>CALNVZ010001721.1:35167594-35271683 GCA_940671915.1 Paracentrotus lividus
AGGTATTAGTAATGTGTGTGTTGCGAGTGGTGTGTGCGTGCGATATAGGGTTGTGGGTGTGCGTTGGGGGCACACTGTGGGTGTAATGGAAATAATAGAAATGCGCATTCCCATGGTGTCACTCAATGCAGCTAACATCTGCTTAAGAGTAGTAACTAGTCTGCGCAACTTGGTCGTGGTAATCCGCTGTTAAGTGGTTATTGTCTTAGATATGACTGTGGATTAATAAAACTGTAGGGCTGGCGATTTAGGTTGGACTATGTTTGGGTGTGCAGTAGTGTTCACTATGTGGCGCGTATACGCTGTGTATGGTTGTGCTGTTATTGTGAGTATGTGTTGTTACGACACTAGTATGACGATGGTGTAGTCGAAGTGCGACTGTACGAGCAACCGCGTAGCTATGTGGTGATTTACGTGGTGATATCTACTGACGGCTAGTTACGTGGATGAAGAAGAGTGTGGGAGTGAGTAGTGATAGAGATAGCGGGTGAGACGGCATGTGAGCGTCTACCTGCGATCGCGAGTAGACTGAAAGAGTGTCCAGATATAAGACGTGTATGTTAAGTTTCTTACTTTAGTTTGATGAAGTAGCTTGTATATCAGGTGTGAATTGTGGGATGAGCTGCTAGAGTTTATAATAAGAGTGTGTGTAGTGGAGTCGACTTCCACCATGTCAGACGATGATATAAGACATTGATATGTAAGTTTCTCTGTCAGACAATATAACATGTCCCAAGATGGGTAGCCGATTGACGAAGTAGGTTAGGAAGTGCAGGAAGAGAGTTTAAAATATAGTGATTACAGTACATGATTTGCACAATTACATGGTTTTATACATAAAGAAGTGTTGATGGCAGTCGTCTCGATGGGTTAGAAAGAGGATTTTTTATCGATAAGGGCATGGGTTTCATACGATTTTAAGTTCGTAAATAAATTGGCCACTATTCGCCGCAGTGTATGAAATTTCAGAGGATTTAATTTCCCCGCCCTGGACTTAGAATGAAGCTATAGATCGTTTTCTGTTCAGTGTTAATAGTGTTTTGGGTGTTGCACTCGCGGTTGGTGCGAGGTCAGTGTCGAGTTATCATGAAGACGGATGGTGGCTTTGTACGTTGAAGGGACGTATGATCGCGTTGTGTGTCGCGTCTTCGCTTTTCATTAGTGGAGTAGGTACAGTGCGCGAAGTGATGTAGCAGCTCCGCGTCGTCAGTTTCTTGAGTCGTATGTTAGACCGTGAATGTTGTCGTGAGCCGTACAGAATACTCTAAGTAGTGCTTGGTTGACGCTAGCGTTTGGTATCGTTGCGCATTGTCAAGCTGTTATAGGTGTTGTGAGCTAGGAGACGGTTATGTTGATGGTGAGATGCTGTTGAGGTGTTGATCATGAAGTGTTTAATTAGCTGGAGCTAGACTGGTTGTGGGTAGTTGCGTGTTGGGAGGAGTCGCTAAGTGGGATTCCGTAGATCTGCTAAATGAAGTGGTAATAGTTTGATCAGCGTGAGGACGTTGGACAGTGGAAGGCGTGAACGGGGGTAATACTGGTCGATTGAGAATGCACAAAAAAGGAAGTCAGTCGATAGAAGCTTGATCATTTAGAGAAATTAAGCTATCACGCGCGAGTAAGGTGCGTTTAAGTTTGATTGACCATACTAAGTATTAAGTTGGGTTTCATGTTCAATGCGCAATGGCTGGCGCGATCCGGACGAGTAGGACGGTTATGGACTCTGATAGTACGATGTCTGCGTGATAAAGTGGAAGGGTTGTGTATGAGATGGATTGTTCGTGGTTCAGGAATGAATGATAAATCTGGGAAATAAATCTCGTACTAAATTCGGAGGTCCTCAACGGGAGGGTTCAGAATCATCGGGAGTGGGGCATGATGGGAGAGAGGACACACGTGACGAGTATAGAAGACGGATAACACGAGGGTGTCAGTGAAAATCTTCTGTACTTGCCATGCTACCAACAGGCGCTCTCTTAATGGCAGGTGGGATGTCTAGGACTGCTTCCTACGAGTACTATGCAACCAACGCGGACGAGATGGGGTAGGTTCTGGCCGCTCCCTGACACGATGTAAAATTTGGAAATCTTTGAAACACAGTCAATAAGACGCTGGTGTATAATTTTAAGTTTAATGAAGGGAACCGAAAAATATTTGTTATTTCTCAGGAGTCTGTCATTCGATATATGTATTATCTTTACTAGTTTTATTGTGACTAATAGTCATACTTTTTTTTCATGTTGGTTATAAAAACAATTCTCTAAAAAAGAAAAGAAAAGGATAAAAACGCCAGTCCTTTCCCAAAATGACTCCATCAGAACTTGCAGGAGTCATGAACTGAAATACTCTAATAGTTGATTGTTATAGTCAGACGGTCACCCAATCTTTTTTTATTTCTTATTTTAGGAAGTTTTACTAATGTTGACGGAACAGCGATGAAGCGGGTGAAATTAAAAAGGTGATTGAGTCCGTAAAGGTTGAATTAGAATTCCAGATCATATAAACAGGGTGTAAAAAACCAGATTCTTAAATTCACAGCCGTAGTCACTTTTGTTCACCTCTCCCGTGATAATACCGTAGCGACAAAGTAACTTAATCTCGGCAGGGATTTGGACGAGAAATTTACTATTAACAATTTAGGACTCGGTGTATCAGGGGCCTCTTAGAGCTACATACCTTTGCCAAAATAAAAAACATTCCTTTACAAAAAAATGAATCAAAGAAAAATATCACTGTCGACAGCTCACACAGTGACACACACACACAGAACACACACCACCATATAACACAGCACTCATATATAATATATATATATAGGAAGACAGCATCCACACAACACACACACACACACAACACGTATCATCTTTTAACACTACACACTTACATGCATGAGCCTCGCACACACAGAATTTAGCAGATACGGCACCCTTTGTTTTTTCTCTCTTACGGCGTCCATCGAGCTTGCTCTCTCTGTCTCACAATACAAACACGCAGACATCTACACTAGACGCTGCTTACTGCTGTTCCACACTGGACGATGTGGCTATTGATTAATTTGTAGTCTGTTTGTTTTCGCATGATCTACGCATGCTTCAGCTGTTGTGAAGATAGGATGGATATGGGCACTAGTTTGATTGATGTCATGCGTGACCTTGGTTGCTGGTGTTTTTATGTTATGGTGGGTGATCTGTAGGGAGTAACGATGGTGTGAGTGAGAGGAGGTGAGTGGAGTGAGATGCGCGAGGAGCGGTGTATGATCTAGGGGCGGTCAGCGAAGGCTTTATCATCTATCGATACCTGGTAGCTTGCTCATTAAACGAGTTCTGTATGCTAGTTTTCTGCTGTTCGCATCACTCGCTCGATGCTTGTTGTTTCTTGTTTATGCCGCTAGAAGTTGTCATTATGTCAGGTTTTTCTCTGCTTGTCATCTACTGATCGAGTTTTCGAAGTTCTTGTATCTGATGTAATTGTCAGTTGGTAGTGCTTACCATGTAGTAATTAGAATAGAGATTATTTGTGTGAGTGGCTTAATAATATGTACCGGTTAGTATGGTAGTTTGGGCGGAGATAGTGTGGTGGTAGCACTCGGTTATGAGAAAATAACGGAGCAATATATTGGGATAATCGTATAGATGATGTCTGCTATTGCTGGTGTGCCGTGACTCGATGGTGAGATTCTGCATCAAGATAATGTGCGAGCAAACGGTTGATATAGATGTTGGACGGTGTAGGGCTTTTGTGCCATGAATGCTACTGCAGAAGTTGTATAGTTCATCAGTTCAGGTCCTCAGTGTCATACGTATGTTTCGCCATGTCTTGTACTGCGTTGCAGTTATAGAGATGTGATAGTGTGACTGATCTATTGATGGAAAAGATGCTTTAGAGATTTGAGTAGATTTTGAGTGGAGAGATTGTGCGAGTAGAAGTCGATTTGTTGTGTGAGCCTTAGGATGGAGTGTGTATTGGTGTGATGCATCATGAAAGATAGATGTGTATGCATAATTGCTGCATGCCGATTGATGCTAGTCGTGTGATGCTGCATATGCGGAGTGTGTCTTACGGACTGAAGTTGCTGCGGGAGGGAATTATGGATTGGCCTGAATTTTGACGGAGGCAGCAGCGGATGACTTGCTCCGTATATAATGGTGCGAGTACTCATTTATAGAGTGTGAAAGACGTCGTGTGTGTGCCATAGACACACCCGTGACAAGATGGGGCTTAAGCTCCTGCTTTATGCACTGCGCGATGTGCTAGATCTGTGCATCGTACTCTAGTATGCTTACATTTCGTAGCGCATGTAGCGTCAAGATAGGGTGATTAGAAGAAAAAGTATCTTATACTGTAATATTGTATGAAATAGTAGATCACTATTTTGATCTAAAAAAGAGGTTAAGCACAGGTAAATATGTACGATTGTACGTGTGGCAATATAAAATCATGAGGAGAGTTATTACAATACAGTAAGTTATTAATTTGAAATTTCATTCATACGAATTGTTTTTACTGTTGCTGTGATCCTGGGCATGGCAATTATCCAGTGCTATGACTTCTTTTGTTACCCCTGCCATACCTTGCTGGGGACGGGCAAAGGTCGACGTAATTTGTTGAATGACATTATGGAATGCAAGCAGCGTGATTTGCATTAAATGAAATGAAACTGTTTTTTTAGTTCGGGAGCATTTTTATTTATTGCTTGTGGTGCAGATCTAAAAAGCCAAACGATTTTTTGCTTTGCTTCCTTCACATTGTTTTAGCTCACTTATGCGGTGAAATATGGGGTCAGATTAATTTCAATCAAACGACTCGAAGAGACTCTAATATAAGCTTTGAACTTTATGGTCCTCCCATTTTGAATTGTGTGGATAAAATCAAAGTTATGTGATAAATGGGTCCGATCAATTTCGGTTTCCTTTTTTTTTCCGGCACGCACTTATTATCCTATATGAATTTATTTACATGTTGTCAATTTTGTCTCTTACGAAGATGCTGCTCCTGTAAGAAATAAGTTTTTAAGCGCAGTTCATTTCTGCTCAAGTCGTCTAGCTAATTACTTTTAAGTCCATTCGGTATAATGTTCTAGATTAGGATTGATAACAGTGCGTCAAAAAGAAACTATACACTTTTTGAACATTGCTACCAAATTTAAAAAATATAAGATTCTTGATAAAATGCTTTGTAGTATATAAGGACCTCATAGATCCTCAACTACATTATGACACCCAAAACATCAAGAAAAATAAACGCATGCTTCAGTGAAGTAATGGCCCACTTTTGTAAAGACATCAAAAATAGCTGCGCAGGAATTCACTATTTTGCATTTTGCACCTGGTTATGGACACGCCATGAATGGTCAAAATCAAAGAGGGAATAAAAAAAAAGCGCAACAGAGTCACAGATAAACCCAAAAGTCAGAAAAAATAAAAATAGTATTATGCAAAAATGTTATGTTTCGACCCTTTGTGTTTCATATCATCCAATTTATGCTCTTGACTTAAATTTATTTTTGTCTTTGTTGGCCGTATCGATTCCATCATTAATTTTGACTCCTTCAATGGCGTTCCATAGCCACACGGTGCAAAATGGAATAGTGGAATTCCTGGCAGGTGCTATAATTTTTATGTCCTTTACAAAAAGTGGCATTACTACTGAAGCATGAGTTATTTTCGGAATTGTTTGTGTCATAATGAAGTGTGAGGATATGAGCCTTATAATAAGATATAAATCTTTCCTCCAAGAATCATATATTTTCTATTTTTTTTAGCTATTTAAAAGTGTATAGTTCTCTTTTGGGACGCACGTAAATAGTAGGATCTCCCATTTTCCGAAAGTGCGCTGGGTTCTGAAAAAGAATGACTCCTCTAAACATAACAGATTCACAAGTCCGCCGTTTTCATGGAACATGGTCTCGTGTTTTAAAGCACCAAAAAAAAAAAAAAAAAAAAAAAAAGAGAAAGAATAAAAAAAAATCAAAAGAAGTCCAAAAAAAAAAAAAAATCATTTGCTCTGAAATCATACAATTTGATATTAACGTTCAATACATCAACAGAACAGATGATGTAGACTTTTTCCCTAATACAATCTTTTTGTAAGATAACAGTGTATAATCAATACTGTTCTGGTAGCACTGGTACAAATCAGAGTAAGTCGTCGCAGTGTATCAAAGTCTTCAAATGATTAATTGAATAATTCAATTTCATTTCAGATCTGAGCAGAGGCAACAATACACCTGCTCACGAATCTATTCAGACTAAACAAAAGACCAACGTCAGATTGACCCCAATCGATACAATCCTTCTCTCTGGCCAATCAGAAATGTTCCTATCAAAACGTTGAAATCCTGTCTACGAATGAAGGGAATAATGAAATGGTTACGTTTCAGTGATGATGTAAAGAAAGCCATCAAAGATATAAGATGGAATGGAAAGTTCCCATTTTGTTTTCATGACTTTTATTAATAGCTAAAGTATGTTGCTATTTTGTGAAAATCGCAGTGTGTAAAATTGATAAAAAATACTCAAGACTTAATTTAGTTGACAGGAAGAAACACAAGCAAAAGATAAATGTAACGTTGATATTTTAAAAAGTTTAATTAGGGCGCCATGTTAAAAATATATAAAATATACAGTGGTGGCAAAATTATTAGAACAGCTCGAGAGCTACACAAGGTCTATGGGATTCTCTAATGCCCTAAGACATTTGCCGAATAAAGTTTAAGGATATCACATTTTGGTGTACAGTTTTTGCATGACTTATGCGTAGACGTCTAAATCGGGGCCTGTCCCCAGGAGAGCGAGTCCTTGTGCCGACAACATATGCATTTAGACACTGCCAGAATCGTGTCAGAAATTCGTAAGATGACCGAAGAATCATAATACCGTATCTACGACTTCTGTCAACGATAGGCTACGACAACGACTTTGCTTGCAACGCAAACAATAGGTGTAACAATAGCTGGTATCGATAATACAATTTAGCCTTGACTTACGTTGCAATGTGCGGCTCGACTTCTTTTGTCCGCAGCTTTAAAAATTCCAACCATAAATATGAACTTGCGCACTGTGGCGATCCGTTGGCGACTTGACACAGGCGATCGAGTGTTTTTTACCTATGGCGCCCGTCGCATTTAGGTTTCGTGATAGTTCCTCTCAGTCGGCGCATTATATTGGGTCGTAAGTGTGCTTTTTGAAAATTTCAAAATTTAGCCGGCGACTAGTACAAATCTCTGAATGGGAGACCGATCCTGATTTTTGGTGAATGTAAGGTGGCGACAACGGCCGTAGCAGCTTAAATTTCACTGACCGATCGGGGGTTCAGCGAGTGCGTGCAACGCACGTGGAGCGCGGCAACCTACAATCTGGCCGCGCGTTTCGCTCTGCTTCAAACATGGTTCTTATCGTTGCGACAATCTACAGCTGAAATAGCACCTTGTCGGCGTCAAGAAAAGACGCTACGTGTCAATGACGTAGACCGAGTTGTTACCAACTGACGCCGGCTATGCTGGTTTTAGGAACTGTGTTGAGAAAAGCCGAACGCGAATGTGAGATGGTTGCTGCTGTATTTTTTGGCGAGACGTGCGAGTAGTGTAATCAGCAGCGAATGCTTATGTAGGTGTGGCGGATTGGACTGCTGCGCATGGTGGCGATGGGTACTTAAAAAGTGAGTTGTAGTAGGTTTTGTGTGTCGGCCTGAGACGTGTATACAGAGTGTAGGATTATGCGTGAGATTCGCCTTCTGTGGGGACAGGCCCTTTATGCATCTTGTGATACAAATGTGACTTACCTAGGGGTGGCTGTAGGCTTCTGTAGCTACTAGCATAGCGACAGCTCAGTGATGATATGAAAGCAAATGCGGAACTGTAAAGTTGGAATTTGAGTGGACAGTAATTGGTCACTGATGTATTAAACATGAGCATGCGGTACGTCACTGTAACCAGATGAAACAACAGAAGAAAGGTGGAATATGCGAGAGCTTGAGTGGCGCCAACTAGTAGCACGTGATAATCTTTATATTAGAGTGGATCTTAAGCTAGACGTGTCAACCTTGGCAGTCTCACTATCTATGCTCTGAAAACACTACCCCAAACATCATGAACTCAAGGTCTCTAACGGTCCCAGATAAGACTTTATGAGGAGAGATGAGTGATCGGAAAGTGGAGTGTGGCGCACTCATGCCTTGGTAGTCGTGAGAAAAGAGAGTACGGACCACTGCCATAGTGACAGGAATGTTCATAGTTAGTTTTTTGTCTATTGGAATGATGATGAGGTTAGGATGAGAAGATGTTTGTATACGTTTAAGTGACTGCATAGTTTTTCAGAGAGGAGAACATTATGATACTAAGAGGTTATGATAAGGCTAATAAGGATTGTCGAGCCTTTTAATTTAAGGAGTTCATCTCTATAATAAATGATGGAAAAGTTACATTTAGAGCGTTTTGTCTGTGGGGGATCCTACTCACATAATACGTCCGTTTCTATAGAAATTGCCCAGCACGACTTAATTATAGTTACTACTTTCACATCCTGCGTGATAATTGATGTGAAGCTTTCTTCTTTGCAGCATCTCTGCTCGACCGGACCGAATTACGCTCAAGACACAATAATTACTGTATTTCGCTGCCTGTTTTCTTCACTAGTACCGCGAGTTAGCCTTACACAGTGTTCAACGCCGATCCGTATTGGGTTCCAGTCATAGGAGGTCCTGTGTCAGAATCTGTTTCTTACCTTATGCGGACTAGCTACAAGACGTGCTGCGAGTATCCAGGTGTCGCGGTAACCGTAACGCAAGGATGCATACCGTTTATCAAATCGTAGATTAACACACTGTGTTAGCGGACTCAGTTGAGGTTTATAGTTGTCCCCAGCTTGTTAAGTGTTTGCAATACTTCGTAATGATACGGATGCGCTCCCTAAACAGCTTGACGTTGCACGCATCGCTGAAGCCGAAAAAGGTCAGGATAGATGAGTGGAGATGGAAGAGTTGAGGCTATTTATGTTCACCGAGCTACGTGAGTCTATCATTTCTGTCTAAGTTAAATCATTGTTCTTCTTGAACATCTGGAGAGTTTATTTTGTGCGCCTACAAATTTGTATTATTAGAAATACTCAATCAACAAGATTCCAATGAGTAAGTCAGGTTCGTCAACACTGGTACCCATTTGTCAGGATAATGTCAGTCGGCGTAATTTTTTGAAAAAATTTTCAAAAATGCAACTCACTGACACACAGTGTGAACAAACACATTCAAATGTAGCAGCCTGTATTAAACTGTATAAGGAAGGAGAACCATTCAATTGGTGTTTGATAGAGCAGTAAAGCGCAGAGCGGGAAGTCTCACCTTATGCCAATCTAGGGCGTAAGCAATTAAAACTTCGTGAATTCGCTGTGATCAGTTTCGCAAGAAAGTGCCACAGTGCGTAAAGTTCAATTGTGGTTTAAATTTCAACTGGCCGGTTAGGCGTTTAGTCTGATGGACGTGCAGGGGAACTCGTGTAACTATGCTGGATAGACACGCGTGTACAGTCACAGATACCTAACAACTAAGGACTGGCTGATTTCAGTTGCTAAAGTGCAGATAGCTAAAAACAAGTTCATAATCTTGCGTATCACACGAGCTAGTAACTGACAACTCTCTCGCCAATTGTTTAGACCGTAATAACGCATTGTTTACCTGATTCGTCACCTGAAAAGGTCAATCTCTCATTGGGTGTAGTTATTAAAACTGGGTAATGAGTGACCACTATGCCAGTTTATTTGTGTGGAAATGTAAACACGCTTCTTCCAAGTGAAGAGTAGTTGTCTCGTGAGTTCAGCAAAACTTGAGAAATGTTTACGACTCTCCTGAAAGAGTGTTCAGGTCTCGTTGATATCTACGTCATCAAAAGTGGGAGACAACTTAAAAGAATTTATCGTGATATAAATGATCAGTGTGTTGAAGTGGATAAGAATTGTCTGTTAAGAAAGTACAGTAAGCGGCGACAAGTAAAAATAAATCATGTCTGTACGCCCTTAAGACGAGATAGTATTAGTTGGCGACAGACCGGATAAAGAATACTCCACCGTGCATACCTGTTGATGAATGACGAGTGTTGGATCTCTATAATCGTCATAATAAGAGATTGAGAGAGAAAGTCAAAGATTGAAAGTGCTTAAAAAGGAGAAATAACAGATTGAGCTTTCGTTGGTAAAATTAGTATATAATAGTTTTCAGCGCAAACAAAAAATAAACGTGAAATCTACGATAAGAGACTCCATAATATGGCAGTAAGAACTATTAAAAGTACCATCATGTATGCTTGCATGAAATTAAATTTATTAAGAATTATGTTATCGGAGAAGCAACATATAGTAAATAGACTGAATCAGATGACTGTATGAAACAATCAAAGTTTAATGATACGGTGCATTTGATTGTATATACCTTGCTCTAATAGCACTCGCTGTTTCTCCAAAAGACACATTTTTCAATAGGATAGCCCATAGTAACTAATTAGAAGAAATGAGAGATATGTAATATAATGCAAGTAACTTCGTGTGAAATACTTGTAGCTTCCGAGTGATAAAATACAAAAATTATCTATGATGTTTTTTCTACTCGAGCATAAAGATAGCATATGTGTAAGATAAAGGCCTTCATCAGTACACAATTAATCAAATTTCTCCATGTTTCTCAGAGCTTACTACTATCATTTCACACCATCAGAGAAAGTCATAGTGCGGAACGATAGCATCAGAATTAACGGTTGCCTCTCTGGTCGGGCATACGAGCGCGCATAACTCTATACCTAATAAATTTGAAGACTGATCACTATGAGAAATGTAGTCTAGTAAACCCTGTAACCTGAATGACGCCCGTTTACTCCGTTCTATAAAATAATTATATGAACACTTCATTGAAGAGATCTTTGTCGAAAGGCTTGTGTTAGTGACGTGACTCAGGTTGCAGTGAAATAAATGGAACGCTACTGTAAAAAGTTATTCTCGTACCTGTACCGACAAGCATTAGTAGACAAGGGGCTCTATATATATAAGTTGGGGTACTTAAACACCTAGTCAAAGTTATAGGATACTAAAACTATACTACGTTTGTGGTCTTAGCGCCAATTCTCATTAGGGGTTGCCCAAACCATTTGGATAATACAGCTTTGGCTCTAATATTAATGATAATTGGAAAGAGTAGTGTCGATACGATAAGATATAGACTTGATATGATCGGTAAATTCACAACTTCATTGCTTAGCGCAAATCCAATCGGGCTTTCGTGAGAGAACATTTGCAGATTCATTTCTATTTTAACACATTTTAGATCTCACAGTCATATGAATGATCGGCTTTCTCTATTTGTGTAGATGGGAATGTCCTACCGGCATATGTTGTAGTTTTCGTGACTTTATCTAGTTTTGTTTAAGCCTTGTTACATCAAAAGCTTTTCGACATGGAAAAAGTGACTCAGGTGGTTACTTGAGTTATTCGACATTATGCTACACTTTGAAGTCCAATGGTAGTGGGTATGTTTTGTTAGACGAATTAGTATCAACTAGTTGCTTCAAAAAGACTTGTGAATACAAGATCAGCTAAAATTTTTAGGCCAAAGATCACATAAGTAGTAGAGTCCTATATCTGTACCTGACTGATCATATTATCGTACGCTTAAGAGCAAGATTAATGGTAATGATTATGAAACAGAGTTACCAACAGGAAGACAAGGGTTCATCTCAGTTAGGTCTCCTTTCGTTGATCGTATTATAGTTTTGTATGATATCATGAGATATTATTGGTCGTGTATAGACCATATGTGAGTGAGAGAAGAGAGAAGGTCAGAATCGTTTATAGCAGGAAGAGAGGAGAATATGAACTAGCGTAGGTAGATATGTTAACGATGTATAGGGATAAGGGGGCGATCTAATAAATAAGAAACTAAGATCGAGAAACGGTGGTACGAAGATGTCTTGAAAAATCAGAAGCTACAAAGCTCGCAGTTATGGGGAAGTCAAGAGACCACCGCAAGTGAGAGCTAAAGAGAGATGAATAATAGAGGACAAAGAGACTGTTTGTTATGTTAGGTATTATCTATATTATATAAGATTGCTTTAATATCATATCTTTTTCTGATTATTCAGTCATTTAAGCGTGATAACATGTGCATGTCTTTAAGTTATATATTACATATTTTAGATATATGATGAGCTATATTAATGACCTATTGTGGATGGCAATATATTTTAATAATAGGGAATGATTTGTCAATATATTGACCACATGCGTAAAAAAGATCAGTAAAAATATAAGGGTGAGTCTATTCTGTGTAGAGCTAAAGGTTGTATATATTCGTATAGATGATACCGATTAAGAATGTTTGTAAATTGCATAAGAGCCTATTTCTCATACGCGATTTTACAATATTGTGTAAAGCTTAGCCGGTGGCTTACGGAAGCTGCAAGAGTCTGCATGCTGTGTTTACGGATAGATGGTATTAGTTTCATGGCAGATCTTACTGTGCCTAAGAATAGAATTGTGTTTTGATCCTATTCAACTTGCATTTAGAATATAAAGAATTCCCGCATATATAATTACAGTGGAGTGATTGTGCTAAGTGAGATTGGCTTAATGAGTTTATTCTCAATTTAATTAGCCAATTTCAAAATCCTTTCGAATACTCATTCATCATCCATTTTCTTCCTAAATAGTTTTCAATGTCTTAGTGTCTTCGTGTGTTGGTGTAGGTGTAGACGCCAATCGTATATTCTGGTGGGATACGTTGCGCTGTAATATCCCCACTCTTAATTTTTTCTCTAGGTTAGATAAATAGTGAACCGCGCTCAAAGTCATTCACGGATAGAGGACGGGGAGGTGAGTGGGGACAGCCGCCAAGAGTCGATGTCATTGGTGTGGATAAAGTTAATATTCTCATTAACGTTGCTTTCTAAACACAGAACTGCTCATTATCTGCTCCTATCTCGTGAGAGATGTCGATTACGAGTGTCTGACCTTTCAGTGTTACGTAAGGCCAGAGAGTGAGTGAAGGACTGGGTCCGTCTTGACGAGAGGTGGTCTGAGATGGATGCTGTGCAGAGACGCAGTGCTAGGTAAGCATTGATTCATAGTTAAGACTCTATCGATCTGTGCACGTACGTTATTAGAGAATTATGAACGTTCTTATCATTGACGTGCATTTCGGTGTCTCTCAGACTCGAGAAGGGGATGCTACCGTGTTTAAGGTCGTGTAATAACACTTCGCTCTATAGATTCGTCTCTGCATATTCTATCTTGTTGATAGGCTCTTATATTGTGGTGTGAGTTGGCTGTATATTATCTATCACATATATTATCTCT
This sequence comes from Paracentrotus lividus, assembly GCA_940671915.1. Lineage (NCBI taxonomy): Eukaryota > Metazoa > Echinodermata > Echinoidea > Camarodonta > Echinidae > Paracentrotus > Paracentrotus lividus. The sequence continues at coordinate 35,180,923 of CALNVZ010001721.1, forward strand.
CTCTCTTTCTCTCTGTATCAGGGTTCATATATATCCTGTTATGTGGCGGCTATATAGTGTATTGTGATACAGTATTTGGATTAATCTACTAATTTTTGTATGGATTGGTTTAATTAAGTGGCTTGGTTTATATATAGTAGAATTTATGTTAGTTTAATTACACAGCTGAGCTCCGTCCGGGGTGGAGAGAACAAAAATTCCTCAGTAAGCATTTTAGAGATTGGAGCAAAGAGTATGCCAGATGGAAGTGATAGAAATGAGTTCCTTAGTCGCGACGCTCGAGTAATATATATGATATCTTATACTTTATATTGTCGTCATACCCATCAGAATTAAATCATCAATGAGTTAATTGTATTGAGCTTCATGATTTTATTATTACACAGGAAATAAGTATGAATACATAATGCCACCACAGAATTCATATACGTCTTCTGTCATTGTTAGAGTGGAGAATCCTTAATAGCCACATAGAGTTCGGTTGCGCTTCCGTAGCGCTTGAGGTAGTGAGTGCATGATCAGGGGTGACTAGTGCCCGACGCACACGCCTCTCGTGTTTGGTACTTGTGCTGACAGTTCTCATTGCAATGGACATGGGTGTAGTCGGTAAGTCACGGCGATATACATCTTTTCGACTTGGAAGAATTATGTCTTGCACCAACATGGTGATAATCATAATGCGACGGTAACCGCCGCACACCGTGTCTCCGCTGACCTGTGGAATCGGGCAGCTCGGTTGTAAACGAGGCTTCAGTAAAAAAAAGTAAAATCGCAGCTAGATAAGTTACACTTTCCTTTGCTATTGAGATTATTTTCGAGATCAATAGATTCCTTGAGAAGACAATATGAAGCAATAATGTTATGATTATCTATTTATAGTTCTGTGAAACTCTTTGTGGAGATTATATACATGTATCTTCAATATTGTCAGAGCAACTATTGATTGTTTCACGATCCTCACCTATGGCCTTACTATAATGTATATTTTAGGATATGTAGGGATGAAAATAACGCGCCAATTATCAAGATTATTAGCATGTAACAATAGGGATCATAGGAAGCAACGGATTACATTCTTGTGGAATGTGTTCAGAGTTAAACGAGAGTGTATCTGTAGTGTTGTCTAAGACTATATGGGGACGAGAGTTTATTTTGTGTGTATCACTATACGAGTAGTGTATGTATAGTTTTGATCCATTAGATTGATAGCAGATACATATACTGAGGATATATATTCCGATATGAGAGGTGAGTTGAAAATATACCGACAAGGTGAAGGTAGTGTGCATTCATGGTCAGTAATGTGTAACTAGTACTACTACTCATATATATATATGCGTGTGTAGACATATATCGTACTCTTGGCGTTTGTTATGATCTAAGCTACGTTGAATAGTACGTAAATTCAAAGACCGTTAGTTAATAATAGAAATATTGTCTATTGTAAGCTGTAAGTTTGTTCGTGATTATGTATGATTAGTGAATATGACGACGCTTTCTGTATGAGGTTGCTAGTGTGTAATGTGATGTGTGTTATTGATTTCAAGTTCTTGACGGTCTTATATGTTCCAGCGGAAACTTATATTTGTGAGTTTTCAGGTCGCCCAGCGACTAAGCCACGGACTGCACTCTCATCTTTACTAATAGTAGAGAGGGTTATGGTGTGACTTCCACTCAGAGATGAGCATATAATGAGGAGTTGTGGCTACCAAGTAGTGTATTGGGGGTATGTCGGTACGTGGTAAGTAGTCATATATATATAGACGTGCTCGAGTGTATGTTGTGCGAGCAGTCTGAGCGTCTCTCTCATAGATTTGGATGTTCTTCATGTGATAGAACATATGTACATCGGTATGACATGCAATCACTACTGTTAGATAGATATATATTGTTGGCTCGTATTCTCACTATATTAGCGAGCCATGAGTCTACTTTTGTGTAGGGTATGTATACATATATATGTCGTGTATAGAGTGAATATCATTCGACTCCACCGGTGTGAAGATTTTTATATTGTCTGTGACATTATTTGCTATAGTATATGGTGTGAGAAGGTTGTTTGAGTGCTATCCTGATAATAGTATTCGACACCACATGCTTTTGTGCTTAGTGAGTTGATGAGAATATTGGTGTGTGATATGCACTGCAGTTGATTTAGTGTATCGTTATATGATGTAGCATTTTTTTGCAATAGAGGATAGGTAAATATATCAGGACACGATAAATATTGTTGCTCACAGGATTAATACTATATTGATAAATATATATATGATCAAGCTTGCCGGTAGAATGTTGTTTCCTTTGTGACAGAGTTGCTGATTTAGTCGGCGACAATAGTTTCGTACTTGTAGGAGATGCGCGACGACGACGTGAGAGATATTGAATATTAAGGTGAAGTGGTATCTAAGTTAGTGACGTTTTGCGGTCGGTTATGTGTAGAGGTTTGTACGAGAGATTGGATGGTTTAGGTTAGTGGTATTTTGTGTGAGTTCTTAATATTGTCAGATCAGAAGAATCAGAGAAGACGCACAGATGTCTGGAGCTGGAGTGTGTGGGTCATGATGTAGGATGGTTTGTACAGTTTGGAGTGCGACTCGCGGGTAGTATAAACAGGGAAGATGTTCTCAGGCTCGCTGAGAGTGATGACGTGTATCTTAATATGAGCTCTACTTATTGGTTAATGCCAGTGTAAGATCTTTGTTGCGATATACGATCAAGATTGGACTGGTTCGTGTATTCGCAGTCTTTGTAGGAGATATTATACGTATGACGTCGTGCTTCGCGGTGTACTCATGCGCGTTATAATGATGTACCAGTGTTAGGTTGAATGACAGTAATTACTGTAGGTGTTACGTTTTGTGTCATAGGGAGGCGGTGGGTCGGTAGATCGCTTGGAGAGGTTTAGTGACAGCTTGCTGGTGTGCAGCGCTAGCATAGATCGAGCGTAGCGTGTACTCTATAGCGTTGTTGGTGAATTCTTTCGATATGTGAGTGTGTCTTCTACTTCTCATTAGACATTGGTTGTACACGTAGAGGCTAATTGTGTGCCTAAATCTAAGGATACATTGTGTTTCATGCGCTTAGAGTGATGCAAATTCTGTTTGTCTTTCTCGCATATGGCACCTTGAATTTGTGAGTCAGAGATATGAGAGAGAGCGCATTATTTTGAGTGTTAGTTGGTGTGTGGCGCGCTCAGTGCTCGCTGGCGATCTCTGTTGTGTTCTGTGTTGTGCGACGGACAGGTGAGTGTGTGAGGATGATGTACGTGAGTGTGTACGTTATGTGATATGAGGTGACGTTATATCGCAGAGTGACGATAATACCTCTCGATGTATATGACACACTATTGCATTTTCTGTGTCGCGATTGTGACTTGATAAATATATATATGATGTATGATTGTGAGATGTGTTGCATGCTTCGATCGTGTGTTTGACGTCACTGTGAGGCAGTGTTGCTCTGCTGGAGATTAGGCTATGGTGGTTGGTGCGAGTAGGGAGATATTAAGACTTGGTTCATAGTTACTTACTAGAGGTTTGAGATGATGAAGGTCGGAGATACGTTGGCTGCGGCTCGGTGTTGTGGTGTCAGTAGTTGTTTGTCCGTGTGCTGAGTGCTGTGGGTCGTTGCGAGTATATTGTGTTGTGATCTATGCGCTATATTGATGGTCGGTAGTAGGCGGAGGCTATGTGAGAGAGTGGAGCGCTGTTGTAGTAGTGTATCTGGTCTTACGTAGGTTATGTATCGTGTCGGTAGTAGGTTGTGTGTGGATTGTTGCGTTCGCTAGTGATGTAGAGGGTATTAGGATGTGCTCGATGCTTCTATCTATGTGATGACTTAGTCGTATGATGTGATCGTCCGGGACTGAGGGACAGCGGTCTTAGCGAGAGTCCTGGGATATTTGTTTAATAGTCGTCACTCTCTGGGATAGACTAAAATTAATCACTACATATAAATATATATCAACCTCTGTATGCCACGATATATAAGTTAAGATTTTTTTTTAATCGATGAGAGAGATTGTAATACCAGACTGTAGAGGCGTCACTATTTGGACTGGCAACCCGATATATGACTTTTTGTGATGAAGTTTTCGGAGATTGCAATACTGCAGATCAGTATGTGGGCTTCGGGTGGATCTCTCTTGTTAGTTAATCGTTGATGGAAGCGAGTGAGAGAATGCGACTTCGTAATGTAGCGCAATAGTTGTCATGTGATGTCGTTAGTATTTACTTCTGGAGTGCAGTTGAGTATGGTGGTGACGTATCATATCTGAATTTATTCCGATATATGTTCTATTTTATATAGTGGTCATTTGAAAAAACAGATGAATTAGACAGCTGTGAGAGTATGTTTTATAGGGTTCATGTGTGATTGGTGAATGACACTTCGTTCGAGCGCTATATAGCATACTACAGTGTTTTAGGATGAGAAATAATAGTGCAGTGGGGTAAGTATCACTAATCTGTACAACTCGTGAACTCTAGCTCTACAGCTATGTACGTAGGCTGAAGCTTGGTGGATTAGCCGATAATAGACTAAAGAATAGATGTTTTAGTGTCCGAATATATATAATTAATATTCAAAGACACTTGCTTCTAAGAGATTAGGCGAGTCATGTCGCATGAGACTGTTTGAGTTACTGTGATATCTTGATATTTTAATTGTACCGAATTCGGGTGTCTCAATCTTAGTAGGTCCTAATAGGTTGCTGATCCATGTTAATTTACTAAATTTCTCATTACACCTACAGCTTAGGCTCGTGTCGCCAATAGAATCAGTCTGTTTTAACGCTAGTCGAGATAGTTTTAAAAAATTGACTCGCCAATTGTGTCACGAATATAGTGCAGTATCTGATTCTACGAGCAGCACTTATTCAAAAATAGTCATGTGTATTCTCGTTGAATACACTATAGTTGAGTAGCAGAGGAAGAAATGTGAGGTATCTGTGTTGTGTTGATGATTGCATGTAATCATCTGAGATACGAGCACGGAGTCATTTTTTAATATAGTCTGTTAGTATGAGATATATTTGAACTAAAATATATCTCCTGTCCCATATTTGATGGTTGTATAATCTGTGAATATAGAGCCAGAATCACTCGCAATAAATAATTAATCTCATCGCGTACAATCTACTCCTCCGAGTAGGTATAAATGTAGGGTATACATGTAAAATACACAGTTCTTTTTTGGAAGCACTATCGATTTTTAGAGAGAAGTTCTCATCAATAGGTCAGTTTAGCATCTATTTGCACATACTCTACTAATCCTTGCTAGTCACCACAGTAATTTGTGACGCTCGGAGCAATTGTACGACATTCGTGAACTATAAAGTGAACGATATTGCTATACACTATTGAAATTGAATCGTACATTTTGTTTTTCTTTAATGATGTGCATCCGTGACTTGCGCTACACTTCTGTGTGTCAGTACTCCAATGATTATCACAGTCAACACATAAGTTGATACCAAAACTAACTAGATAGTGTGTACATTGACAACATAGACACGCGATGGACGCTAATTGTATGTTATTGCTCTGTCCGACGAAGGAGGTGATTGGTGGAGAGTGTTACTGCGGAGTCAAATTTGCGGATTATTCGATGAGTTTGTTTTGTATATGTCATAACACGTTGTATTAGGGAATTGCCTCGTGCAGCCGAAGGGAGGTGTGATCTTACCACACTTTGGGAAGTAGTGAGATTTCTCTGTTGCTGATATGTTGAGCCTTTACGCGAGAGTATTGATGAGGGTACCGGACTTGAATAAGTTGTAGTCAAAGATACTCATCGAGCACCCAAAGTAACTATAGATTCTCCGGAATATATAAAATAGAGAAGAAAGAAGAAATTTCGAAGTCATAATTGAGTGTGTGTTCTCAAAGAAAAACTCATTGAAGTTACTGAGTGAGTATTATTGACTGTGGACTGCTAGTGATATAAAGACAAGAGGCCCCGCGCGCTTCGACTGTTTTATGCGATCTGATTTGGACGAATAGTTTGTCGCGATTCTAAGCGTCCGCTGAAATAACTTTAGTTCAGCGAAGCGCGACAGCGGGAGCACATTTTTAGCTGCGAGATTGGAATATGTTTGTGCATTGAGGATTAACGCTTTAATCAGAGACATGGAGTCTAAATAGGGCGAATGTATTCGCGAAGGAAGAGCGGAGAGACGAGAATTTGGTCTTTTGATTAATATGTTTTAGATCATGAAATGCTGCCTTGATTTTTGTTCATGGTTTAGTAGTGTGAATACTAAATGCGAGCGGAAGCGCGAGTCTGAAAATTTTTAATGGGTAAAAGTTTGAGGAATATTTGGTGAATTGAGGTTCCCTATAGAGTTAGTGCAGCGAGCGCAAAGCGGCGAGCGAAAATATTAAGCTGAATATTATGTTTATGTGTAATTAAAGGGTCAGTATGTATAGTAACTTGCGGTCGAGCGCGGAAAAACAAAAGTTAGAACAAAACATACGTAGAGGCGGCGAAGTTTGTATGGGTTCGATGGGAAAGAGTTAGGTGCGCTCAGTTTTAGTCTGATAGGGGACACTTTAGGATTGAGCATAAGACCTAGAGGGAGTGTGTCGGAGATAGGGGGTGAGGGTGACGGGGGGGAGTAGAAGATTTTTGATTCGTGTGGTTGGGTAATGTTGAATAGTCTTTTAAGGTGCCTTGATTCCGTATTCATTTTGAGTAATAGATAAAGTAATGCGAGCGCGAAAGCGCGAGCCAAAATTTTTAAGCTAAGAATTGGGATTTGTGTATGCCATTTAAGAAGATAACATTTTTACATGCTTGTTAATAACAACGATTGAAACAAATCCACAATATTTGCTTATGAAAAATGTTGTGGGGCTGGAAGGCCAAGCCTCCAATCACGCTAGCCTCGCACACAATTACTTAGTTTTTGTTTGTCAACAACACTTTCCAGCAGTCCTTATAGGTTTGTTCCAGACGAGGGCATTGGATCACCTTTTTTATACCTAGGTTATATGTTTGTTATAGTACGAGGTCGCAAGCGCGACGAGTCCAAAGGTAAATTGGGGGGTTATTTTTGAGTAAAAAGAGGCCATATTTTTAGTATTGAAAGTGCTATTTAACCAATAAACATTGTTCCTAGTGTTTTTTTTTTTTCATTTCTTCTGAAAACTGGGGGGGATGTTTTGTAAGGCCATCCCCCCTCTCAAAATCTGGGGGGATGTTATTCCCCCTCCCCGGGATCTTTACGTTGCCAGTGGTCTGCAAAGAAAATAAGTTTTGGCGCAGTTTGAAGTGATTCTGGCCACAGTGTGCGGCGTTCAAAGCTGAGGCACGCGGGTTCGCATTCGGCGGAGACATTTTATTAGATCTACGAGAAAGTTTCCAAAGGAGGAGCTTGGGGAAATTTGATTTTGAGATACGTCCACTATTTCTCTCACCATTTCTTTCAAAAAAAAAAAAAAAGAAAATATATATTATTATATATATAATATATATTATATTATTAGTTATATATTTATTATTTATTTCTATATATTAGACTATATATAGAAATTAATAGAATAGTTATATAAAAATTCATTGATTACTTAACATTAATTTGAAAGATGAAATTTAATATTCTTGATTTATATTGTCTTATAATGAGTTTCAAGAAAAATATAATATTGTTTTTTTCAAAATGAAATTATTTTAAAGACAGGCCTTTTTGTGCGTTAGTAATGGTGACTATTAACGGATTGCAACTTATAAATGTAACATTGTGTATAAATTCACTTACTGGCGTAAATTAAATATATTCATTCACTGAATCGACTTTAGATTTGTGATATATGGTAGATGAAAGGCTGCATGAAACGTCTTTTGCATAGCTTTGGAGATCACAATTTATAATTCTTCTTCACGGCCCTATCGTATTGATTGCTTTTGTCTTGGCCCTTCATGGATATAATTTCTTCGGGGAAAGTATAAGTAAAAAACTATGGAACGGTTATCGGCAAGCTTTTGTACCATAATCCTGATAAAACTTAAGTTTAATCGCCGATTAAACTCATTTATTGAGTACGATAAACTAGTTTATCGCTCGAAAATCTGTTTATCGGACGATAACTAGTTTTCGCCGATACTAAGTTTGTATCACTTGAAAAACAAGTTTTCTCTCGAAAAACTCTGTTTATTCACCGAAAACTAAGTTTAGTCGCATAAACAGAGTTTTTCTTGATAAACTTAGTTTTTCATTTGAAAAGCAGAGTTTCTTGTAACTCTGTTTATCAAAATGAAATAACTCAGTTTATCGTGATAATCAGGTTTTTTGAAAAACTCTGCTTTTCGACTTGAAAAACAGAGTTTCTTTCTTGATAAATACTTGTTTATCATTCTTTATCGAAAAACTTTGGTTTATCGACGAAAAAATAAGTTTATCACTCGATAAACTGTGTGAGTTTTTCAATCGATAAACTTAGTTTTTTCAACTTCGATAACAGTTTTTCGAAAACTCTCTGTTTATCACCCGTAAACACAGTTTTATCACTTGATAAGCAAGTTTTTTGATAACTCAGTTATCGACCGAAAACTAAGTTTATCGGGATTCGATAAACAGGTTATTATCTACAATAGTGGGGCGTGTGGCACATACACTGTACGTGCATATATGGGAAACCACATATGGCAATGTCATGAGTTGGGTGGAAAATGCGTTACATGTCCAAAAAATTGTATGAAATGCACTTGTAACAATCAAACACTTAGTTTTTAGTGTAAGTCAGAATGTATAAAGTATATATATATTGAAAGCAGATTGAAAGGGGGATGATAACGATATTTTTGTGCTGTATAAGGTGTGTCATAAAAGATATCAGAAGTGTTACATGGAAAAAATGGTTGTTTGAAAAACTTACAATTTTACCGGAGAATATTTTTAATCTTTTTCAGCAAATGAATGAATCATCGTGGATTGTGTAAATAAGACGATTTGCTTCTAAAAAATATAAACTGCGTAATGCAAATTATCTTTTTCTAACGGCTACAGGGTGTAAAAAGAAAAAAAAAATAGTGCAAAAAGGGGCAGAAATTCTGTCTTTTACACTTGGATTACATTGAACAAGTTTTATTGCAAATGAATATGTTCACACTTATTGTGTTTTTACATGCATGGAAAAGAAAATGGCGAAAAATGGAAATGGGTTGTTATAAAATTGCATTCGACAATTTGTTATGGCCTGCAAGCATTGGTCTATGAGGTGTGTGATTAATTTGTTTTAATTGATTAATTAATTGATTAAATTACTTTTGAAAAATCTTCTTCAATTTTAATAGAACCATAATTCCGCAAGAGAATGATTAGTTCATCCAATCCTAAGAACAATTGGCTGCAAAGATATAACGCGAACAATTAAGTAAGTCAAAATGGGAATATCCCTATGCTTTAACACGTGCCATCCAGTAGGATCTCACCGTAGGATCTCCACCCTTACCCTACTCACTAAAAGTATCTTTGTAATTAAACTTGAGCATTAAGAAGCTGAATTCACAGTCATGTAGCTGAATAAATATCTAAATATGGAATTATTTGCACAGCTTATATCTGTACATCATTTCATGCAGTGTGAAAAAATGTGATAATTTTCCGTCAAATGTAACGTGAATGTATTCTCACTTTTACAATACCCGCAACTATGTGAACATGGCCATATATATATCGGCATGTGCGTTGTCGACGTCGCCTGTTATTCTAACTAGGCATTTGGTCACAACCAATTGTCTACTAGTGTTGGTCCACTACAATTGATGCATGTACTTCGCATCCTTGTCTTATAATTTTCATCGATTGGACTGTAATTTGCCGATCGAGCGACCACTCACCCTATACCTATTGCTCTCATATTGGTGGACCTTCGGGGGGGGGGGGGGGGGGGGGGGGTTGAAATTTCGGCCAACCATTAGGTTCTAGGTAATCAGCTTATTTAATCAATCATAGCCCTTTTTTCATGTTTGTCAATTTGAAAATTATTTGGAGATCGCTGGAAATTTTCCAGCCTTCCGGCACCATGCACGAGCTAATAAAGTTACCGTTAGGGGTACAGGGGCGGATCCCGCATTCTCCAATAGGGGGGGGGGGCAGCGGGAAAATTCTTCATCAAAATTTTCCTCGAGAACAGCTTGGAGACTAGGTCTCTGGGGGGTTTGTCATAAGTCATACGACATTTGAATTTTGGAAAACTGTTTCTTTTCAAAATTTTCTGTAAAAGCTAATGTGTGGTTTTTGTTTTTAATGAATGCGAGCGTTAAGCGCGAGCGGAAACTTTGGATTATGAAACACTGAAAAAGTGCATTATATTAAAATATATTTTTTTTTTGGGGGGGTGCTGCTAATTAAAGATAGCCTACTGATTAGTAAACAATGAGAGCGCGAAGCGGCGAGGCGAATTCTACGACCTAGCTTTATTTTCCTTTTATTTAGTAGCTGTTTTTTACCTTTACATCTTTCTTCTCTCTTCTCTCTCTTCTTTTTCTCTTCCTTTTCTTTCCTTTATCATGCTTTTTTCGTTCTCTTTCCCCCTTTTTTGCGCCGCAATAGGGCTGGGGGGGGGGGGGGGCACGCCCCTCGTCCCCCTAGTCCCGCTAGTGGGAGTGGTATTAGATGTCAAATCGGCCTAAATCATTGTATATTTTTCCATATTTTAGGTTTTTTTTTTTTTTTTTTAATTTTTGCTCAGTTTTTTGTAATGACGGGAAGTTAGGAAAAAATGTTGGCACAACTCCCTCAGTAGCCCCCCCTTAAAATATTATGTCTGGCATCCTATGAGAATTGAAACAACCATGGTTAGCGGATCAGTGTATTGGTTGTAGAAATTGTGAGTGGACCAGATTGGATGTAAGACAATTTGGGTGAGTGGACCATTGGATGTAACCATTGTGAGTGGACCAATTGGATGTAAACAATTGGTGAGTGGACAATTGGATGTGACCACTGGTGAGTGGACAATTGGGATGTAGACCACTGGTGAGTGAACAATTGGATGTAGACACTGTGGAGTGGAGCCATTGGATGTAGACCATGACTGGTGAGTGGACCAATTGGATGTAGATCAATTGGTGAGTGGAACCAATTTGGAATGTAGACACTGGTGAGTGGACAATTGGATGTGCCAATGGTGAGTGGACCAATTGGTTGTAAACCAAATTGTTAGTGGACAATCGGTGTAGACAATGGTTAGTGGCCATAGGGTGTAGACCGAATGGAAAGGTTGACTTATTTGGCTGTGGACCAATAGGTTGTAGACATTGGTGTTTTTACGCGCCTGTACTGCGTTCCCGATGAATTTTTCCGCGTCTATCGCGCTTGCACACAGATCGAGCTAGAGATTTAATGGCGCCATGTGTCTGTGCTGTTGTAACTCGACAAGTATAACATAGTGTGTTTTTTCGAATTCGATAACTGGAGTTTATCGAATGTTGATAACTTAGTTTATCAATTTGATTAAGATTAGTTATCAGTTGAAAACATCTGTTTTCAAACTCGCGAAAAACTCAGTACCTGCAGATGTTGATACGTGGTGGCAATGCAATGCGGATTTCGTTAGCGTGTGCGTATTGGTACGTCTCCCTGTATATGGCGCCCGGGCTGGGATAGGGGTTGTTGTTGTCAGTATCCGTGCACGTGGGGTGTTGGGTTCGCAGGCCTTGTTACTGGATGGTGAATCGCAGAAATGCAACAATGCTTGAACACGCAGCATAGCATCTCATCATCATTCCTATCGTGTTACTAACAACTATCACCTGTTCCAATTTACGCGGGAATCGGGGATATGCAGTGCATCCATTTGTGGATCATCCATCTCTTAAAACAAACAGGTGATTTATCATCTTCGCTGTCTGACTTTGGTCAGGTGTGATCATATTAAACCTGTTTGATCTTCGTTTAGCTGAGCTAAAACTCGGTGCAAACTTCTTCTAAGTAAATAAAAGGTATGTTAAGATTTATTTTCTTAAAACACTTTTATAATTTGATTATTTGCATAAAATATGATCAACACTTTTATAGAAAAAAGTGTGCAACTTTGCCCCTTAAAACGCAACACTAGCAGGATATTTTGGTGCAATAGGCACCTTAAAATGTTTTCGACTCAGTAAAATACAAATTTGGAGAAACAGGGTATTCTTTTAACCCTTGAAAATCGGAAACCTTATTTGCAAGCACACATATGTGCTTTTTTTATCAATTATTTTACTCTAAAAGGACCAAAATAAAGGTCTAAGGGAGAAAATACTTTTTTTTTTCCGTGTACATGCACTGTTAAACTTCCAAAGCTGATGCTAATGTAGGCCCCATGTGTAGGCCTACATTTCAGGGTACAAAATTGCACAATTCTTCTTTGTAACATAGAACTGGTTCATGGTCTCAGTCATTTTAATAATCATCATGATAATCAATAAATTCAATTTATATGCGTTTACAACTTATTTTGCTACCTTGATCCTTTTGTCGGTAATATTCTGTTGAACTATTGAACTATTGAAGTTATAATTTTCCAAAAACACAATCATTATAATTCATGCCCTTCGCACAGTGATGTGCTCGGAATGATAGGCCTATAACTGATTATTTTGCGGTATACATGTCACTTATGTCTCGAATTAAACACACGGACACGAAGCAGCATTTTCATCCATGCTGATTAGCCTTGTTAGCAGAAAGTCACGACCTGTTTAATTTCTGATACCACTCATTAGAAATGCCAGTGGTTTATAACTTGTTACATTGACAAGGGCATCAAGACTATGTGGTCAGTAATATAAAAGGTGCATATAATATTAAAAAGTAATCATTATTTAGGTCGGCAATAATAGACTATTATGTTTATCCACGAGTAAAAGATTAAGGTCGCATTATTTCTAATTGGTGGTTATGGCTGTTCATCAACATGTTAGGAACTGTATATCGATCTAATTGATCTATTAATTCGATACATCGTGAATGATGAGATCATGCAAAACCCCCATACTCACAGCACATGTGAAAGAGAGAGAGAGAAGGGGAGATATTAAAGGGATTAAGTAGCTTTCAAAAACGAGAGCAATTATATCAAGATTAATAAAATTATATTGATCCAACAGTAAAAACAAACTACTGAAAGTTTCAGATCAAATGGAAGTCATTTACTACCTTAAAACAGTGTAACAAACAATGCCAAGCATACAGCCAAACACCAGTACCCCCTGCTGATAGGCGCACCAGGCCGCTAGAGACGGGGGACTTTACAACAGGAAATGGGTGTGTGGAAAAGCACATGGTTTTATAAACCATCCGGTGTCGGTTTATAAATTTTGAGTATGAAATCATTGATATCTCGAAGGTAAAGCAAGCAATTAGCTTGCAATTTTGAAGAGATACCAGACTGACCTAAGTGTTTATAATTATGTTGGCAAAATAAGCTAAATCGAATAAATGTGATTTGAATATCATTCAATGTTACTGCATCCCTTTAAAGCAAAAAATGGAGGCGGGGAAAATAACATCACCATTTCAACCAAACTGGATCCATGCATCGTTATATACTCTTCTCTTTTCTTTCTTTCTTTTTTTTGTGTGTGTGTGTGTGTGTGTGTGTATCATCTCTTTTATGAATTACATCTTCATGACCTTGTAATTTTATGTAATGATTATTAAATGTACCAAGAATTATGCGTAGCATTTCATTCAGACCTCAAATTCAGATTCAAATCAATATTCATTTATTTCAAGCAGATATGAATACAAAGGTGTATAAAAGTATAATGACAGGCTGGACAGTTACAACTATCAAGACAAGTTTTCATTGTATATGATTTATTTCTATTTGATAAGGATTATACCCAATACGGTTAAATCTCCGTGTGTCTGAAAAAAATCTCTTTTTGCTTAAGCAACTTGTCACTGATTATCACCAAAAAATTAAAGGAATGAAAAGGGTTCATCACTCCTTAAAGGGCAGAGGAGTGACAGCATTTTTTTAAGGGTAAGAAAAGTTTGTTTTTTTTTTTTTGTTTTTTTTTTTTTTTATAGAATGAAAGTATAAATATTACATGAAGGGTTTCTCTTGGGACTAAATCAGCTTGTTAATGATTTAGAATCGAAATCGGACAAATAGTTTCTTCCAATATATGTTTGAATGGTTTCATCTAATGTTTAAGGATCATGATTAACTGAAGAAAACCGTTCAAGAGTAGGATTGTACGTAGATGTGGAGATTGAAAAATATGACCTAGATAAATTTTGGATCTGCTTATTATGGTTTCTTCAAGTTGACAGTGGCGGATCCAGGGTTTCATGTGAGTGGGACCCAAAATTGAGGGCATGGGCCCGACGACCCCCCCCCCCCCGGATCCGCGCCTGGAGTATGCTAGTATGGGAATGAAACTTCATCAATGACACACGCTAAATTCATATGTCTTGAGTGAGATGTCTGTAGCAAGTGAGATGTATAAAAACCAAAAACACAGCTGTCCTTTGTAATTTGTTATCTTGATTTTTTATTTATTTTTTGTTACAAGGCTTGTAATTTTATATTTTAATCGCTCTTATTATTATTATTATTATTATGATAAATATAATCAATATTACTTTTTTCACAGTGGTCGTTAATAGTTGACATATTATTATTGCAAGGGAAAGGTAAGACATATAGAGATACAGAGAGTGTGAAACATCGGTTAAATTTATATAAGCCCGAAATTGAAAGTTGTATCTTGTTTAGAACTGGTTGATTGCATAGCGCTAACTTCACCCTTTAATAACATTCATTAAACATTAACTCTCCAGATTACAGTTCGTGATCCCCATTTAATTAACTAGCAATAAGTTTCCCAACAAAGAGAACATAGTGAGACTGTCAATTAAAACACATGAGCGTCATTCAGGAGTTTTCGAATGTCTCGTCTTGCCGCCTGGACGAAACTAAAAGGTAATGAATGGAAGCTTTTGTACAAATAATTATAATGATAATGGTGGCGTCTTCACGCGTAACGCCCACTGCTCTCACAAGTGGTGACCTCGTAGTGACGCTGAATCGAGGACTTGAAGTGCTTCCTACATGCTGTTTTGTACAAAGGCGTCACTCTTGATGTGATCAGTGGGCGTCACGCGTGAAGAAGCCAAAACTATTATAACTATTTTAACAAACACTTCCATCTTTTAACTACCAACCGACGTCCAGGCGGCACGTCGACATGTCCGCAAGCTCCCCATAGTGTTTGAAAAAATTATACACCTATGGCAAGCCAATCAGGCAAAAAGGTTAACCCCAAATCATACGTGGGTATAGGAATTGTCATGGGTATAGAATTCCAGATTTGGTATTGATGCAGTAATTGAACTGTACCACCACAGCCCCTCCAAATTATACTGTGTTACACCAATTGCCCCCCTCCAAATTATACTGTGTTACACCAATTGCCCAATGCCTGTAATTATGAAGAAAAATCCAATCAACTTTGTTCAATGGTGCATTGAGCAGTGTCAAATGAAATTGTGGTATCCATCAATTTGTAATTTTTGTAACTAATCACCTGTCTGCTTGTGATAACAGCAGATCCTAATAAACAGTCGACTTTCTCGGTAAATGCAAGAAACCAATGAATCTGCAGAATTATGGTCATTTGTAGAGTAGTATAAATTCAAAATAATTTGTAGTTTATATTGTACTTGCAGTAGGGGATCCAGCATATAATCTGACTAAAGAAATTTTTAATCGGCTCATGCACAAGCAATAATTGGAGTCGCTATTGGTCCCCCCCCCCCAAAAAAAAAATATATATATATATATATATAATATATATATATATATATATATTATAATATATAATATATATAATATATATTATAACAGTGTCCCAAAAATTATTTGGTAACTTGAACAATTAAATTTAATCAAAATCGATGTTGGTTTGAAATTTCAATTTCTATTTATATCAGATAGTAGGTGATGTCTCCATCACCTGAACCCTAAATCTCAAATTTTCCGTACGTCTCGGAAGTTTTAAGGCCGCCATTTGCAATTTTCATGGCCCAAAAATTATTTGTACACTTCAGAACATGGGTTTTTAAAGGAGTGTTTAAATTTTGTGAGGGCCTTCTTTGGCTTCCAGGGCAGTAATCAACCTCCTTGGCATACTGTCGACCAATTTAGCACTCATTTCACCGCCAATACCATTCCAAGTTCGCTGGAGCATGTCCTGGAGCTGCTGGAGGTTTGATGGTGAGTCTTGAGGGCGCTGTCGCTTCAGATCAGCTGTCATGTGCTAAATGGGGATTAAATCTGGGATCTGAGATGCCTTTTCTAGCTTCTTAACAGGTTTCTGCTAACATAATGCTTTAATATGCTTCGCTGCATGCTTGGGGTCCCTGTCAAGTTGGAACACAACTTGAAGACCAATCAGCCTTTACGCAAGTGGGAGCCTCTAAGAAGTAAAAATGGTCTCATGGATATCAGTTTTCATGATGATATTGATAAACAGACAGTAAGCAATTAAAAACTGCGATTTGCGACTAAAGAAAATTGCATCCCATGCCACAGAGGCTGAGGAATGACTGGGTGCCCTCAAGAGTGTCTGCAACAAGCTAAATGGCTACATGACTATAAGTGGAATAATTGGCAAATGTAAGGGACAGTAACAATGAAGCGTCATGGTTTTGCAAAACAACATGTGAACAAGCCTGCAGAGTTCTAGCACTCTGTCCTAAGACCTAATTAGTGCAAAAGTGATTGGATATGATGCACAGGACTATGTGTGTCTTGTAGGAAGCTTTCAGTCAGTCATGCTTGGAGCCAACAGTAAGGCACAGTGGAGGATGTTTCATGATTTGGAGTTGTATGGCAGCCAGTAGAGTTGGAGAGATAAATTTCATAACATGGCATCATGAATGCTGAAGCAATGAGGATATCCTTGCCCCTCAGAATGGCTCGGATGCTGCAATCTGCTTCAAGTCTGAATGGTCGTCAATTTACGGTTCAACATAACAATGACCCCAAGGACACAGCAAACCTTATTAAAACCATATTGCAACAGAAACATGTCAAGCTGCAAGAAAGGGCACCTCACAGCCCAGATTTAATCCCTATTTAGCACATGAGAGGTGATCTGAAGCGACAGCGCCCTCTAGACTGACCATCCAAATTCCAGCAGCTCCAGGACACGCTCCAGCGAATTTCGAATGGTATTGGCGGTGAATTGAGTGCTAAATTGGTCGACAGTATGCCAAGGAGGTTTATGACTGCACTGGAAGCCAAAGAAGGCCCCCAAAAATTTTAAACATTCCTTTAAAAACCCATGTTCTGAAGTGTAAAAATAATTTTTGGGCCATGAAAATTGCAAATGGCGGCCTGGAACTTCCGAGAATGACGGAAAATTTGAGATTTAGTGTTTAGGTGATAGTAACATTAACTACCATTTGATATAAATAGTAATAAAAATTTCAAACCAACATCGATATAGTTAATTCCAAGTTTTCAAAGTGTACAAAAAAAATTTGGGGACACTGTATATATATATATAATAATAATAATAATAATAATAATAACAATAATAATAATAAAATAATAATAATACTAAACAAATAAATAAATAAATAAATAAATAAATAAATACATAAAAAATAAAAAATAAAATGGGCCGATGAAATGTTTTTTAAAAGTATTGGATCCGCACCTGACATGGATTTTTTCTGTTGCGCCTTGATCAAAATTATTTTGGATATGTGCGCATTACAAATTCATATTATTATTATTTCCAAATCATGACTAAATCGTCTACAATCAGTAATAACATTTTTACGATGTTGGGACAATTTAAGAATCTTCTAAAAAATTGCACGATGATTATATTTGCGTCATTTTCTAAATTATTAGCAATTCATACATGTATATTCCAGATGATAAGGGATATAACGTTGCAAAATCGAGACTCTTCCTTGTAATGAAAATCACCTTGGTAACAAGGGATAAAGGGATAAAACTCACTGTGAATTCAAGACAATGTATTTCGGTATTAAACTTGACTTTGCATAATCATGCAGCAGCAGAAGGTCTTACAAAATGGATGGCAATGCTTTATCGTGCCCTTTGCCATTACACAAGTGCTTTATTATAATATACATCATGTGCACTGTCCTTGATAAGTTAAATCATACATGAACATGAACCTCAGGCCAATAATAATTATAAGAGACATTTGAGAAACGGAGAATGATGAAGGAGATAATAATTTGTGTCGCTTAGTATGCAGCTCCTGCATGCTTTTTCCCCTCTCTATATACATCCTGAAATTATAAGAAAATACATACGAAAGTGGGAAGGAAAAGAAAAGAATCGTGGAAACATTTGTATCTGGAATACCTGCAACAGTAAAATGGTGTACGATTTTTGTGATTGGTAAAAAAAAAAAATTGTCGCAAGTACAATATGGCATTGATAATTTTGATTTATCAAACTTTTTTTCGTTGTTGTTTTTGTTGGAAATATCAAGAGGTGGCTAATTTGCTACAATGTTTTGTTTTGTATTATTTTTAAAGTGGGTCTCCTGCCCTTAAAATATGATAAATAAAATAAGGTAATTCAAAGCTAACTTACCGTTGTGGTCATACTGTCTCAAAGTGATTGGGAAAGGATGATAACTATTCACCTAATATTTGTTATGTGCTGTGAGGTTTTGGTATCAACAAAATGATAAGAAATTAACCCCATTCTGCTGAGAGTGACATGCACAGTACAAAAAAAGCATGTATGGGACTACACACAAAATGTTCAGTTCGAACATTTTTAACCTCTTTTTTGGTCATATTATGACTATGAGGGCATTTGAAAAGCAATCTTTTGCAGTGGACCTTTCTACTAAAACATTCTACCTCAATACCATAAAAATAATTTGAAAGCTAACAATAATTGTGTTCACCTAACCCATACACAAGATTCTCTTTAAGGGCCCCGTCTTTTCCTGATACAGTACACCTGGCCTCACTGTAAGCCTCCTTTATAAGATTGCCCTTCTTATTATCCGCCTAAGACGTGCCTTCAGCCATGGCCTAATTGAAACCATTCCCCACTCGATGAAAGATATCCCGTTTACATGCGATAAAAATCGCATAGTCTATTATCTTCGACGATAAGATATTTTGTGGGTAATATACTATTTTATTCCATGACATTTACTCCTACAATAATTGCTCCGCTATAAATTCCTTACACTAATCAAAAGACTAACTTCATCCCTGGTCTTTTAACACTATACCCTTCCCTAACCCTAACCATTACCCTACAACTGTTAAAAAAAAAAAAAAAAAAAAAAAAACAGAAAAAAAACAGCAAAGTGATGTCAGCAGAGTCGCCATACAAAAATGTAATTTAAAAAAAAACAGTTTTGTTGTAAATTTCTCCTCTAAGAATTTATGAAAGAGAAGGGAAAAAAAATCATTAGAGTTCTAAAGCTTACGTATATTATTTTGGTTAAAACGGAACAAATGTGTTACTCCTGATGCATATTTTGTATTTCTCATGTAATTATTTGCAGGATAAATTTACAACAAAAGTGTTTTTTGAATTACATTTTTTATGGCGACTCTGCTGACAGCAGATTTGCTGTAAAAATACAATTTTTTTTTACAGTGTAACATAAAACCCCATTGGAACACTTACAACAACCCTATATCTTAGATTAAATAAAGCCCGTAGCAAATGTCGCAGGAGCAATTGTCGTGTCACCAGCTATGTCTATTTTGGCTTCCGTCTCCACCCCCATTGCGATTTTCTTTGGTGTTTGTACTTGTTTATGGGGCCCGAAATCTAAAAACAGAGGGGCCCATAACAATGCATAATGTACAAGATCTGCTTTTAGTTGACACCTTCATTTCAATCACATGTTTCATTGCATGTATTGTAATAATTGTTTTAACTGACTGTGTATTAATGTGAAAATGACGTTTATACGTTGGAGACGTCTCCATCTGTTAGAGTCAGAGAGAAGTGAGATACCACCTTTAAGACTCTGTTACAATTTCAAGAGGCCTATTTCTATATACTTTGGATACAATGTCGATTGCTACTTTTCAATTTATGAACTGGGGCGTGAGATGGAAGCAGTACAGTTCACTTCATAGAAAATTAGATGACGCAGGAGGATTTAAGAAATTGAAAAGCTTAAATTTGATTGTTTTAAAGCAGATTTGAAGAGGCTGAAATTGGGGGAATTTACGACGTCACTTAAAACTTTAGCGTTCAACGTTAGACACCCACTCAATAAACAGGGGGTACCTACCGACCCGTCAAAATTCTTGATATTTTTTCTCTTTTAACGTACTTGAGACGGATAATGTTAACAACATCATGGAACAGTTCTTTAATAATTTGGTGCGTTGTAGTAACTGGGATCAACTTTCGCGTTTCAATTAAATCTAATTCTTTACTTATTGTTCGCCAGTTGGTGGCTCTGGTCCCCATTCAAGTTAGCAATAAATTATTCATGCTATTCAGGCGCGGATCCAAGACAATCGAATTGAATGCATTTCGGGGGCCCAATTGTCTGGGGACAAAAGCGGCTCTATTATGTTTGCTACGTAAAACGGTAAAACATACGTTTGTTAAATGCCTGGTAATTTCTACCTGAGAAGCATTTCGTTATATTCAAAAATATGCTCGTATAATTATAACAAAATTCTACTACGATATGGCAAATAATAAGTGTCAAAATACTCGAGAATGGATATAAAATCTACAATCTTCAACGGTTAGTAAAGTGATAAGCCCCCTCTGAGGGATACTGATTAATTCGACAACATCCTTGGTGAACAAGGAGGATATAATGTTATAGTTTAGCCGTGGTAGTAACTGCTATATAGTTTTCAGAAGAAACTTTACCGTGCGCTTACTGATTATTTACTTAAGGGACTGCTTACTAAAAGAGGTAACTGCTTCTTATATAATATATATATATATATATATATATATATATATATATATATATATATATATATATATATATATGAAGAGTTTGGTTCCAAAAGGCGCTAAATCCACTTTTAGTGTTTTGGAGTAAATCAAGGTTTTTTAATTTACCATTTTATCGTATCCATTGTAAGTTTATTTTGATATATATGATAAAGCTATCCTATTCGAATAATAAAATCACTTTTTTTAAAATCTAGCTATCAATTTCAATTTTTAAGAAATTTTTATGATTTCAATTTCCATGGATTTAGCTCCTTTTGGAACAAAACCTCCGTCAGATGCCAGTTTTTGTACATTTAAAGCCTATAAATAAATGAAATTCAACACGAAACACATGAATATTGCTAACAGAGAATAGATGCAGCTTTTCTGATGTTTAAAATTTGAAAATTACAAAAAATTTTTTTTTTAGAATATCCTATCTTTTCTCAAGACCGGGATTTTCGACGTTTTGTTCCAAAAGGAGCTAAATCCAAAAATATTCATAAAATTATGAAAACTATTCTAATGATCTAAAAAATTTACACGGATGATGAAGACTGGTAGCCACAACATGTGCTGAAAGATCTAACTGTATATTGTTAGGTAAAGTGGTTAAATAAACAAATCCTAAATGACAATTATGGATTTAGCGCCTTTTGGAACAAAACCGTTTTGGATTTAGCTCCTTTTGGAACAAAACTCATATTTGTAACAATTTTTTTTCAAACTTCCTAAAAAAAAAAAATTATTCAGTATGCTGCATTTGATCCCCATGCTTAAGATGCACTTAATTAACCTATAAAATCCATTTTGGTCAAAAGTGGATTTAGCGCCTTTTGGAATCAAGCTCTTCATATATATATATATATTCATCACAAGCGACGTTGTTGACCAAGGTCTGAATAATGATATATTTCGTAGTGATTGAAGAGTGAGACAGAAAGTAAGATCCTGATTATAGTTTTTGTTATGTAATCGTGCAGTTCTGTTTGCCATATTGCATTGCTGAGATTGTTTGAATAAACATTAGAAGCGGGATACATTGTATATGCTAATGCACAACGATGTTACGTAACGTCTTCTTTATGATGATAGTAGGTTTCTATTCTCCCCTTTTGTTTCTGTTTGTGTGTGTGTTTATTTCAATCTCCCAACCTCTTTTCCCCTTCCTAAACCCTTCTCCATGTTCCTTTTTCTCCCATCCCCCAGTCTCATTAATCTTTCTTTCTTTCTCCTTCAATTTCTGTCTCGATTTATAAATATCTCACCCTTCATCTCTCTCTCTCTCACTCTCTCTCTCTCTTTCTTGGTCTTGGACACGTGAAACGTCATTTGTTTTTTATAGTATAGTGTAATCATCAAAAGCCACTCTCATGCAAAGCAATCAATACACCATGGTTACTAAAATTCTGTAAAAATATAAATATAATACACGCGTGATGGGCCTTTTTTTTCAGAACGCTTTAATCACATAATAGCCAACACAATCATGAAACGAACGAATTATTATGGAGAAATGTAATCAGAGAGGTGTAATAATTATGTTGCTGGTGCATGAGTTAGAGTCTGTCATCCCCTTAACCATAATAACGGCATATCATTATGCTTATGCGGCGGTCACAACTCGTCGTAGTCTACGGGGCACGTGCCATCAACGTAGCCTGCGTTCCATGTACAACGCACGCACAGGTCCTGGTCGATTTCTGCGATTCCTGCGTTTCTGTAGTAAGGGTATTGTAAAAACTTCCTGCACGTCGTACATGCATTTTACCTGCGAGGTACCTCCGCTGCACGAATTTTCTACGAAATCCATCGTAGGGAGTTGCACATCGAAAGTACGGCGAGTTGTGACCGCCGCATTAATTAAGTCACGTTTTGGGTCGATGAACTTGGAAACATGCATACCCAATCGGTTTGTTATGGCCTTGGAAGAAATATAATTTTCCTTAAGCATGTTAAGGCATACGATAATAAAACATTTATTAGTGCATTGAAAAAAAAAGTGTACATTGTTGCAAATATTAGTACTTGCTTTAAACGATCTGAAGGGGAATCTGAACAATTTTCTCCTAAATTTCTTAATTCATTGGTACACTACTTTTTGTAAGCCAATTTTATGTTTTGTGGCTAATTTCATCTTGTTATTAGTACCGAACCATGAGACTAATATACTCATGTGATGTTCTTGGACAATACAATCATATATATCCCTGTAAGCCAGTCAAATTTTACATGTATAAATAGATCCTCTCTATTCTCTCAAGAACTCGCTGCCCTTACCAAACTATCACGAAAGATTACAGCTCAGTCAGACGAGCAAGACCGACTCCAAACCGACACCAGACCGAACAATATATCGTTTTACGGCGAACGGCGAGTTAGTAATCGATTTAGAGTCGATGTTTCCAGTGTGACTGACCTATTATTATTCTGATCAGCGGCCCATGAAACTCTGAGGTGCACATTGATGAAAAGCTAATTTCGTAAATGGCAGATAAACAGCCGCGATATATTCGGAATTCAAAGTAGGTTACTCGGTTTATGATTGCAATTTCATATGATGAGAGATAAATGAAGCTGTCTAAAATGATAAATGGATTGATGAGAGCCAAACGAGCTTTCTTTCATCGATGAAATAGATATAAGGTCTTCATTTCTCTCTGCAGGCGGTGTATACAAGGGCATAAAAACGACACAGAATAATTTTCCTTCTAAGGGAACATCCAGGATATGCCAAACATAGATTTTTTTTAAAGCACTTTTTTCTCATTCTATCCCTTTCTCTAGGGTGTTTTATGTAAGTAATCTATGAAGTAATTAATTTCACGTCAAAGTGTACACGTATTTTACCTGTATCTGAATTACTCTCTATTAAACCAATCGGAAATGTTCACTCTTTACGGAGTGAATTTAGAGTGAAAAAAACAACAAATTTTCAATCCATTTCCACTCATTTTGGAATTACCTTGGGAGGAAACTGGGATTACAGAAGTAATTGACTGATATCCGTATATACGATCTTTATTAGATGTGGAAACACTCTCAGTCGAATACTTTCGCGCTCTATAGGCCTACAGTTATGTTTTCTGGCTTAATCAGTTTTAATCTCATCATATCGGCCTTGAAATCTGGCATCACCCCTCATCGATCTTACACAAATATTATCGCGATGGAAATCCGAATGATATTCATAATGTTCAATGAAGCTTAAGAGAACTGCAAAAATTGGATAGATAAGATGAGCGCATGAGCATGTTGAACATACTTTTTGTTTGCTCTCCATCAAGAGGTTATAGCTTGTTATTTGTTTGTATTTATTGATTTCTTTTTAAGGGGGGGTGGGTTAATATTTGTATTGCTATTAATTCATTTGTACTAGTACATAGGAACCACTAGACTAGTTAAGGTTTGTAAAGTTATACATTTATGTCATATTTCAGTGTCATAATATTTGGACTATGTTCAGTATCTTGTTTTGATTATTCATATTGATAAAAATAATGTAGTCATGAGATTTAAAAAAAAAAAAAGAAGTATAAGAGCCTTAACGGAATAGCGCCCAAAATGTTTATTGTATTGGATTATATTGTTTCATAATATTTTCATAATCGTACCAAGGGACTCTTAAGATAACACTGCTGTCTATAAAGGTCATTTTAGGTCACTAAAACCTGTTTACTTCTTGTGAAGCATGTAAAGAAGCTATGGAAATGATTTTTTTTTCTAGTTTCACCTTGACACAGTATTGAATTAACTGATAACATTTAGGCCCCCACAGTTCATATTTTTTTTTTCAAGGCTCCACTAATTTAAGCATTCCCTTTAGTGATGCAACGTTTTAAATACCATGAACATGGATAAGGCGAGAGAGCCAGGGGAGATAACGATATTCAGAAGAAGGAAGGAATAGTTGACTCACTTTATTTTCTTTTTGTATGATTATAATGGGTTAATAGTCAAACTCATGTATTGATATGACTCAACTTTAGAAGGGAACACCTGGAAATTTTTGTTTGAATTATGATATACATGTAATATAATACACTAATTACCAAGCGTAAAATGAATAGTTTCTCCCCTAAACGTTGTACAAGCAAAACATACAAATACTGTTTCATATAGTATTCGTATTGCATGTATAGAGTATGATGAAGTCTTAAAAATTCCACACAAAGTAGCTCGGAGCTCCCTTGAGTCACTTTGCGAGATAACCGCCGTCACTTACTTACGCTTTAATGGCATTTACAAGATGTTAGCGACCCATGAAGGTCCTGTGCTCTACCTATAAGATGACTTCCCTCCCCGCTACTCGTGAAATGGGATGGTTGAGTAGGCGAAGATGCACGAATGAATAAACGGGATGGTTGAGGGATGGTTAAAACCCGCGTCACACTGTCCCGAAGTTGAGCAAGGATGGACAAACGAAATGTGAAATTTTAGGGTTCGTGCGAAGTCAGCCCCGTACTTGGTTAACAGCCAAACAATAGTCAAAACGAGAATGATGTCTATAGGAGGCTACACGATGGCACTCGAACAACACACGAAGGATACACGAATGGCCCGATGCTCAGGCCCGTAACTAGGAATAACAAAATACAAAAAAGATTGGTTCTTTACAAGATATTCCCTTCTTTTCTTTTTTAATCCTTTTTTTTTTTTTTGTTGTTTTTTTTTTTTGTCAGCGGACCCCTGCTCGCCAGGTTACGGGCCTGGATGCTTTCGTGATCACAGCAAAATTTGAAATTTTCGATGAACGTGTGTCCATCAGTGCTCAACTTCGGGACAGTGTGACGCGGACTTTAATGGGAGCATGGAGGAAAGAGACAAAATTATCAGAGGGATATAGAACGAGAGAGGATGGTGGAAGAAAGAGATAAGGTTGGGATGGGAAGGAGTGAAAACAGATGGGCTGGGGTAAAGAAGAAGTATAAGATTGGTAAAAAAAAATAATAATAATAAGAAAAGGGGGTGATAAAGGGACGGTGCGCGGTGGATGCAGGGTGATAAAGTGATTCGGTATAAGATGAAAAAGAGGAAGAGAGAGAAAGAGAGGGAAAGAGAGAGGGGGGAGGGAGGAAGAGATGGGAGGGGATAAAAGAAATGAAAGTGAGAGAGATGACAAAATATAAAGAGGAGAATCGAAAAGATGAGCGAATAATAAGGGAGAAATGTTGAGAGAAGATTTAATCTTTAGGCAAAAAGAGGGTTTGGTGCGAATGATTAGTCTAGTTCTGAACTCTTAAGGCGTATATAATCGGCGAATAAATAATTCAGTATGAAGGGCCTAGACCTAGACGGCAGACTAGCAAATTAATGGGAAAAGATGAAGGAGACAGAGAAATGAAAAGAGAAAGGGAGAAAGGAAGAGAAAATATCACATTGTTCTGCCTTTCTCAAAATTATAGCAGCGCTCTTGACATTATTATTGTTATGGGTTTTTTTTTTTTTTTTTTTTTTTTTTTGGGGGGGGGGTCATCTTTTCATTTTTTCCTTTATCCCCTTTTCTTTCTTATTTTTTGGAGGGAGCGGCACAAGTCCCCTCAGATCCGTATATAGCTTCACCACTGACCGTCTATCTCCATAGAATCCCAATGATCAATATGTCCTCTGTTATTCCTGACCTTGTAATGTCCGGCCATAGGCTGGCGGTGAAATGAATACAGTTTCGTGTCACGCATTCCGATGTCATTAATATTAGATTGGACTTAATCAACACGAAGATACTAGGACGTCTGCCCGTCGGCAAGGATGGGGGAAAGAAGGGGGTGTGTGTGTCTGAGGACCTTAATTTCCTAATGCTCCAGTCACATTGGAAATTATGACATTAGACCGACGATTAAAACAAAGCACAAAATTATTCTTCTAAACACAACACAAAAAGTAAGTTCCCTCTATTTCAGATATAAATAATTTTTTAACCAGACAAAATTGAAAAAAAAAATCTTATTGTAATTATGTCCGTGTAGGTAATTTTATTAGCTATCATGTGATCGATTTTTAGGAAGAATCATCTTGCCATGCTTCAGTGAGTAACTATTATCATTATATTATGATTGAATGAAAAAAAAAATTGAAGTTCACAAGGCGATTATCACAACTTTGAATAAATTATTTCGGAACAATATTAAACAATTTTAACATCATACTTGTCAAAAAAGATGCCACATGACTGTGCCCTAACATAATATGAGTTCATGGTCAAATTTTGCGGTTGAGTGGGCACTGGGTTAAAGTTGTAAAAACTGCAGTTTTTGCGTATTTTACGTGTATATTCGATCAAATATATGATGGAATTTCTGTTTTTTTAAAGCGTATTTTGACAACTCACGGTTGAATGAATGCATAAAACAGCCAAAAATAGGCCATTTTAAATCATGATGAGGTATTGCAGTAATTTTATGCATTAAAAATCATCTTGATTACATTTTTTGTGTATGTTTATAACCTTTCGACACGTGTCAATGATCATATGGCACTTATTTAAAGATTCATGCTTCAATAAGCACGTGAGACTAGAAAACCTATTTTGTCATGTATGGACTAAAATTTGAATTTTTCACTTTGATTAAACAGCACGATTGTGTTTGGGGAGTACCTCGGAATTTATTTTCACAAAAAGCCCGATGTTTCACGCCTCAGTGGGCACAAGATACAAGAAAATCATGTAAATGACAAGAAAGTTCAGGGCTCCGTCACGGTTCAGTGACTTACCGAATATGCCATTTCAATAGATATCATGTTAGTTGGTGACTATCTCAAGCTGTGCGTCAAGTTTCATGGAATAACTCATGATAGAATGAATAATAATCATCAATGAATTTAGGCAGAATTTCACATTTGCCAGATAATGATTGCCTCCTCCATTGACTTTGTGTACAGAGGTTTAACAAAAAGTGAAATTTGGCAGATTTTCACTGTTAATTTTGTCCATTTGACTTTCGCTAACAATTCACGGTTGAAGGTTATTGTGTTAATCCATGTATTATTAATTCCAATCGTTCATGATTTTTTTTTTTTTTTTTTTTTTTTTTTTTTTTTTTTTTTTTTGGGGGGGGGGGGGGGTAATGTATAATGTATAATGTATGTGATTCTTAACTTTTCTTTTTTTTCCTCTTTTTTTTTCTCTCTCTCTCTCTCTCTTTTTTAGGAGGGAGAAGGAAGTAATAAAAATTCTTTCTAGCATAAACATAATTGATTTTGATAATGGGTTTGCAAAATCCAACTTCATCATCATCACTCCGTTTGAAAGCTTTGATTGTAAGATGGGGAAACAGAATTGTGGATTTAATCTAATATTATCATGATTATAACAAGTTGCACAGGAGCAAATGTACCTGACATTTTACCGTTCATCTTTACCCAGCTATTAAATTACATAAAATTCATTTTATACCCATATGCCTGACGATATGATATCGTGCCGGTAATTGAATACAAATTGAAACCGTTTCATTAAAACCATACGCTTTTCCCATCAGTGAAAGCTCAAATATCAATTTCATTTTACCCTGGATGCTTTTTCGTAACGTATTCGAGCGCTTCTTTTCCATGTATCATATACACATATCAGACTACATGTACAATGACTTTTCTAGCAACCATATTGTCGACACGGTTGATATGCATACATTCTTTTTCAACCACTCTCTTGTCAAATATAACTTTCATCGCACTGATATTGACAGCGCGGTCGATTTCCCGACAAAAATACAATTTCAATCAAATCGATGCCGAATTCGACCTTCCACTAATGAAATATCCTTTAATAACTTGTGCGTATCGGTGTTTTTTCTTACTGTATATGCCTATAAGCTCAGCTCCGTTACTTACATTATACATTAAGTATAATTGTGAAGTATATTCCAATCCAAATCATTCCAATAGATGCCGAATTCGACCTTCTATACTAATGAAATGTCATTAATTTGTATAAGTATTGGTGGGGTTTTTTGTGTGTGGGAGGGGTGTGTGTGTGGTTTTTAGGGGGTTATTATTTTATTATATAGCTAAGGTCCGTTAATTACATTATATCAATAAATATTACTTTGATGTATAAGTTTGAAATGAGCTTTTATAGCAAGATTATTACATAAAATGGAAACTTGCACCCTTTCACAGTTTTGTGTATACATAAATTCCTATCGATACTACCTTTGTAAATAAATGCAGCTGTCGCATCAGATATCGTATTTTCTATATGGAGCGACATCCCCAGATGAAATAACGTTATCTCGTTTATATGCCGTAATCATGGTAATAGATTACGAAACGGGCAGAACATAATGCCGTGCATGTCATAAACGATATACTAATGATAATTCAGTATGTGGAGGAAGATCTGTTTTCTAATAAATGCATCTTTTTATATCATTTACCTCACCTAAACTATGTGCATAAAATAGTAACAAAAAACACAATGGGAATCATTCATTTTCGACTTCTTTTGTAGATTACCGATAGCATAAGGGAATTAAAGCCAGGGTTACACCAGAACCTAATTCTCCCGATTAAATTTGGACCGATTCTGCCTGAACACGGGAGTAGACACGCATTAAGTTCTTTTGTAAGGGGGGTGAACTATTCATAATCGGTCGAGCTGGACGCACTTTCTTTTGTTAGTGAGGGTTATGCTCTACGTCAGTGTGCCTGAATATGGCCTAAATCGGATGCATTCGGTGGATTCGGAACCTTATCGTCTCTGATTCGGGGAGCTGCCCGAATCAGAGATGAATAGGTCCCGAATAGGTCCGGAATCAGAGTTGCCAAGAATTGACCCCAATCAATTTTGTTCATCCCAAATAAAACCGAATGCCAACCCGAATAGTGGCCAGAATCGAGCCGAATGTGGCCCGAATGCCCCGATTACAACCGAATAGAGCCAAAATTAATGACGTCCCGAATTGGGACGAATATGGCCGAATGCCCCGAATGCCTCCACGAATCCAATTAATAATAATAATAATAATTGGAAATGTATAATGCACAGTTTCTATAATTATGTATATACTCAACTGAGTTCCTTCCAAATATATCCCGAATGTGGGGCAAGTGAAATTTATCGGGTCCAAATTAGGGTGGTTTTTTTTTTCTTTGTTTTTTTTTTTTCTTTGTTTTGTTTTGTTTTTTTTTTTCAAGTAGACAGCCTTTTCTCTCTACTATCAAAATTTTCACTCGTGTAACATTTTATACAAACTATGTCAAGTTTTAGATATATCAGCTCGGGTTTTTTTCTGCTTTAAGGCACTTTGATTTACCAGGTTGTTCCCTCTCGGGCTTTTAAGAGATTTCACTCACAGTACTCTCACAGCACCATCCCAGTTTGACATTCAGAGTGCAAGGCGAGTGTCTCAAGCCAGAAGATCGTTCTGGTCTAGCAAGGTAAATAAAGACATCCTCCTAGCTTGTCGTGACAACCTTTTCAATGCAGCTCTCCATCTGATATTGACTTGTTAAACTTCTAGCCGTCGGGGTGTTGACTTACAGGACAAGCAATACAGTGAGGTGGAAGTTGTAAGAAGGCGCCCTTGTGATACAATTCGGTGCCCTTTGATTCACTTTGTCACTCGTTTTTTTTTTTCTTTTTTTTTTTTTTGAAGGGGGGGGGGGTGGGTGGTTGTTAAGTGGCGGGGAAATGTTGACTTATACATGATGTGAATAAACTGGCCTGTTTGCCTGATGAAATGTGCGATTGACGTATAGCACTGATGTGGTAATATTGGTGAAAAGGGACGGGCCCCATCCTCTTGGCACGATTTTATTTCAATGAAAATTAATTAAAAGTAGATGTCGTCCTCCCTTTTAGATTTTGGTCGAACGGGTATGGTCAGTTTTCTCCATTCGCAAATGACGGATGATCAGACCTAGGTTCGAATCTCATTCACATCTTTGGTCCTATAGGAATGTGCTCAAATATTACGATAAATACACGTTTGCATCACCAAAGCCCAAGCGCAAAACCAACCACGCCCCTTTTCTCATTCTTTCATATTCTAAAATTCTATGCATGTCTTCACAAATAGATGTAACTTTTTTAAAGCATGCTGTGCGTACACTCCTTAACACATCTCGCAAGACAATAGTTACCAAGGTTTAATCAATGTCCAAATTATCATCATGATCATCGTGCGCATTATATCAATTATAATTACCCCTTAATAATTACCCTCGAAAAACTCCCCCCCCCCCCCGAATAGTATAGAGATAGATCGGTCCGGTTAGATGGAAGCTTTCTGTGCGGGGCAGTTGTCCTAGAGCCCGGTGGGATTAAACTTTCCACATAATATTCCATGAATGTTGGTACTCACGGGGTCTTTGATATTATAGCCTTTGTGGGGTAAAATAAATTAAAGTTGACAGCCTTTCATAAACACTCGGTAACATTCACCACGGTGATTTAATGATGCTTACATAATTACAAACAACGCGAAACATATGTCATATAATCGTTTATTTTGTTCTAATAAATCAAGTTTATTTTGGAATAGATTATTTATGTGTTATTATGACGGTGGGAAGTGTAGACGTTGACTTTTCTTTTATATTAAACAGTTAAGGATTGCAATGTTACCAAACTTCACACTGAAATATTTATTAGGGTATTCGCTGACAACTCATTCTTGTTCATGATGTTTTATATTTCTCTTAGCTTGTGCCATGCAATATCCACTCCATCGGTCTCTCTGACTCTCCCCTCCCCATTTATCTCTCTCTCTCTCTCTCTCTCTCTCTCTCTCTCTCTCTTCCCTCCTCTTTCTCTATATTATCACTCTCTTTTCCTCCGCCATCTCTTTCGTCTTGCCATATCTCTCTTTACTGTGACTGTGTAATATAAGCGCTCTTCGCGTGTATTTATTTTTATCATTCCTTGTCTTCTTCTCCCACCCACTCTCCCTCTCCATCCTTATCCTCTCTCTCTCTCTCTCTCTCTCCCTTTTCTCTCTCTCTCTCTCTTCCTCTCTCTCTCTCTCTCTCTCTCTCTCCCTCTCTCTCTCTCCTCCCTCCTCCCTCCCTCCCCCTCTCTATTTCTTTCATCATTGTCCTGTCTCTCTCTTTAACTATATATCTTGCTCCACATAATTCAGTCATCTCTCTCTCTCCCTCTCCGCCGTTAAAAACACCTTACTTCCCGTGGTAAAGTTGTTTCCAATGTTGCAACCACTTTAGATCTTAAGTACCGCGGTTTTTCTATTTCGTTTTAAATTGGTATTTGATGAAAAAGAAGGCAAATAAAGGCCGCAATATTCTACAAATATAAAAATCCCTATTTCAAGAAGAGATACGTCCTTCTTAAAAGGAATCAACCATTTCCTCGTCGAAAGGTTTTGAACATTTTGACAGATTACATATTTCTATTTCCAATATAATATTTGAGTGGTACTATTGGGAATATCAACCCGGGGAGCAATTTCATGTGCGCACGAGCTTTCAAACTTCATTGCTTTGGTCTAGAATCTGACTCAAAAGCATTTTTATTATTGCTTTTTGAATCGCAATATTTGCTCAAACATATTGAACATTTTCCATATATAAACATGAATACGTCATAGCTGCCAGACCATAAAAATATACAGATTTATATGTTTTCAACTAGGCTAACAATACTTTGAAGAACAACGTGACTTATCAGATATGAAATTTAAAAAGTTTTTTATAAGTTTTAACAAAATAAAATACTACGGGAATCATTTACAGTCGTGGAAATTGCTCAAAATCTAACGGTAATTTATTATCTGTATGATTTATACTTTTCCTCTTTTTTTTTCTTCTCCTTCTTCTTCTTCTTCTTCTTCTTCTTATTCTTCTTCTATTTCCGTATGTGGTGGCCACAACATGTCATACATGCAACATACCACTCACGATAGTGGATTTCGTAGAAAAATTCTACGTCCCAAGCACTTTTTTCAGACACGCGAGGAGCAGGTACGACCCGCAGGAGGTTTTTGCAGTACCTTTCCTACAGAATAGGAATCGCATTATACGGCGGCTACGTGCAACATGCATGCAACGCAAGCTACTTTGCATGTCACGCATGTTGCACGTTGCCTATACGATTAGTAAGTTGTGAGCACCATTATTTAATAAGGGTTAAGAAAGAGGAGTTTCAGATCTACCGTAGATTACAATAGCTACATCCGGGTATCAACCAAGGAAAATATTTCAATCTTATAAATTTTCCCTATCTTTAATGATTCACAAACTATACCCAATAGTTTTATCTCTGTTCTAATAAGCTGTGAAAGATATTAGTGATCGGTTGCTTTAACTATACACCCATTCTGCTATTATCTGTCAAAAGGAGGTAAGCGACAAAAATAACATTTCCTCGACAAGAGCAAAATGTGTCTGTCATTTTGCAAAGACTTCTATGCAATACCATCATGCCTTAAAAAACGTATTTCTTCACACGATGAGTGTTTTGTGGATAAGATTTTTTTCTGGATGAAAAGCACTGACTCTAGGTATAATATGAAAACATTAATGGCTCAAATTTCGTTAATATGACGCTTGCCTCTTTTTGTCAGAGTAGGGCAGTATTGTCTGTGCTATCTCGTGTAGTCACGGGCCACTGTAACATTGCAAACAAACCAAGTTTGATCAGCTGACACGCTCATCATAAACACAGGCGGTATATGGCTGGCACCCCGACTACTCCATACGTTATCCATTAACGCTGTATGCGTGAATCGGGAATCAAAGTAACTCGAGTAGGGGCTCAAACATCAATTATTATGTCAGAAGTAACAGCAATGAGTGACGCTCCCTAGCTTTGGGTGCAATCTTCAATCGTGTCTGTACTGGCGTAAGTTTTCACGATCAAAATTTTATGCTCTCTTTTCAACATTTTAATGTAAAGAAAGAAAAAAAACCCGATGAACATGTTAAGTGTACAACCATGAATCATGTCAATCATCAAATCAGAATTTAATGTACCTTATGATGCATGATTTCTTTCATTCAAGAGCTAGAAGATTTTAGTTCGCACTTCGCGCTTGCATTATCTATATTTTGCCCTTTTTTTACGGGGCCTTGATTTAAGGCAGGTGCGGAACCTATAACCGGCCCGCCAGGCCAGACCCCCCAAAAGTGCCTAAAATCTGGAATTTTGGGCCTCCCCCTGGAAATCTTTGTTAAAACAATAATATCGAAGGAGTAACTACCCGAATGAAAAACTAACCACTACCCTTAATGGCTGAGACATTTCGAAGGCAACAAAATCTTTTCACGCCTACGTACCCATTAAAATTTATATACATAATACTTTTCTTTATATAAATTCACATAAATCTCATCTTTCTTCATCTTCTTCTTCTTCTTCTTTCTTCTTCTTCTCTTTCTTTTTTATGATTTGTATTTTTCTTTTCTTTTCTTTCCCCCTCATTTTTACATCGTAGTTTGAACCTTTTATGGCCGTCCATCACGTTTCGAGATTCTTCCATCCGAATAAACTGTGCAAAAGAACTCTAAATAATTTGAGTCGATAAAAAGGCGTCAATGATTAGTACACCTGAGTGAGCTAAATGACTGCACCCGCCCGCCTGCTCCTTGAACTGGCGACACATGAGTGATTATTTAGAATAGAAAATGAAGATGGAAAGAGAAAATGTAGCCTATATATTTGAATGATTGACAGGGAATAGGGGAAGTATTTATTTCTTACAAAGTCGTTTGCTGACTTTCATAATGATTATGAAATTGGAAAATGGATCAGGAGGGAATTTTTTCTTCAAAATTCACTTTAAAACATTAAAGAGATTGTTATTCTACTAATATAGTATTCAATAATAATTTAAATGCCCTTTGTTATTCGGAAAATTTAATGTTTAAATTCACACCATGTAGAATATTATTATACAATGATATTGTACTGATATAACACAACATTTTTTAAAATTTTACGAATTAAAGATAATAAAATCGTATATCTGATTAATTATTATCTCATAATTATTGATGGTATCGTGAAATAGACAAATAATCATGCTTATATTATAATAAACAGACATTTAGATTAAACGCATTATATCATATGAGAGGAGATTAAGAAATAACGCTTTCATAATGTGTCTTGGCAAAGAGAAACGTCATAACTCGAAAGTACATAAAGTTGACTTTCCACCAAAACATTTATGAGGTGATAAAATAACACAACGTTCACCCTAATAAATCCTAACTGAATTAGCTTGTAATGGTATGACGCAGTAGAAAATCAAGAGACTGTCGCGTTGTATAGGGTATCATCTGGGGTTTTAAAATGTGTGAAATTAATAGGACCAAGAGGATTTGAGGGTGACGAAGGTATAACCAAAGAGAAAGATGGATGGTTTGAGAGACGAAAGCTTGACTTAGAGATTTGGGGAAAGTGTTATAAGCTTATCCTGTAAACACAGACTCTATTTGTCCACTTTGGGGAAATTGTCAAAGCCTTGAGCTTAGCCTAATTGTTTATGTCTCTGAAACTAAATTGAATATATGAAAACATATTTTAAAAATTGCACCAAATCTGCATTGAAAAACTTAATCTCTTGCGTAAATTTGCGTAATAATGTAAAATGCAGATTTTCCGTATAACGGGTATCAATCATGTTAATAGGCTGAGGAAGATAAATGGAAGAGGGGTTAGAGGTATGGAATGTAAACATACGATCTGGAAGTTTAGGGAAATGTGGATAGGGATGAGTGTGAAATGGACAATTTGGATGCAAGAGGAATTTAGGAGGCAATCATTAAAAGAGCAAAGAAAACGGGGAAACTGACGATTTGGGAATAAGGGAAGCAGCTGCTGGCGTATAGAATAATGAGATACAATTAGAGCTCTAAGTCGAGCGTTCGTTATCTCATTATCTCCCTAAATCCCCACTTCTTCACTTTCGTTACCTGTGAAGGAGAGAGAGAGGGGGGGGGATAGGAGAGACAGCAAAAGCCAGAAAGACGTTGAAAAGATAGAAAAGCCAGAACAGAGAGAGAGAGAGAGAGAGAGAGAGAGAGAGAGAGAGAGAGAGACAGGGAGGGGGGGGCAGAGAGAGAGATGGGAGGTATACGGATATTGCAAAAACTTAATTGAGTGCATGAGAAAAAGTAGTTAAAGAAAGAGACGCTGACTAGACAGTTATAAATATTTTGGTCAGATTTATTTTATGTTTACATAATAGACATTGAGAGGGGAACGACAAAATGAAGACAGACAGACGGACAAACATTAATAATGTTAATAGGCAAATAAGCCGACGTGCACAATATGAAAATACCGGAAACACAACAAAGACAAAGGCAGATTTAAGAAAAGACAGACAAACAGTCAGACAGACAGACATTCCAACATTGACAGGCAAATAAACCTACGTGCACAGTATGAAAATAACGGAAACACTATACAAAGGCAGCAAGATATTCGAGTCTCTAGGCAGATTTCGGTTAATTATTTGCTCTACGATATTGCAATGTCAATATTAATCATTGGTCCTATTAATCATAAATCTCTAAGCATTCCAATCAAACTTGGGAGCAATAGAGAGATTTATTGCTCGATTGCTACGACACCAACTCATTATTTGGTAGATTGCCAACTGGTCTAGCCAACTTTGATTAATGCTCGTTTTGCCTCATTTCACATGGTCTAATACCATTTGGTATACAACCAGTTTTTCTAATTTCTTTTTGGTCTAATTGTCGATTCGTCTATTTACCATCTTATCCAATTCCCATTTCGTTTAATGTCCATTCGTGTAATAGCAACATGGTCTAACACCATTTGGTCAATTCCTGTATCAGACTGGTAATAGACTAAATATTCATAAGAAGTACACGAAAATGACAATTTGGCTTTTAGACGAGTTGGTAATTAGACCAACTGATCATTAGACCAAATGTGTTTAGCGTAAACTATGTGGTTTAGACAATCGGAGAATGGGACCAAGTGGTGTTAGACCAAGTGGACATAAACCCATTACCATGAGAATCATCACAATATGACAAAACACTCTCTTTCTCCAGAAATATTCCTTCAGTTAATTGCATCGAGACGGGAGAATGTTGATTTTATTTTAAGTATAAACATTCATGTCAACGTATGTTTATTGCATGATATCATTGGATATTGGAAATGATGTATCCTTTTCAATATCAAATATTTAAATAATGTTTTGTTGTGTTACAATTTAAGAATGCATTATTTCGTGGACCTCAACAATTCTGTACTCTCTTTAAAAAAATACACATGAAAATTTAACCTTTTCCTTTTTTTCACTCGTTGTTGTTGCTGTTGTTGTTGTTGTTATTTTTTTTAAAGAGAGTAGACGGTCATAAAGCATCATAATCTTGTTTAACTAAAAGTGTAGACGATCGTAGTTATTTTCTTGGTCGCAAATTGTAGAATGAAATAAAAACAAACGTTAATATCGTTTGTTTCATCGTGTTGATGACGTCATTAGCTAGAGAAGATGTGAACTCACACAAAGGGCTCTGTAAGGTTTGGAATCAATCGAAAAATGGCAACGACCAATCAAGCTCATTGTTGCACGCACATTTCGTTTCAAAAACTGAACAGTGACCAATTAGAAGTGTTCTTTCAAATTTGCAATTGATCCAAAACCTTTGTGTTACAGGGCCCTGTGTTGATGACGTCATATCCAGAGAAGATGTGAACTCATACAAAGGGCTCTGTAAGGTTTGCAATCAATCGCAAAATGGCAACGACCAATCAAGACCATTGTTGCTTGCTCATTTTGTTCAAAAACTGAACAGTGACCAATCAGAATTGTTCTTTCAAAATTGCAATTGATGGCAAATATTCGTGTTACAGGGCCCAGCATTTGATGACGTCATATCCAGGGAAGATGTGAACTCACTCAAAGCATAGCGGTGTCTTCTTTTCCCCCCTTTGGTCATTTTACTTCCGGAGCTGGAAGTATACACTACTTGGTTGCTAGCGGGTCGGAAGAGATGCATGGTATATTGCTCTAGGGGCATCTATTTTCTCTCAGGTTTCATTTAATCTACTAAACAAAGCAGCCCAAGTATTGACCGACTGGGAGAAAAAGAAACGCCGTTGAATAAACTTGTTCGAATCAATTCACACGTTCTCATTTCCCCCCTCGCCAAATTATTAGCGTCAATTTTCAATTTTCACCTTTTGTTTTTGTCTTGTTCTCCTTCTCTTCTTTCTCTCCAACCTTCTTTACATCCCCCTAGTCTTCTCTCTTCTCTCTCTCTCTCTCTCTCTCTCTCTCTCTCTCTCTCTCTCTCTTTCTCTCTCTGTATCTCACTCTCTTACTTTATCTAGCTCTCATTTTATCTATCTCTTTCTCTCTTTCTTATCTTTCTATTGTTCCCATTTAATCTATCTCCTTCGATCACTCTCTCTCTCTCTCTCTCTCTCTCTGTCTTTTCTTTCTTTCTCTCGCCCTCTTTCTCTCTCCCTCTGTATCCTGTATAATCCGTGCAGGTTCCATGATAGAGCAGGGCAAATCAATAGGAAGGAGACCCAGAGGGCGGACGTTGCCAGAGATAACCAGTTTCCAGAAGATCCATCCCCTCAGTGTTTCATCTTCGAGAGAGCAGTTCAGATAGCTGGAAAACTTTCATTCCAAAATCACGAACATGCCAACGCCAGAAAGTTCAATGGAGCATTTTTCCGTTATGACATCTTTTAATATTTCGGCGTAACCTTATAAACGAATTCTGCTAAGCTTTATTAACAATGTTAACACATGCTTGTTTTGATAAAGGAATGATCTTTTCGTAATGCATCAAAATATTATCATGAAAAGTTCGTATTAGCTACTGAGCCAATGGCGTTATAACTTGCATCATTAGTCACGAATATGGAGGCTCTGATGCTTTACTAGGAACTAGCAATAACGCCGCCATTATCATTATTACGTTAACCCTAAAGGATGCACTTTTAATGTGAGAAGAAAAACATCTTGAAAACCTTTGGAAAACAAGGCACGATGTCTAAACAATCTTGTTGGCAGACAAACTCGTAAATCAATATTGAAGAAAAAACAGTCAATGCTTTGCATTTTGCCGCACTTAGCCGTAGGGCCCGAAAACACAGGCTTCATCAAATTCTGCAGACGACCTAGCTACGGCTTGTTATCGATTGCCATCTTTTACGCGATCGTCGACTTAAAAAAAGGGCCTCATTCGGCGCGCGCAAGTCGCACAAGTCGACAAGGGGTTAGCAAGTTGAAGTGTTTCTGTCAGATAAACAGAGCAGAGGAGTGAAAATACAAGCGAGAGCTTCAATAAGACTCCGTCGTTATTCTAAATCTGATATTATTATAATTATCGTTTAAAATCGTCGTCTGCAACAGCATGACCTTCGCTCCCTGGATAATAATTCGCGTGTGAGCATCAAATAATTTGTGGCGACCATCAAAAACCTTCATTTCGGCGTCCCTGTGGATCTAGATTCCAATTATCTTCCAATAAAACTAATAATCACAGCAGAAATACTTGTTAATACATCCACTTAGAATCGGCATTGCAATCAATACGAGTACGTCATGAATTTATTTGTTTCGTCAGTGTCGACCGCGGACGTCTATGTACCATGACATTATCAGAAGGATTCTGGAGACTGGCATAAACCACATGACTGAGGCATCCAACATTTCGAATTGAGAATACAAGACAATTCTGTATGTATGGAACATATTTATTGTAAACTTCAGAAAAGTGGACAATACTTCCAAGAGCGTTATTTCAAGGGGTGTTTTATACGGTGTTTCTTCCAACATCTCATAATTTTTCTTGAGGGATGAGCTAGCACAGTGCTGTACATTTACTCTCGAATTTAGTAGCATCGAAGACTCGACGGTTTTGACGAACTTCATCTGTATTTACACTTGTCAGCCGCGAGCAAAAAAAGAAATACATGGTCCATGTTGGAGGATTGCAGTGCGTTTATGGTTGATGCAATTATACAAAGTGTTTGCGCGGGCTATGGCTGCTCGGGTGACATTAATGTGATTAGAACACAATAAATATCTGGATTCCGTGCAAATAAAACGGTTACTTTGACGCAATTCTGGCAGTATAATTTAATTTCACAGGCACCTAGAGTAATATGAGATGGTGTAGTCTTAAAAATATTGCACAATCAAATTGTAATCGCCGAAAGCTAGATTTCTGTGACAGTATTACTCTATAACTGGTGTCAGCTTATATTGATTACTTTTTCGTGAACTAGATCTTACCCGACAACTGGTTTATTGTCATTATAGAATTTCTAATAAATAATCACTGAAACTTGTAAGCTTCAAGAGTGCTTTGAAAGTGAGATTTTCTGGAATCATTGGACACCGAAAAACTTCTCGTCATGTTGATATGTTAGGATAATATTTGGTTTCATTGGCGTTCTTTAACTGTAGCAAGGAGTTAATATTCGACCTGTTTCTCATCGCGAAGTATTCGACTCATCCTTCCGTCTCATTAATCGCTGAAGAAAAAAAAAGTGCGGGAAAACAAAACATTAAAATTATGCCAGTCGTCTGTCTTAACACGAGTGCCTACTCGCCAACCGAGCCACCAGACATGACAACATCATCGTCACCTTACAACGCCTCTGCGTACGAGGATGGTACCCCTACCGCAGCTGGGATATCAGATCCCGGCGATCCTTTGGTCTATATCCTAGCTGTACTGTCTTTTTACGTCCTATCTATCACACTTCTCATGGCTAAATCCATCCACAAAGGACGAGACGAAAAGAACTACGATGATTACATTCATAACTTTATCAAACGCGAAGGCGGTCGGAATAATGGGTATACACCGAGTGCGTTTGCGAAATCGGCAAAACTGCCGCCGCCGCCGCCGCAGAAGTCAGAGGCGACGGCTGTTGAGATTACAACGTCGGCAACGGGACAGCCGGCGAGAACTGCCTTGAAGAAGCCGCATGGTGGTACGAGACCGAAAACGAAAGAGACTGTGAGGCTGATAGAACCGAGTGAAGTTGAAAGGATAAAAGCTTTAAGCAAGAAAGATAAAAGGAAGAAACATTCTAAAAGGAACTTAGAACCGGTTTTGATGACGTCTGTATAGCACATGTTGTACATTTATGTAGAAAATAGAACAATCCGTATACCTACACTCTCAAAAATGAAATGGTGGAAAGGGGTAAATCAACCTTTAAAGGGGCCGAGGAGTGACAGCGTTTTCGAAAAGTGTTGGAAAGGGTGTCACATTTTCAACCCTTTTCAAAAACGCTGTCACTCCTCGGCCCCTTTAAAGGGTGATTTACCCCTTTCCACCATTTCATTTTTTAGAGTGTACCTACCTACCACCGTATACCATTTTTAAAAATTATTTCTGTTCCTATTTTGTTATTTACTTATGTAATTATGGCAAAGCAGTTTTGTGCTACCTCATGTAAATACAAGGAGCTTAATTATACATATTTTCCGTTAATAGCGACACTCGGATAAATTATCCAGAGTTATTATGTGTTTTCAGTAATGTGCACTATACTGTTCTATATTTTTCATGACAGTGGGGATCCAGCCAGGGGCGCAGCGGATGCCCCCCCCCTAATTTGAATACCACTCATTAAATGCACATAATAAAATTTTCGGCGGCGCCCCCCCCCCCCCCCCCCCGTTTTAAATCCAGAATCCACCACTGGATGATATTCAGGAAGTTTGTGAGATGTTTAACAGATGTCAACTATTATTTTGTTTCATCAAAATGAAACCCATACAAAAAATACAAAAAAGTATATAGTTCTTTCAGATGTTATAACATGTACAATTCCTGTCATTATAAAGTGTTTAATCAATGCACAAAATCAAAGGGGAAATTCCGAAAGCTCCTATGGAATAGTATTTTGTTCTCTCTCTCTCTCTTTTTTTTTTTTTCTTTTAAAGATCTCACGTAATAACGTAGTCTCTTAGAATTAGAATTAGAATCATTGTTATCGAACAACTTAATATATAATCATAATTATATACCAGTTGGATGAGATTTCAATACATCAATGTAAAATATAAAAAATCCCTTGTGCTGTAAATTTCTGCAACCTATTAAATACCTTTACATCAATAGGATTGTCTTATTCACTTAACTGTATTAATAAAGAAAATGTATCACCATGTGAATCTGGTTGACCCGACATTTCGATCCTGTGACAATAGTATTGCTCCGGGCTTTATTTCGTCTAAAATGTAGTTTTAGGGTTGCAATAATTTATGCAGATATGGTTTTATATCAGGTTTAGGTTTGAGGTTAGTCATTTTATTTGAATTTCGGGGGAGCAATCCCAGATTTGAAAATAGGAGGGGGGGGGGGGGTAGCTAGGCCCGATAGCCGAAATTTTCTGATTTTAACATGTACAGTCTTTGGGTGGTTTTCAAATTGTAGGGGGGCGTCCCCTGCGCCCCGCTTGGTGTTGAATAATTAAAGTGCTTTTTTTCTCATTTGGGAAAGCTGGGTAAAAGAGTAAAATCATTTCGAAAATTTTGCAGATTGACTTTCTTTTTTAATTCTGAAATTCTGAATATCTGAGAAACGGGGAGACTGACGATTAATGATATTTTCAGATCCGTATCAGGACA
Source organism: Paracentrotus lividus (assembly GCA_940671915.1). Lineage (NCBI taxonomy): Eukaryota > Metazoa > Echinodermata > Echinoidea > Camarodonta > Echinidae > Paracentrotus > Paracentrotus lividus. The sequence goes on from CALNVZ010001721.1 coordinate 35,223,413, forward strand.
TCTCCCCCGGAGGACAACTCCCCCGGGGACAATTCCCGGAGGACAGCTCCCCCGGAGGACATAGGGTTAGAGTTAGGGTTAGGGTTGTCCTCCGGGGGAGTTGTCCTCCGGGGGAGCTGTCCTCCGGGAATTGTCCCCGGGGGAGTTGTCCTCCGGGGGAGATGTCCTAGAACCTTTCAGATCAGACCGCAAAAAAAAGAGCTGATGATAGGTAGATGGTATATGACGATGACCCAAGTCAGATTTGTTTTAACCAATGAGGGGACTTATTATTGCACGTAAAAATAATTGAATAAAATGTTTATATTCATTTTTACTTGACAACAAAGTATGTAGATAAATGCATCAACTGCAGATTATTATACCCGTTTTCTTTCGATGCATTATAAATTTACCGCGAATCTAATGAATATTTATGAAGGCCTATAATACACGACTTTAATAATTTACATTCCTCATGATTGTTAAAAAGACTCGCTTGATGTCTAATCATTAAAACTGAAAGGCGTTTAAAAATTGTATGATGCACTTCCTGTATACAGTATGCCCTGTGTTTACTGATAGAAGAGATATTAGAGGGGGATCCCTTTGATTTACGCAACAACGCACAATCATGACAATAAATCTGCGTTGTGTTATTAAGACCTAAGAAAATTTCATGTTTTCGTGTTTGCTTTTGTTTTTCTTTTGTTATTTTTTTTTTATTTAGAATTCTTGTCCACTTCCTTAGCCCTTGCAGTTTTTTTCATTTTTTTTTCTTTCTTTTTTTTCATTTTACTGTTATATCCCCGGATTTTAGAGGCAGAAAGACGCTACCTCTAAATAAAAACACATGATATAAATTCCTTTTGAATTTCAAAACAGACGATAAAAGCATTGATGTTATTGTTTGTAGTAAGATGCCCCCTACTGCTTGTACACAGACGCCTTGCAACCAGTCAAAATGTCAACGCTACTGGGCAAAATATATCAATATTCAACGAAACCGCGCACAAGGGAGGACTTATAAATGTCACTAGAGTAGGAAAGAAGATTAAAATGGAAATTTGCCCCATTTCGATAATGGGAATGATATATCATCCGACAACAAATACAGCAGAAAATTATTTATTAAAGCCAGTGGTTGTGTGTAGGCCTGGTTTATTATGCAGGATTATGTCTCGCAGCAGTGGCGGATCCAGGATTTGAAAATGGGGGGGGGGGGGCAAATTCGAAAGGTTTCCGATTTGAAGTCACTGAGTGATCTAAAAACAATGATATTCACATGAAAATTAAACAATATAGTTTTAGTTCATTCTCAATTCCAGTTCCCTAAAACATGGATTCAAATATCTAAAAAAAAATATTGAATGATAGATTCTATAGAAATGCACGATAATCCCGACCTACTGTTGACAGATTTTTTGCCCCATTATTTTGTTCAGTTATGTCATGCTACAGCTACATTTTCATGCTATAAACATGCAACATCACTAACAAAATGCCTCAGACTGAAGGTCATAAGCATATAGACAAACGGGAAATTTAATCAATTATTGCTGATAGGATCAAGCCTGCTCATAGTTTCGAATACATCATGCCTGGCCAGTGGTAAACCAAAATTTGTGAAGCTACTTTTTTGCCGATCGGATATGGAGCTCTATTTTGGACATAACATTGTAATAAACTAACGTGATGCCCCCCCCCCCTTTTTTTTTTTCTTTTTTAATGTTTAGGAAAAAAAAACTCTTTCGCAAATTCATTCCAATTTCGTGAAAAGCCAAACCTCTCGCATAATGCCAAATACAAGTCATATACATTTAGACGGACTGGTTTTTGTAGAATTTTTTTTTGCGCGATTTCAAGGACTTTTTCTCCTGGTAATCGTTAAAGGAGGAGTCCGGGCTGAAATTAAAAAGTTTTGTAAAGTAAAGTAAAAATTTAACAAGCACAACACAGAAAATTTCATCAAAATCGGATGAAAAATAACATAAGTTATGCATTTTTTTAGGTATTGGATTTTTTTTCGTAAAACAGTTCTTGGCATTTTTTTGGGGTCTCATTTGAATATTTGAATATTCAAATGAGCAAAATGATGATGTCACAGTCCCCCTACTTCTTGTGTATTTTATTATATGAAATCCTATTTTTCTCATTTTTTCATATATTGCGTATACAGAAAATCTATCCCTCATACTGAAATAGGTAAAAGCACTTGTGACCTACAACATTCCACAAGGATTAATCCCTGTTTTTATGTACTTGGGGCAGAAAATCTTGATAAATGGTATTTCATACAATAAAATACAAAGAAAGTAGGGGAACTGAGACATCATCAGTTTGCCAATTTGAAGATGGCAAAAAATAAATCCTTAAAAAATTCAAAACCTAAGAAAATTCATAACTTTGCTATTTCTGGTCCGATTTTGATGAAATTTTCAGTGTTGTGCTTTTTAGATTTTGCTTTATATTGCTAAATAATGCAAACTCCAGCCCGGAGGAGTCCTTTAAGCCTTGAAGCTACAGTTTGTGGATACCTCGTTGTGTTCGAGATGATCCGGGGTACCTTGTTCTGCTCGAGATGAGGGCGGAAAGGGGCGATGAATTCTAGCATTTAAATCATCAAAACAATCTTGCAGCCAATAATCATTATCCCCATATTAGAGTTGTGAACTATTTATGATGTTAACAATATGACTTGAACACCCTCCGTTATCTACTTATAAACAACCGACCTGTCATAACGTCATAAGCAAAGTGTCAAATTCAATAGTAATGTTATATAATCAAAAGGTATGATATCTTTAACACGGAGAGCAGGTAGTATTCAAAATGATGTTTGATAATTATGAGCGGATAAAAACCTCTCAAAACAGAACAAATATTGAATGGAACACATTAAACTAAATTCTGTAAATTGTGATTATTCAGTGGAATGATCGGATTATCGCACATATCATTTTCACTGACACTATCGAGTGAGTAAAAAAAAAAAAAATTTACATCTAGAAAAATGTCAATTAAAAGAAAACCAATTTATAAACCCCAAATTATTTTACATATTCTGAAAGAGTAACTCCTCCCGCAGCTTCTGGTACCATTTTTGTGTGGTATTTGTGGTCTTTACACTTGGATGAACACGACGCATTGTTTGCGAACATTCAAATCTCGAATTGTGCAAGGGTGGGGATGAAATTGTAACAACAAAAGCTGACAAAAAGCAACTCCATCATAAATAAAATAGCATAACTTTTTAACAAAAAAGTTTTGAGCCAAATAACTTGGCGAGGGTGTTGGTACAGTTATCGACTAGATTCTGTGTAAATATTAGATTGATTCATCAAGTAATCCATGAATGAGTACACATAAAAAAAGTAAACTGTCACTGACAGACCTAAAAAGGCCTCTAATACTTTTGAAGAGTGATTATTTTGTCTTTGACGTGTGCTCACTCATGCTTGACTTTACATATCTATCTCATTTTCACACAAAATGTAGTCGATATGTGTAACAACGCCCCTGCTAAGTTATTTGGCTCAAGACATTTTCGTTAAAAAGTTATGCTATACTAATTAGGATGAAGTTGCCGTTTTCGATAGCATTTGTTGTTTTGATTTTACTCCCACTTTTGCCCAATTCGAAATTTACATGTTCGCAAACAATGCGCCGTGTTCATCCAAGCGTAAAAATATAACACACAAAATTGGTGCCAAAAGATGCGGGATGAGTTACTCTTTCAGAATATGTTTAAGAATTTGGGGTTTATAAATTGGTTTTCAATTTATTGACATTTTCTAGGTGTAAAGTTTTTTCTGACTCACTCGGTATGTTGATAATTTGTTGAAATGTTCTCTTTTTATCTGCAACTCATATTAAAATATGATGACAAAATTATAATTAATATGATTTCATTTTATATCTAACAGAATATGATAGATCATATTCTTCCCACATCTAATCAATGTGGTAGTTGCAACCGATAAAGGCAATTGGTGTTCCTTAGTCTTACGATTTTAACGAGCTTATAACGAGTATCATCAGCGTATAATTATGATGAAGTTACGTTGTTGTAATGAATTCATTACTCATCATAATCTAACTCATGTACCATAATTGCGATATCTTTAACAGTCACTGATATCCAGGTATAGGCCCATCAACTATTCACGAAGTCAGTATGGCGTGCAAGGCGAGGGTCGAGCTCATTATTTTAAATGAAATATTGAGGAAAGCAATTTCACAGATTGAAACATGATAGCTATTCATGCTGATAGTATTAAAATATACATGTAACTTTCCCGTCAATAATATATGGTAGGCCATGATAACATTATGATTACACGATAAACTCTATATTAAAGCACATTACATAATTTAGTGTTTTTTCTTTGTATCAAATGACTTTATCTCTTATTAATTTATTATCTGCTTAGATATTGAAGAGTGCTATTTTTCATGCAGAGACCATGCAGTACAGGAAATGTGTACCCAAATAATGCAGGGGCCACAAAGCAGCCGGGGGCAGGAGGGACTTCAGTTTCTCCCCTCCATCACTTTTTGTTTTCAGTTAACATGTACATAAAAGTGAAAAATTAATATAGGTTTTCCCGGCCAATTTCATCGTTTTGTCAATCAATTGCATATTAGAGGCATTCATTTTCGGAAAAAACGCTGATGCATTAAAATGTTGCCAGTCAAAATCGTATTCAATCATCAAAATTAACGATTGCTGTGCTCGATTTCATATTTACCCATTCTACTTCACATAATAAGCATACACATTCGGCAGTAACTATTCAAATTCGTCTTCATTCTGTCGACATTTCATTCTGTATACTCAAATTCTCACTAATTTGAATGCACAAATACTGAAAATAAATGCCTATATCCGAATTTGAACATGGTAACCATTACTTTGTTTGCCTAAAAACGAATTTCAGAGCATGAACACGAAATTAATTGACTAAAGTCGGTCCGTCGCATCAAACACTCGAATTCGAATACACATTAAATGAAAATGAATGATAAATGTATGAAATTGGCAGGGAAAACCTATATTTACTTGGGATTTTTTTTTTAGCCCGTTCAGCCCCCCCCCCCCCCTTCGGCTCACTAGTTCCACCACTATCAAAAACACTCCGCACCCCCTGAAATGGGTTTAGGCCTGTAGCTTTGTGTGATAACATTTTTTTTTTACAATGTCAGCTTCACTTTTATGTTTTCTTGGAATACACGTAGGTACATGTATTTTTGTTTTATTTCACGTGATTTCCAATGTATATTATTGAGAACTTATTCTACAAAAGTTTTTCTTTGGTCATTTTGCCGTGGTGTAAGTTGTAAACATGTGCCTGATTTGTTGTACAAAAACAAAAATAAAAGTGTGTAAGTAATTTGTGTCATTACAAAGAAATGTACATAATCATGTTCTTTGGAAAATAAATAAACAGCTCTACATGTGCATTGAATAACTATGTATAGTATTGTTTGTTACTGTGGATTTGATAGCAAAAAAAAAAAATGAGAGAGAGAATTGAAAAGTTTTCAATGCAAACTGGCCAATTTTGACATCTTCCAAGTAAGGCTTATGTCACATTGCCTAAATGAATACATGTCATTTGATAATGGTGTGGTTGTCATTTTCTCACAAAACACAACAATTTGTACTATTTTCATTATACATGTACTATAATATCTCAGATAAAAATACATATATTTGCTTTGTAACCTGTTTTTTAATGAAATGAAACTCCTCAGATCCACTTTCCTCTAAATTGGCATATTAATTTAAAAATAATAATAATAATAATAATAATAGCTTTTGACAAGATTGGAAATGTTTTCAAATCCAAGACTATTGATTGCCATAAGGAGTAAAACCTTATAATGATGTGTTTTAGTATTTACATGTTCAAATCTTTTTAACATACATGCATTTCTTTTTTTTTTCTCTCTTTTTTAATTAGTTGGCGTCCTCTTTACATATTGTTAAATACATTTCATAATTATGAAGTACACTAGTCACTTTAAGGGTAGTTTTCTGATGTATTTATTCATCATATAACTTAAAATACATTTGTATTCACATACATGTATTCATCTATACATAGTTTTAAAAAATAATTTTAAAAAAGCAAACAAAAATATTAATAAAAATCATCTGAAACGAGGTCAGTTCTAGCGTAACGGACATATAATTTTGTGAGATTTGGGTTGTTAAAACATTGTAAAACAAAATAACAAGCTTGAAACATTTCTCAAACATTTTATCAATCTCTTACTAAAAGTAAAATTATATAATGTGACCATAATGGACAAGAAACAAGATAAAAAATATGTGTCATGTCTGTTACATGTTGATTTCTACTCACTATTCAGTATAAACATTGCAACTTTGCTGGGTGTCAACAGTAGACGATTATGCCAGAAAAACTGGATATATATGTTTTAGAACAACTAATTTTGTTTACCATGATTTGTATGAACCCAAAATCTCTCTTAATGCCATATTCTTTGACCTGGGATTAACAACAAAATTACATCATTTTGGATTTGATCAGATGATAAAGAATACAGGATACATGAAACATTAAACAAGTGTGCAATGTCAGTACTATCCATTATCAATGTGATAAAGCATATTATTCCCAAGCATTGATATTCTTGAAAAAAAAATAATACAATACTCCTATATTGTTTCCCTTTTTGTATAGAATTTTAACAAATTCAGTCCTAAGGTAGCAGGCTCATTTCAACAAAGACGACTGAGCTACACATGGATAGATTTTAAAATATCTATTATTTTGTTTTTACATTTTTAAAACTATTATATTCATGCAATTAAATTCTAAACAAAATTAAATGAAATGGCTTAAAAAGAATTTCATCCTTTCATGTTTATTTATTAACAAGACTGGTGTAGCTTTGACAATACCTGGAAAACTGTATCGGCTTACATCTAATGCAGCGGTCACAACTCGCCGTACCTTCCACGTGCAACTCCCTACGATGGATTTCGTAGAAAAATAGTGCAGCGCAGGTACCTCGCAGGCACGGTGCATGTACGACGTGCAGGAAGCTTTTCCATTACCCTTACTACAAAAACGCAGGAATCGCAGAAGTTGACCAACGACTTGTGCATGTAACGCAGGCTACGTTGATGGCACATGTCCCGTAGCCTACGACGAGTTGTGACCGCCTCATAAGGAATTAGTTAACCTACAGCTTGAGATCCTATCCTAGGGACTCACTGCTTGAAGGTAAATGCCTTTCAAAAGGCACCAGGGCACGTCCCTAACTCTTTCAAGACTGTTGCTCTGGAATGGGGGGGGGGAGGGGCTGTATTGGGATTTGACAGACATGTATCAATCAGATATGATTATTTTGATTATTTACGTCTGGAACATTTCAGTAGCTTATAACAGTTTGTCGGGATAAAACGTCCGTCAAGTCCTTTCATGAAAAGCCCCCCTGAAGCCATCTATCAAGCCATCTAGCCTCAATACAATCTGTCAGCATTTGGTTACTTCCAGGCAGTTTGGATCAGACTCCACAAGAACAGATCTATAGTTGAAATTCAGTTCCTGGACCCACATACATTTCTTCTAACACTGTTCATGGAATAGTGTTTGGAGCAGATTCAGCAAGACTAAATTCATCTTCTCAAAATTCAGTTTGAGGTCGGGGATTGTTCAACTCTCTTGGAATACTTCTTCAAAAATTGTTCATGGAAGGGTGTTGCCGTCGATATGATGAAGAATGTAGGAACTCCCCCAACTATTTGATACCTAGGGTTAGAACAAAGAAACAAATAAAAATCAAAATGTTAAAATAAGATTGTTGTAATTCTAAAAACAAGCATTAAAACATGGTTGCTTGACATCAAAATATGAACAGTAAGGAAAAGAAATTGTTTGGAAAGAAAAGGAAATCAATTTCATAGAATTAAAAAATAGTAGAACAAAACAAAGGTACCCAAGTATCATTTTAAAAAGAAGGACATCCTTTTACCTATACATTTAATCGTCCTGCTTTCGACTCGAACCGTTGCTCAATACATTCTTGAAAATCATGAAGAAGCAAAGAACTAAAATGCTTTAGAAGATGCTAATCCTCTCTCTTAACTATAAAGTCATTCAGAAAAGTAATTGCAAAATATATTTTCCCAAAAGACATATTTTCAGCTAAAGTAAAACAGATTTTTTTTTCACATCAATCAAACCATCCGTAACTAAAGACAAGGCAAAATGGAAATGCATGTGAAATTAAACACACAAGTTTGCTCTAATAAGATTTAGAACAATCATCAACAAATCAATGTACGAAAAAGTTCGTTCCTCGGGACAGAGCAAAGAACATTTTAAATGCACAAATACAATTTGAACATCAATATTCTTTTGGAATCTTTGATAAGATTTTACCTTGGATGCTGTAACGATGCTTTCAATGTCTCTTCTGCTTTCAATTCTACGAGAGTTGCTTCATCATAATCTTCAAAATAGACCTGCAAAACAAAAACAAAAATATTTTGACCTAAAGGTAATTTTTTTTCTAAAGGTCTGAATAATCATTCTCATTCAAAATTTGCAACACTTATATTGGCAAGTTTATTTGTACATCCTTTGAAGATATAATTGCATCAGATGTGCAACAGAAATAGATTCAAACGTATCACTGATATTTCATCTTTCCACCCCTGTGTTGTTCAGTACAGTTGTCTCCTGTTATAAAGAGCATGGATACAAGACTTTGTGATAACAAGGTGATTTCTTCTGGTACCCATTTCAATCACATGCACATGTGTCTGAAGCCCCTTTCAAACTGCCATACACGGAACGTCCTCCGGAGGACACCTCAGACCCCATCTGGAACGAACACGGAGTGTGATTCAAAACACAGGGTAAGATAATGCCACCCTTTCAGTTCACAACTCAAATCTAGGATGCACTCGGTGTGTGTGAACGTAGGGAGGCAATTGAGATAGCCCCAAAACAAGGTAAACAGTGGACAAACAGTGGATGTCAATCCAGACACACCCTAGACCGTCTAGGGTGAATCTTACCTCGTGTTCACGCTGTGTTCGTGCCGAGTACACACGGGTGTCTTTTTCTGGTTACTTTCAGATTAGAGGCAACAAGGGGTGAACAAAGGGTAACCTCCGGAGGACATCCCTTGTTTGAGTGCCAATCTGAAAGGGGCTTATGTGACTATGTTCAGGGCCCTATTACTATAAACTTCTTAAATCATGACATAAACCCAGAATAATGAGATAAAACTGTTGCTAGAAACTTCAGAAATCATATGATAAAACTATGACATCACTCCCCTATTGTGACATATAATTTTATGCCACGAAACATAAAATTTCCTACCAACAGGGCTCAGGATTCTTTGAAATAAAGAAATTGGCTTGGTCCCGAGCACCTCATTCTAATGGAAGTGAATTGTACCAGAATTTTCAACTCATCTTTAAAATGACAGATGCATTATCGAATAGTGATTACTGCTTCTCATTTGGGCCAAATTATATCAATGTTATGAGGACCTAAGTCCTGAACACCACTAAAAAGTCTCTAGCTATAAAACTGATGATTACTAACCTTCAGACATAGAACTGTTGCTCAAAACTTAATGTCAGAAATCATGTGATACAACCATGACATGTAACTCCCCTATCAAGACATAACATAAATTTATGTCACGATATATAAACTGTACTAGCAACAGGGCCCAGGATTCTTTGAAACAAGGTAATTGGCTTGTTGATCACTGAGCACCTCATTATAACATGAATGAACTGCACTGTGAATTTAAAGACTGATCAGTGATGACTAACCTTCAGAGTACTGACTTGGTATTTTCTCTCGGGGTCCCATAGAGGGGGCTGTTCATCCAATCCAAACATCACTGAAAGGTGGTCAATGAAACTGCGGAATTGCAAAACAGACATGGTAGTTAAGATTATTTGACTGGGATACTAATCTGTGTAGAATTAGGTAGAAAAGGTAGAGGAAGCAAATGAGACAAATTGATGGGAGGGTGGGGAAGTAAAAGATAGAAAGAGAGAAAGAAACAGAAAAGGAAAAGAGAAAGAAGAAAGAATGAAACCTTGAAAAGAAGGGAAGAAAAAAGAAAATTAGGTATTGAAGGGAAAAAGAAAAAGCTGAACGAAAAGTAAAGGGTAGAAGGAGAGAATGAGATTCATGAGTGAGGTGAGGAAAAGGAACATCTTGGTGATTCACTTACTGAAAAAAATTATTCCAACTCACTGATCCAGGCTGTTAGCCTGGGATTAATTTCAGATTCCAATATATGCATATTTATGTGTGCAGTCAAGCAACAAATAAGAAAAAATATTTTTGAAAGCCCGATATTATGCAAACCAATGTTTGAAGGTGAGGAGAAGTGAAGGTCTGCCCGACAGAGCAGTAACAAATTAAAACATCACAGGAAAAAAGAAACAGACATGATTTGCTACTAAAAAGACAAAGTTTCTATCTTGTTCAATTTTTCTATTCTTTTTTTAAAAGTTAACCAGACCACCTGTGCACTTCAGAACACCTGCATGAAGCTCCCTAAGAATATAATAGAAACGTTGAAAGAGAACAATGCTTGAAGTTGAATTGTCATAATTATTACCTCGTATCTTCATTGAATGCTGAGATTAGATCGCTGTGCCCATGCTCCGGATAGAGGAATCGAACTGGCCAATGAAGCACGCCCTCATTGTCCACATTCACTATATTACGTCCCGAGGGATCGTTTGATATCAGAGACGTCACAAAAGCCTTGGTTTGCTCATCAGCATCCAATTCCTCTCCGTCCACGGGATCAATCAGAAAGCGAACTTTCCGAGCCTTCAGACAAAAAGACAAGGAGATAGACATACATTAACGTCCATTTCTCACAAACATGGGTAAATTGCCAATAGGTCTAAACCCACTGAAACTAATGCCCGTTCGGCCTCATCCTACATGGTCTAATTCCAATTAGTCTAAAACAAGTTTGAGTAATTAAACCTGTACCTTTTCGTCAAAATGCCACTTTGCATGTTTACCATTTCGTCTAATTCCCATTTGGTCTAATGTCCATTTCGTCTAATGTCCAATTGGTCTAACACCGCTTCTTAAAATCCTGTAACAGATTGGTAATGGACCGATTATTCATGTGAGAATGAGAAAAATGTGGTATTAGACAATCTGAGAATGGCTGACCTGAATGTACATTAACAATGGAAGTATGTTTATGTTTATATTAAAAGTTAAAACAATTTCATAATGAAAATGAATTCCAGGATGATTAATATATGTTTAGTTTGATTTCATATGTCAGTAAAATTCATGATTATCTTTAAAGTTTTCAAACTCAATTTGGTTTACCTTCAGAGCATTGATCAATTTCTCATCTGCAGCTCTCTGTTTTTTCTCCTCAAGTTGTTTCTTCCTCTTCTCCTTCTCAGCTGATTTCTACATGAATTGTTGTAAAAAATTTACAAATTAATTCACAAAAATAGATGTCATAATTAAATAATAATCCTCAAAAAAGGGCACAATTAATGATAAATCCAACAGAAAAATCATCAGTGCTGGTCGCCACTGTGCGGCGCCCTAAAAACAAAAAACAAAATTTAAAAAATAAAAATTAAAAAAATATTAAAAAAATAAGGAGAATTCAAATCAGATTGATTGATTAAAATTGACCTACTCATGAAAGTTGAAGCCATTTTAACCAATGCTCACAACTTGAATTATACAGTTTCAAAACATATTTGATTCAGTTTATCTGTCTAGATCATCAATTGCTGACACCTGGGTGGGAGTGGAACATAGACATCATGTCTGATGTGCTGGAATTGACCCAATACTGTAATCTTAGAACTTTTTGCAGCACATTATTTTTCACAGATTTTGCCCTAAGATAAGCAGGCATGCATTTAAAATATTGATATATATATGTGAGCATATTCTTTAAGGTTAAATTGACCTTTAAGAATATGCTCATACCTTCAAGTTTTTAAATGCGACGGCTTAAAACCAGAACTGTCTAAGTCCATTTTTGAAGTCCACCAATTTTCTATATATACATTGACATTTTTCTGTCACAGCTGCATACATGTATATCCTCACAGGACATGGATTGCCAGAACTGTCTATGTCCTGTGAGGACAGACATTTCTTGCACACAAACACACATGAATATACAAGAATTTGGCAGACTTAACTATTTTTTTTTCAAATGGATACAAACAGTTCTGCCTTTAAACCCTCAAAAAGGTGTGTGGTTAGTGTGTTCACATCACTCAGCGCAAAAAGGTAATCTTTACAAAATTATAGCATTTACAATATTGATAGAGCCTGGCCTTACCTTGAGTTTTGAAGCTTGTGCCCTCAGATCAAGAATCTTTTTATCACTGGGATTCATGTATTCAGGTGGTTAAGGATAATAATCAATAGCTCTGACTACAAACTCAAACTCAATAGCTCAACTTGATAATATAAATAGTTCAACCTCATTTATCCCATCATGTTGGGACCAGCACCCATCCATTTAAATGATGTGCCTGTTATAAGAGTAATGCACAGCTTGTGTACTGGGATTTCTATCGACATCTATAGGGGGAATATTTAATAGCTTTCAGTGGAGAAATTTATGGGGTGGAGGATTATACATGATCATAATGTCTTTCTGTGCATAAGAGATATACACATAACAAAAGAAAAGTGAAGCTTTAAATGTGAATAAAATGAGGAACAATTAATGAGGAATTAAAAAGGAAATCTGGCTAAAGTCCATGGCGGGTTGATAGAGGAATCAAGTTAAATGATGGCCACATAAGCAAGGTCAAACTGTGCAGTCAAACCTGGTCACTAGATTAAGATATTGCATATCAGGGCCTGAGCTTTACATTTTTTTTAAAGGAGCCAGCCGGGCTCCTCAAGCACTTTTTTAGGGAGCCCGCCAAGGTTTTAGGGAGCCAATGGCCACCAGGCTCCTGTTAAAGTCAAGCCCTGCATATTGCAATAACGAAAATGTGGGACAAACAACCAATATTTACAATACCTCAGGTACCGCCTTTGGTGGTGAAAATATAAAACTATTGAGAAAGGATATTTGAAGTCCTTTGTCACACCATTCAATAGCTTGAGTGTAATCCTTGAGTAAGATGCAGCAGTCTATGGCTCTACTGAGGGCCTTTATATGATCAGGTTTGAGATTCAATGCCTCCTTGGCGTCATTCAGCGAGGATCGGTTATTTCCTGTATCAGAAAAGAGGAATCAAGAAAAGATATCAATAGAAATTGGTAGATATAAATTAATTGTACAAAATGTATTTAGTATCTAGACAAATAGCATAAATCTTGTTCAAGTGTAGAAGCAAAGAAAAAAAATGAACTTGAATAGACAACTAGATTTGTTCTTATTTTATGTCATATTAGCTTTTGTAAAAAAAAAAAAAACTTATATATTTAAGAAAACAGCAGTTTGGGGAATTTTAAATTACATAAATTATTGGAGTAAACTTCACATTTTATATACCCCTATTAAATTAATCTGCTATGTTACAACAAATACTCATATACAATTCTAATTTGGCAAAAGGTTGGTCTCATACAGTTTCAGGGAGGATACCACATGTGTCCTAAATTTGTCCAAATTTTTTTTATTTGGTGGTTAGTTCCCCATTACAAATCTGGTAAAGTTATAACTAAATAATTTACCAAGATGAAAGTGAGCCGCAGCCCTGTTGGTGTAGAGTACAGCATTGATTTCCTTGTTAGCACATTTCTGTTTGAGACCCTCAGAGTAGGCCCTGACAGCCTGTTTATACATCTTCTTCTTGAACCACTGGTTACCATCATCCTTGTGTGTTATGGCATCATCTACATAAAGACAAGTAAAAATAAAATGGTTAGGGCGATGATGATACAGTCTACTCCCATTATAGTGAGCACAGATATAAAAACATTGTTTAAACAAGAAAGTTCTCTTGGTTCTAATAAAATTCTAATCAAACATATGCACACGTGATGCGCCAATTCATTCAATCATAATCAAGATTTCATTGCAACAAGTTATTTGGTTTAATCATGAACACCTCATCTTAATAGGAATGGATTGTAATAGTAAGAATGTCAAAAAGGGTTTGAAATTCCACTAAAACAGATTCGTAACAAATCAGTAAAATTATTAATACAATAATACCCTAGAAGACCTAATTTATTTTGATGTAAGTTTAAACAAGTTCCGGTTTTTGCTAATTATTCTTGTAAATTTTCCTAAGGAACCAAAACGGCAGTAGGCAGCCACTTTTAGCACAGCCTGGCATAAAGATGAATCTTTGTGTGCTAAGGGCCTATTAAACTTACCTTCTCTTGTACTTTCCTCTGAAGCGAACTTGATTTCCTGAAGGGCTTGGAGCTGTGGATTATCCTCTATATTCTCTGGAGCTTTGGTCATAAAGAAGGGAGTCTTCTCAAATTCCTGACAAAAAGCACACAAGCAACTAAACCATCTGGGACTAATGACAAGACTCAGTAAGAAAACTTTCAGAAAACAAACCTAATTTTTCACTTTTTAAAATAACATTTTCACTTATCTTTCTTCAATAACTGAGTGTTTGGATGTTCCTTTCACTATCCCAGATGTTTTAAGTTTTTGTTTTTTCTTCTTGGATGAAAAATAATTTTTTAAAGTCCACTTTCTGAAAATTTCCCCGCACGTATTGGGCGGGAGAGGGCAAAAAATTCAGTGATGTTTTAATTTTTTTTTTCATGATTTTGATTTGAAATTTTTCTTAAACCTATTCACTGTGTCTTATAATGACATAGACATATAGTACTACTAATTTTGGAGCTGAAAGTTATTGCAAAAAGGAGATAAAACAACATTGACAAGGTTGCAAAAATTTTTCCCAAATATGGCAGTTTGGTCCACGAGGTCAATACTAAAGTATTGACATCGTATCATGAGTGACAAAAAGGAGTTTATCAAAAGATGCTTGACAGCATAGTAAAGAAAGAATGCTGCGAACTGGATATTTTTTCCCTCCCAAATTCTTTGGTTTTATAATTTAATGAAGATAATTCAAAGGATTTAATTAGGGTGTACAGAGTAGAGCAGGGGATTTTAAACCATTTAAGACTTCTAATTTTGGATTTTTTATGTCATATCATTTTCATCCTGTTCATTTCTTTTTCCAATGATGAATGCCAAAATTCTTAATATTATTTTACCCCCCCCCCAAAAAAAAAAGTGATTAGATACTAAATAACTTCAGTTCTGACAACTGTTCTCCCAGCAGGCCCTGCACATCATGATATGTTATTATTACCCCCAAGCTCCTTGTTAAAAGGCAACTTTAGATAGCATTTTTGTAAGTCTTTGGTATGACTCGGTTGGGTTTCAAACTCACGACCTCCCGTTCTCAGACATGAAACACGGAGAAATGTTACTCCATAATTTAGTAATTTATGCATGACGCTCGAATGATCACGAATTAGCATATGAAATGCACTACCATTGTGCCTTCCAATGAATAATAGGCACGATAAAATTTAGATTCGTCATTAATTTTTTTGGTAAGTCCTCATTTCTTTATACGTTTTGAAATGTTGGGCGTAGTCCGACAGTGGATTCGTTGAAGTTCCTTTTTATATTTCTCTTCTTTATTCTAAAAAATATTGAAAGAGTGGGTCTATGCTTAACCGTTTTTGAAGTCGAGTCTTGCAGTTTTTCTTGCGAAATGGGTCCAATTTGGTTATGATTGACAGCGCGCACGACAAAGCGGTCTTTATCGGGAAAAGCTGAATCGCGTTGTTCAGTTACTGTCAACGCACTTCAGTCATCGCAACCGGGAGGGGGAGCTCCTCGCAATAGCTACCAGTAGCTAATCAGAGCGCCCAACAATCAAAATGCATTGTTCTCTATTTCTGTAAAAGTGGAATAGTAGACTTTTTTCCGTGTGAAAGCAAGAACTGTTACATGGCTGCAAAATCAGTTTGTGACTAAAATTAAGATACATTTCCTGTATTCTATTGTTATTTTGAAAATAAAGCTTAACTGGGGATGAATATTAACTTTCTCTCCAAGATATCACGCCACTAAAAACAGACTTAAACTAGTAAAATGCATTGCATATTTAGACACTCTATATCTCAATCGCTACACGCCAGGCCATGCACGCAGAGAAACGAACGGGTGGGACTACATATTTTACAGATCCAGACGTGGATGCACAATCCAGCACTACGTACCTCTTCCCAGTTATCTTCTGACCATCCTCCAGTATACCTTGACTTTGGAAGTTCGTCAATGAAGTCATCAATCTCCTTATCTAATTTCTCAGCCAACTTATGGGCATCAGACTCCGCCATGGCTTCGCTAATCTGATAAACATGTGTTGCAAATTTCAATAACTGAGGTTTCCGACCATCCTGTATGGATGTATCGTATCGTACTAGTCTAGTCTAGTAGTTTTAGAAAAACGATTTGACTAAAGTACACATAACATGTACGTACGTTTATGATAAATATTGGTTTCTCTACAAATTGGTCGGTTATTTCAACGTCTGTTACATCCTGATTGCGTAATAAATTAAAGGGTCCAATCTCTTTTACGGTTTCAAAATATATGTATAATTATTGTGAAATTAATATTCATAATCATCATTATAAATGTAGAAGAGTTGTGATTTCTTTTCTTCCAGAGTGAATTACCTTCCTTATTTCACTCATGAAATAAACAGATTAAAAACAACCTTCCTCATTCACCTTGAAGTTTACTAGCGGGATAGCCTATAAACTTTGTTGCAAACTAAAGAGACCTTCAGTCTAAAATTGCAATTTCTAAAGCCATATTCAATTGAAGTTCAGTAGCCTATGATAATTTTACTGATTAAAGCTACATTTTTCATACATTTTTTTTTTCTTCAAATGATTGATTCCTGTTGATACAAAGTGCTTGATTTGGGCAAAGACAATAACCGTGTTAATAGAACACATAAAAACATGTGTGTTTAAAATTGGGACTAAAAATTTTGCGTTGTCTAAATGAAATCATGTATCAGTGTTTGATAGCAGGAATTTACTGTAAAGCACTTTTAAGCAGTTTTAATAGAAATCCACTATATAATCAACCAGATATTATTATTGTTATTTCTATTAGTATTTATCATTATTATTATTATTATAACTTAATTTGTTGAGGTCGGTTTTCAAGGGACACGCAAACTATTTGCGAATTGGCAAAGTACAACTATCTTAATGTAAGCAAAAGCTTTTTTTTTTCAAAGATTCTCGGACTTCACCAAATCGCAATTCACCAAGCGTTCACATGCCCCATGAAAACCTACTTTTACAACCCAACCAACATACAACCACATACAACTTCCTTAACTCACAGAAAAGTAACACACAACGAAGAACTATAAGTCATAATGTAGAGCCTGTGTTGTTTATTTCTCAGAAATACAGTGATCTTGTTAAAGTTGAATCACTGCACATATCAAACACAAAAAAAGCGATGCATATCTTGAAGGAAAATATATACATAACAAAACATCTGGTTCATAAAGGATATTACCAGTATTTCAAGTTTGTCACTTTGTTATCATCTCTTGAAAACATATTTAAGATTTACCTCTTTAGTTTTATTTAATGCAATAAGAAAATTAATTAAAAACTAAGTCTTCCTGTTTGCATAAACATGGGAGAAACTTTAATAATTTGCATAAACATATCATGCAAGCGATATATATTATAACACCCCAATGAAACTTATTATATCTGGGAATCTATATATTTGGGGTTTTTTTTGCAAGTGCTGAAAAGAAAGAGGAAATATTTCATTTCATTCCAATGGCGTGACTTGAAACCATTTAGTAAGTTCATTGTTTCTCAAAATGCTTCCCCAGATTTATGTTGTTACAGATTTAATTTTGTTGTTAGAATTGAACTTAAGGTGCAAGACTTTTATAAAGAAATGCATATGATCGATCTGAGTCAACACATTTATCAAAGGTTATCTCTAAATCAGAACTTAAGATAGTTCCACTGCTCTACTAAATCAATTTGAAAGGAAAGAATCAATGGAAATATGTTACATCTTCTTTTTTAAATCAATAACTGGGTATTCCCTCAGTTGCATCATACAAAAAGAAACAGAATTATGTAATATAAGATGCATTGCAGACAATATTTCCATTTCTAGTCAATAAAATATTATTACCTACAGATTTCAAATCTTGTCATGGGTGTCAAAAATGACCCAAAACATATTGTGCTAAAAAAGTTATCATGTGCAATATTTTCATTTTGCTTTCTTTAAAAAAAGAAGTGTAATTTTTTACAAATATCTATAAGATGAATATCTAATCATTCTAAAAACATATGAATTTTACTTTTTTATCAACATCTTTCATTTAAGACAATATAGAATTAGAAAAAAATCTGATAAATATGCACATCAAACCAACTTCACAAAATAGTGTCTTTACAAATATAGTGCAATCAAAATTCGATTCCAGATATATCAATGTACACAAAGATTTACAGAAACAAGTTGTAAAAATTACTCTTAGAATTTTACCATCATCAATATTATGTTACAATCAAAGCAATAAATATACAAACGGAGGAAATAAAACAAAAATCATGCATAAAAATGATGCCTCAGTGACCGCCATAGGTGGTTAAAAAGGCATAAAAACATTACAATCCAACATGCATTATTGTTCATTCTTGAATATGTAAAACTCAACTGGGCACATTCTCCTGGCCCTTCTACCATTAACAAAATCTATTTAGAAAACTATGACATTTTATCAATCATTACAAATTTCTTCAGCAAATCAAATTAAGCTTAAACACTTTAATACCATTACTGAACAAATATGAACATTTTAAAGTTTTATGTGACAATCGCTAGCCTTGGGGGCTTATTATTACATTACGTACATGGAGTGGTACCTGAGCGTTTATAGTGTGCGATAATAGTAGACTAGAAAAAAAAATGATGTATGGCTAATGGCCCAGGCTAATCGAAGGGCTTGAGTTGTATAATTCATTTATCAACGCCAACAAAAACAATATTAAATAAATACTGGAAAAGGAAAGTTGTTACAATGATGGAAATTAAATAACGAAACTGCTTTGCGGCAAAAACTAAAGAAAAGTTCTTTGCAAAGTGCTTATACACTAGTGGTCATTTGATTCAATTTGACCTGTAATTCTGGCACGAGTTGATCTTTTTACAACCTTTTCTCTTGTTTTTACATTACTCTGTAACTGTCATAAATAATTAATAACATTAATTTTTAGAAATCTACATATACATGGACGCAGAAATAACCCCGAGTCATTAGGTCAAACAAAACCATGGACCTATAGAAATCTGACGGGATCATCGCTGGACGACGTCTTTATTAAGAATAAACCATTTCACTTTTCTTTTCTTTTTTTCACAAGTTGCTTTCAAGACTACGGCAGCAGAATTGCTTAGAAATCTATACATGATTTTAATTTTGAGTATATATGCATTGGACATTCCATTATTCATTACATGGAATTATTAGAAGTCTTTGAGAAAAGAAGCAACATTTACACATAAAAACAAATTTTGTACCACAAAAATGAATAAATAACCAGTAACTATACACTCACACTGCAATATGACATACTAATTATATCAATTTGGCAATAGCATTTCAACCAAACTAAAAGATTTCAAACCAGAAATATCATGATATACTTGTAGCAGCTACACATGAGGAAAGCCTAAATGGAATGTTAACAGCACATATCACACAACAGAACATACAATCAAAAGAAACATTTATAAACAGAAAACAAGTCAAAATGGTTCATCTTACTGCTTCAAAAGAAATGGGTACAAAGATAAGTGGGAAAGACTTTTTGACAGATAACTACAAAAATTTTCAGACAGGCACGTGTACATGTAAACCATCCTACTGTTTATCATAAGAAGTCTATAGATTTCAAATGGCAAAGAATTATGCTCTTACAGATACAACAAAACTGCATTAAACCATAATGCAATCACAAATTCAAAACATGTTTACCTTCACTACACATACCAAAGGCAAAATTCATTTGTATCTAAAACGAAGTGTAAAAGTGTTCACCATGTAATGAAAGTAGAAAAGGACTGCTGCTTTTTTCATGATAGACTACCTAAACAACTCAATTAATCCGTCAAAAAGTGCGTATCTACATGTACATATGTATATTCTACATTAAAGTCACATACTGGCCAACATGTAACATGTATATGAAGAAGGGGGAAAAGTCAACAGTGCATAGATTTCAATTAGATTCATTGTCTTTATATTTTTATCTATGTAAACTAATTTACAGTTTATTATCACTTGATAATCAATTTCGAAAGGTGGCTGAAAGTATAATATACAGAAAATTCTCTAATAGAATTAATATATTCCAGCAAAAGTAAATAGACAAATAGACATATTTCTGTCTTACTCTGTTGCCACGTAGACCCGATATTCACTCTGCATTAGTTTTCCCTTGTTCAGATATTGCACTGTAGACAGAATGATAGATTATTTGAGTAGTCTATTCCTAACTAATATCTGACAATGCATTTCATTTCTGCTTCAATCGAAAAGTGCTTTCAGGGTCAAGTTTATTATACCTTAACATGATTCTATTCTGGAGAACTTTCACTTTTAAATGACACTTTCAACTTCATATTTTTTTAATTTTTTTTTTAATGGTTCCATTAAAATACTCTCCCCTATCCATCTATAATAAATATGAAATACATCTCTATCCCCTTCCCTTGCCAAATCTGAAATATATCTATATATTTGACCAATTCCATATTTAGAGTAGCCAGAATTCATTGACACTTGCACAAATAAAGAAATTTCCTCATTCATTCCATTAAATATTTGAAAATATCTATAGGTGTTTTCCAGTTTCTGAAGTACAAATTTCATATAAAATTCTCTTCTACCTACACATGAACACACTTCATTATATCGGTGGTCTGTTTTCTTACATTAACATTCTGCTGTCAAACCCAGTGTATCCTAATGACCCAGTTACTCACAGTGTAGTTACATTGCTGTACTTGTGTTCCATGAAAATGCTCTGGCGACAATTGCTCCCCTGTAAATGACATACGCTTTAATTTTGAATTTAACCCTCTCATTACCATAGTCGCCTTTTGGCACCATAGAACACTGGTGACATGGGAAAGTAATTTTACTGCCATTTTGCAAGAAAGCGCCCTCTCTTATTGAATTATGTACTGTTGGAAAGCTGGGAATGGTAGGTTTCACTTGGATGTAAACACTAGGGGTATTGATCGAGTTATCTTTTTGAAAATTTGAAATGAAGTGAGGGAATGAAATACTGGAAAAAGTGCCTGGTAACGAAAGGGTTAACTATCTTCAACACTGGACTTAACACTACATCCTACTCTAAACCTAACCCTAACATAAGGACCTATTGCAACCACAACCCTACCCCTACCTTAGATGAAATAAAGCCTGAAGCAATTGTCACTGGAGCAAATGTGTCATCAATATGACACAATTCATCAATTTTCCTTTCACAGTCCTTTGACCAATTGGCTGCGCAATTGGATGGTGGCCCTGGCTTACCGCTTGAATTGTGAGCAATGAATTTCAAAGAACACAACTTTTGCAGAACATGCCGTTTACTCATACCCATCTATCATGTGCTCCAATGAAATGAAGAATTTCCTTCCAAAAGGGACTAAATCCACCTTTGATGAAAATTTAGTTATTAGTATCATAACATTGTTCAGGAATGTACCTGTCTTTAAAAAAAGTTTGAGAGCAACCATAAAAGAGTGCATTTTCAAGGTCATTTCTCCGTAGGTGCCTGTACAAAATCTGGTTAACAAATGCCTTTTGATCCAAAGTTGAAAAAATGGATTTTAATCCCTTTTGGAATGAAACTCTTAAAATATTGCTAACTAAATACCTAAGAAATTCTACGCTGCGCAGAGCCTTCTATGTTCGTTTTCTACCTTCTTCACCAAAACTCAAATCAGAGAGGGGGAAAAAAAGAGTGATTGTCGAGGACGTATGGATCATATTTCAAATATATATACAAACAGATACAAATTTATAAATCTGCACTTCACTTTGAGCTGCCATTGCTGCCAGTGGCGAGGGTAATGGTGGAATTAACTGTTGCCGTTGTCGTTGATGAGGGGCTTTTCTTTACGTCAATGCCATCTCCATTCTCTGTGATGCTGTCTGCACTCATAGATATCCTCTCTCCCCTGCTATCTACCTTATCTAAAATCAAACATAAGGAGATATAATAATATTCAAAGATATAAAATATGGAAATCAGTTATTTTCATCTGAATCTATACAACATTTAAGAAGAGAAGTACATGTTGCTCTTTAAAAAATTCAAACTATGTCAATATTTTCAGTAACAATATTACCCAGATCTGGATGTGAGCAGATCGGGACAAATGTTGTGAAAGTCTACAAACACTACATTTCCTGGTTTCCCATGAACATTGAAACATGCTAAATGACTGTGAATATGAACGACCTGCCTATGCAGCAGCGGATCCAGCCTGACATCACACAATTGAAAGTATTGGCCCATGCCCAAACATAATACAGTTCAGTTGCTACTGTCCTCAGACAATTGGGAATCATGGATCCGCGCCTGCTATGCATTTCTTATCTCGCTATAGCGGAGTTAATCTTGGGACCTTTTCACAAATTAGGTTTGACTTAAATTTGAACTTAAATTCCTAGTTGATTGGTGTATATTACACATTAACTTATTGGCCAGATCATGCTCCGGGGACACGCCCTATGGGAAGATAGGGATAGGGAATTGATCTAATTGATCTTGTCTTTCAATCCCAACCAACTACTAAAGCCATCCTTCTACAGAGTTTTCGGTGTTGTATTCTATTTAACCAAATGCATCTTCTTACCCATGACAGCAATAGGCGTCTCTCCCGTTGCTGAGGCCACTTTGTGTTCGATGAGATAAAACATGTACTCATCGTAGAGCAGACGGATCAGGTGAAAGGACCCGAAGCTGGCTGCGCTTCGCAATGTCAGGTCACGGATCACCATTGAGCTGCAGGCATCAAACAATAATAGGCATAAATGAGTGATTAATAACAATAATAATAACAGGGACTTGTATAATATTTATCAATAACTCCTATTGTGGGTCACATAAGGAAAGATTGAATTGATAAACCAAATCTAAATAAGTGCTGTATTTGTGTCTTGCAAACACAACTAAAAAGGAAACCTTTTCAACTTTAATTTGAAGGTTACAGCTCAAAACTAGAGCTTAACATTAGCAAGTGCGTAGTACATGATGCATTTAGGCTTCAAAATCTAAACAGGAGCACAATGCTTACAGACCTCCACCCTCCTCCCCATCTATGAATCCAGACCCCTTTATGAAAAATAATTTGAGCCCTATCTAAAAACCACCGCACACCTTACAATCTGACTGGCTCATACCTACCAACTTTGGATCTGGAATAACAAATCATGTATATTTTGCATGCGCTGTTTTATTTCCGATCCAAAGTCACTCGATCGTAAGGTGTACGGTGGCCTTAACAATGACTTGTCATTTTCTCTGCATACCTGTAGAAAGACCATTTGAGAAGGAACTGTCGGGCAGCCTTGGCGAAGTACGGTGAGCCTTCATGTGGTTCTAGAACCTGACTGACCACACCCTTGAGCCACGCTGCCCACTGCTCTAAGGAGTTCTGCTGCTGTAGCGTCCTCTTGAAGTCCTGCTCTAACTGCTGGACTACAGAGTCGTCACACTGGCACACCCATGAAGCTTGCTCCTGTAATAACACGCACAGATAAAACAAGATTTGTTGGACGGCAATCCTAGTTCTCATTTCATATGGTCATGCACAAATCTATGTAAACATTATCTTCAGTGCGACAAAATTTCATTCTAAAACAAGTTAATATGCTAGGGTCCAAGCACCTTGATATAACAGCAGTTATAGATGTATGAAGATATAAAACAAGTTTATTCTGGGAAAATAACAAAAATACTTCCAACTTTGACTGTTACAATAATTACTCATTTGAGAGTGTACACGTTCATAATAAAAAAAAAATTCTTAAAAAAAAAATTCATTGATGAAGTTTTAGGTTCACCTTATACATTAAGTTAGCCCTGAAAAGGACTGTATGAGAGAGTAAAAGATAAAATGGAAAGTTGCAGAAAGTAGAAAATTGATATGGAAGTCGACCTGTCCAAAACGTCAAGCACTCTCTACTACTACTACTACTACTACTACAAGCCTTCCTCGCCTCTCGCCTTCTAATCTGGTTCACAGTCCATTTCAGGACTCAATCTTCTCATTCTATTTTCTACTCTCGCCTATCAATTTTCTACTTTCTGCAACTCCCCCTTTCCTTTTCTACTCTTTCAAAAAGTCCTTTTCAGGACTCACCATTTGATAAGCGTAAACCTCGTCACATAATTTATATCAACCATGCAAGCCTCTACTTTTAAAGAAAATCAAAAGAAGAATTGTTTGTATTTTCTAATCTGTCTCTAATTACCTGGACATTAGCGAAATCTACCCTGTTGAGATCACTGAGCATCTGGTTGATCTGAGACGTATTCTGCAGGACAGCCCTAGCAGCCTGGGCGAGATGGTTGAGGGAGGTATACCGACGGAGGGTCTGTGCAAAGGCTGTCACCGCTCCAACCTGTCAGGGCAAAATGAGGATCACATGTAATGCTTCAATCTCTTCTCTCAGAACACCATGACATATGTATGATTTAATACTCTATTAGGGAGGGGAGGTATACCCACGGAGTGTCTGTGCAAATGTCGTCACTACCAAACCTATCAGGGGCAAAATGACATGTTATGCTTCATGTTTTATCTTTTTCTGTCAAAATACTATGATTATATTACTATGAAATGTTTTGTCATTATATTTTATTCATCTAACACTTTGACTATTAAGATTTATATGTACTATCGTTTTGTTATAAGCTACATAATAATTGCCCCGTCATATGATAGGGCAATTCATCACAGATGACAAGAAGATGCGAGATGTATTTGGTAACTCATCCTGAATGTGCTAGGAACGAACTGTTTCTGAGAAATCCTTTCTTTCATTTGAAAACAGATGGAAACAAGATGACACTGCCACAATCTGCACCAAGTGTTCAATATTTTTGCTACAGTTCATTCCTATTACAATGAGTACAGATACAACAAGATTTCATACAGACGGGGTGACGCTCCCTATCCCTGTTTCAAACATGTGCACATGTCTATGTGACCATTAGTTCACTATAGCTAGGTCCCAAGCACCCAGAGGTGCCAGAAAGCTCTGAGGAGACAAAGGAGGGGCAAGCCATCTTCAACACACAATCACTTGCCAATCAAATGCTTTGTCTCCGCAGAGTCTTCTGATGCAACTTCAAGCACCTCATAATGAAGATGGACTGTACAAAGTTCTTGGGCTATACATAGTCGTATTACCTTCAGACTGAGCATCTCAGGAGGACTGTTACTCATGCTATTCCTGAGCCAACTCTCTAAGCTCTTGGCAAAATTCCTGATAGCTTGAGTCAAGGCACCTGCAAGAAAAAAAAAAATTAAACACATGGGTTGCAAAATTCATCTGCTGATACAGGCTTCTTTTGTGATATTATGAACTTATTTGTTAAAAATTTAATCTAAAATCATTTGTTTCCATGAATAATTGTCATTTGCTTTTATAAGTGAATATGTACAGTTTGGCTAAACAGTTTCATAAACTTTGATTCCTTCCCCTACCTATTGGATATTTACTTATTCATTCATTCATTTATTTCCACATTAAAAACATATTACAAACAATTTGTCTTCTTAGTTCATAACAATTTGTGGGGGAAATAAAAAGCACAAATGAGGCTTGTTAAAATAGTCCCTTTAGTATCTTAAATTAAAATATTTCAATATACAAGTAATACAAGGTAAAACAATAAACAATATAATCACATGTAGAGTACAAGCAAGAACCACTCAAAAACAGCTACATATTGAAAAACCAGGAGTACAAAAGGGAAGAAGAGGAGGAAAACCTTAAATAGTATATGGAATTTATTAAGATTGAGATGATTACTTAGTGTTAGGAAGATAATTTTTGTTATAATCGCTTAAACTGAGTTAACTGTTTTACTAGTTCTTAAAATGAGCGTTGAAGGTTATTCCAGAGGTGGACCATGACTAAAAATATTGAGATTGTGACATTTAAAGTTCGATTTTAGGGGGAGGCTGGATCTTTGCTGCAATTCTGTGTTCTAATTATGTATTAAACATCTTAACGTAAAACTATTCATTTAAGAGCTTATGAAGAAGATTGTTGATAGTTTTAACATGAAAATTGCATCTCAAAGATATAATTTCTGGAAGTGGTTAAGATTTGCGTTTTCTTGATAGAGGTGGACTTGTGAAGGAAATGGTGAATGTGTATAAGCCGAATTCCAACGTTATTTGTAATTAGAATCGCGTCCAAATTTCTCGTAGAATAAACCCATACAATAATTACAATAATTAATTGGGTGAAACAGGATTGATAATACATTTCAAAATAAATTTAGGTAAGAATCAACTGTACAAAACTCCAATACTCTTCGGCTAAAGTTTTACATATATAATTAACATATATTGAAACGAAAAAGTTTTTCATCTATAAATACTCCAGAAATTTCCGGTGTTGGACACTTCGACATTAACTTGTTATTTTTTATATATGTTCAAGATCACATGAATATTAGTTTGAGTACACATTATAATGGTTCTGTAATGTTAAAATCACCTGAACTTCCTCGCCTTCCATCCATTACTAATTTTAATCTACTTGACAATAAACATATCATAAAAAAGTAATGAGGATCAGGACTTACAAAATACACTTTATACCCCCGTCTGCAAACAAAAATATAACGTTACAATGCTTGCCAAGGCATAGCAGTAGGCCAGGTCGAAAAAATAAATAAAAAATAAGCATAGCTCCAAGTACTGGATCCTTGAGGAACACCACATTTATTAATTTTTGTTGAATTTAACACACTTAATTAAAGTTATTGTTTCATCGATTAATTAAGTAACTTGATATAAGTGGGAGAAACTTTACCCCTCACAAATTACCATTGATTTAACTTTTTAAATAACATAGAAAAAGGTTTCCGTATAACATCGGAGCATAGCTTTTGATAATCTATAAAAACAGTTGGGCGTTTCTTTTTGTAATGCTTTGGTTATGCTTATTGTTAATCAGATTGCGGTTGGCAGTGGAATGACCCTTGTCTAACCAAATTGCGTGTTAATTAGAATATCATTTTTATTTATAAAAGGTTTGAGTCTATTGTAAAAACATTTTTCTAAGATTTTTTCGAGATATGGTTAAGACTCAGAACTTGCTCTAATTATTAACGTCGTTATCTTTTTTGCCCTTTCTCTTGACTGCGATTTGGGTTTACATCTAGCCATATTTTCATTGCTCGTTCGGAAACGAGTTACCCGTTACTATACATTGATGAACAAAAAGGCAATGGGCCTTCACTAATTCCAGCATGGAACTCATGTTCCCCACGCCCACCTAACTTTTCTTCTTTTTTATACTTTTCTCCCACATTATTTATCCTCATATCCTGACTTGCAACTAAATTTTCATAATTACTCCACAAACCTTGGTTATACTTTCCGTTTTTCGAATTAAGGTTTAAGAATATGAATTGATATTTGGCACCATCCCTCCTCAAAACATCAATGTCTCACAATAAATAATATCTACGCACAACATGCAGTCCTTATTTCGTACCACTTATACCGTGCCACAATATCTAATACCAACCACCTACATCAAACATTCACGCAACAATACTTAACTTGTTACTATGTCCTATATTACTTCACTGCTTACTTCAAGCGGCAATCCATTGCCGTCAACTTTCTCTATTATCATACCTTACCACAGCGATTAAATATTATAAGAATAAAGCTTCCATGTTGACCCTATACACTCCCCATCCTTACCTTGAGCCTAAACTATTTGCCATCTCCTAAATACATTTCCTCACCTAGCACACTGTCGACACAACCTCAATACCCCCAGCCTTACATCACCTTACCACGAAATTTAATTTCAGTAACGTGCCCAACATCTCCCACTACTCACAAGCTTCGTTTCTTACTTATCTATAATACCATTACCTACCAAGGACTCAGCAACTCTTCATTAACTCTTGCCACAACAGCATATCCTATAAGTCCTCTACATTGTACATCAGCCACACTATTCTATTTATACTTGTTTAAGCAATGACCACTTTTAAGGAGGAACATCTCCAACAAACCCCACAAGGCCCAATTACAAAATTTCCAGAGATGATGTACCACCCACTACAAGCTACATCAACATTGTCTTTAATATATCCGAGGTTATCCACTTTCCAAACATCCGCAAAAGTTTTTGGTAAAGGCATTAAGTTCACCCACATCCAGCCCCATACAACATGTTTCTCCATAAAAATACGGAGAGAGGTCTCCCTTGGCATCTCGACAAAGATCGACAAATATCAGAAAACACCAAGTACAATGATTAGTAATATCGACACCAACCAGAAATAATATGCCTGAAATTATAGGTATTAATGTTTTGTAACAGCAATCATACGTCACAGCCAAATGAGGCAATCCTGACTACCTGTAATTGAGTTTGACAAATTACACCATAACCTGGAATGCAATGAAAACTTAACAAGAATATTCATAACAAATCTATTTGGGATTTTCGCCGAGTTTAGCTAAGTCTAAATTTATGTCACCCATGATAAAACAATTACTTAAACTCTCGAGATTGACAATCTATTATAACAAACCATTGTCAAAATCCATCACAACAAAAACTCTACATCCTCGACCTGGAGGACGATAAATACATCTCCAATCACAGTTTTCTTACCTACATTTCAGATATGATTGCACCAGTTCAATATAAAAAAATACATTCTAATGACATCAGTCACCATAGTTGTTAATCTTTTCTTAATAATCTAATCCAATGAGTTGGTGATCATACATTCCTGTTCCACACCTCTCTTGTTCTCTCTATTATTAAAAATGAACTGATAACCATCTCTTGATAAAGACTGTTGGAGAGATTTCTTTAGCCTGTTTCTTAACTATTATATTTAAAACTGTGGTGATGCTTTTAAAACACATTCAAATTATCAAAATTACACGCATAAACTTCTACACTTAAAATGGATCAAGAAAAGGAATTTAAAAATTCATCACCATATACTTTGAATTAAATGCAGGGAACATGAAGGTAAGTGTCTCCTGGTAGTTTTTCTATGTTCATGAATTAGCCATAGCACAGTAAAACATTAGTTACAGAAGTAATACAATAAAGCAGAAAGCGATATATCTTAAGAACATTAGTTATAATTGACAAGTAATGAGTTTGAGTTCCAGAAGAAAATATGAATATTGTACACAGCAATGACATATGAATTATTTCGCATACATGATATAATAAATGTAAATGACATATCACAATAAAATTCAACGATGAAATGCAACATGGAGTTAATGGGATCATTCATCCTATACATAATAATAAGATTAAAATCAGGATGCTAGTCCAGGCAAGACTGTGCAGCATTTGAGTCACACAGGTTTAGTCTCCAGGTATTTTCTTCAGATCATCATCACATGTAATCAGTTTTGTAATGTTTTTACCTCTGCGATGTTGTACCGATGAGCAATGATGCGGCCGTCTGATGACCAACATGACTTGACTGACTTGGTAGAGCGGCGGTTAACGCGAGAAGTCTCTGGTTCCTAAGAGTGAGATCCTCAACGATGACGATTTTTGTCCTTTCAACTTTTCGGCGGGTTGTTATGATCTCCTGTCTCTCTTGTGCTCCGTAGCTTCACTATGATGGGGTCTTGGCTTGGGTCCTGGGCGTGAACCATCTGAACCATCGGCAAGGGAGCATCTGACTGGGTTCGTTCTGGTAGGTCGCCGGTTCGATGAAGAACGATCGATGTCTTGTTGCTGGTCTAGGAGAGCACCCAATCTGTTTTTGTTTATGATGTGGAGATGAGTGGTCCGGTGCTCTCGCCTTTTTTCAGTTACTCCAAAGATACGAAGACACGACCTTCTTGAGTACTATTTCCATGTTGTTCATTGAGTTTTCAAGTCTGGCAATATTTTCTGTCTTGTTGTGGTAATTTTCTTTTTCAACTTTCTCATTCTCTTTTTCCTTCTCTGTGCCTTCACTTTGTATTCCAACACATCGCCTTTGATATAGATGCTCAATGTTTGGTAGAATGTCAGCTAGCTTACTCTCAATGCTCGGCCAACAATAGATTCCAACAATTTAGTAAAAGGCCGTGATTCTTTACTAAGTCTTTCATAACTTGAGTGGGCCACTGCTGCTGATTGTCTTGTGTTCAGTGGAGTGGTGGGCGCCATTGTGCTGATAATTAAGCTGATCAGGATTGGCAAGCAGAGTTTGGGCTTGAAAAACTTACGACAAAGTCTATGAGTGGGACACATACTGATGTCTGCTACAGATATGCCTCAGAATCTTCGATCTAAATACTCCTAGTAGCAACGTTCACACAAATTACACTATTTCAAGCTACAAGTTATATGTCCTTTACAAATCACAATTTTCCTTGAAAATGAATCATCCAAAAATAACGTCAATATTGCCAATAAAAATGTAGAAAGAAGTGTAGAGCATGTAGTAAGTATCGTTGGTTGAATCTGCAGAACTTGGGAAAGAAATCTCAACTAGTCCTTAGTATAGGGTGTGGTCATAGTGTTTGATATTTGCCTTGATAGGGACCAATTTACACAGGACAAAGACTGAGCCATACTTACTAGGGATGGGTCTAAGGACATCTGGAATTAGGACCTCAACTAGTCCTTGATAGAGGATGTGGTCATAGTGTTTGATATATGTCTGGATAGGGACCATTTTACACAGGGCCCAGAGTTTATCCTTTTCCAGCTGCTTCTCTTGCTCTTCGTCTCTGAATTGATAAATCAATGAATGGAAGAAAAAAATGAATCAATCAATCCTCAAAAACTAAGAGCACACCATAAATTTCAAAATTTAAGGTACAATAAAGCTGGTGTATAGTGTTGGGAGAAGGAAAAATTTAATTTGGATTCGCAGTTAGATAATATGAAAGACTGAATCCTATAACTGCAACAAAGAAAGTTATATTACATGGAATCTCGTTTTAATGTCTTTATTTCATGATATTATAGTATAAAAAAGATAAGTCGGGGATCCGACTCATCTTTGTGTGCACTAGGCGTTCACATGGAAAACCAATGGGGATTCTCTTGTGTGGGTCATACACACAGATCGCTACGCTCCATTCATGCGGGAAGTTCGGGGGACTGGACAACCCAGCAAAGGTCTCAAAAACTGTTACAAATTGTGTTTGGATTCAAACATTTCACTGAAATTCACCGGAAATATCACAAAATCTCTCACACATGTCTTTTAGTGCAATGCGAACAACATGAAACTATATTTAATCGGTTTTATGCCAATATTTTTTTTGTTACCAAAACTATACACCAGGTTTAACACTCGTTAAAATAAAATATCTTGAAAAAGCTTCAAAATATACATGTCCCTTTAAATACAGTGTGTCCTACAAAAAATGCTAATGGCACTTTAGATGGGTATAATATTAAAATTACAAAACTATATTGTTTACAACTCTACACCCGTAAAATGCCACTCGTTTTCTACAACTGGATGAAATTTTATGTGATATGGTCTAAGAATCTTAAAGATATGAGCATTTTTTCATTACACATCGGGAAACCCGTCCATCCAAGTTTGTATTGAGTAGTACCGGATGTGTCGAATAAAAGAAACCCAAGTTTGATCATTAATACTTTGAAAAATATTTCATAAGTATTTATGAAATTTATGTCACTGTAAAGTACAACTCATTACCATTCTAATGATATGTCTCTCAGCTCACCAATATTACGCATCGCTGAACCTCATTGTTCTGAAAAAGCCTTGCAAAACTGTGAGTGCTTCACTTCCACGCTCATTGATGATCAAAGTTGGGATTCCTCTTAGTATTTTGAATAACGCATCTCAACGAGCACGAAAGTGAACGCTCACAACTTTGCAAGACTTTTTCAGAACAATGGGGTTCAGCGATGCGTGGTATTGGTGAGCTGAGAGACATATTATTAGAATGGCAATGAGTTGCAATTTACAGTGATATAAACCTCATAACACTACTGAAATATTTCGCAAATTATTAATGATCAAACTTGGGTTTCTTTTATTCGATATACCCAGTACTACTGAATACAAACTTGGAGGGAGAGGTTTCCTGATGTGTGATGAAAAAATGGTCATATCTTTGTGATTATTGGACCATATCACATAAAATTTCATCCATTTTCAGGAAATGAATGGTAGTTTACGGGTTTAGAGTTATAATTAATATAATATTGTAATTTTAACATTATACCCATCTAAAGTACCATTAGCATTTTTTGTGGGACACACTGTATAGCATACAATGTACTCCTGTTATTATTCCAATTCCCAAATCATGTGTTCCAATGTAACAAAGTAATGGCCTTGGTCCAGAGGCGGCGGAATGAATTTGAAAGTGGGGGGTCACGACGGAAAAGGGGCACTTTTCCTAAAAAGGGGGGCACCTGAGACCAAAGGCTCAAAGAGAAAAGTATACAGAAAAGTAGGGGTGTGCAGAAAATTTGCCTTTAAATTTGTGCATCAAAATTTTAATGGATCTGTATTTTATCAATGATAAACTAAAAGAATGCAAGTACGAAGCGCGAGCCGAAAATTTCCAGATAATTGTTCATTCTATAGACCCTATTTAGTATCCACAAGGGCAAGCGCAAGCTGAAATTAATTGTGCATTATATAACTTATTTAGTATCCGCGAGCGCAAAGCGCAAGCCGAAAATTTTGGGCTCAAAATTGGAGTCAATTGTGCACCATTATACCCTATTAAATATCCGCGATCGCGAAGCTCGAATTGAAAATTATGAGCTAAAAAATGGAGGTTATTGTGCATAATAGACCCTGTTAAGTATCCCGAGCGCGAAGCGCAAGTTGAAAATTATGAGCTTAAAATTTGAGTTTATTGTGCAAAATACACCCTATTTAAGTATCCGCAAGCGCCAAGCGCGAGCCGAAAATTTTGGTTTTAAAAGACATATGGAGTAACAAGGGGCACTTTTTTGTATTAAAAGTGCCCCTTTTTAGTAATAAAGTGCCCCTTTTTAGTATAAAATGATTTGTTATTAGCTAAGAAAAGGGGTACTTTTTAGTCATGAAAAGGGGCACTTTGAGGGTGGATGAAAAAGTGGGGGGTCATAGTGCCCCCCCCTGCCCCCCTGGTTCCGCCGCCTCTGCCTTGGTCTTGGGCGCCTTTTTATAATTGGAGAAGACCAAATTGCATGTAGTAAATTTCAGTTTAAGCAAAACATCAAATGATGAAAATATTCAACATTATATATAACTGCTATTTACAATTCCCCACCCCCCCCCACACCCCTTGTTTTTTTTTTCTGTAATTTGTTGTTCATGTTAGTTCAAGGAATAAAATTAGGCCCTGTAACATTAAAAAGAGTTATAATAGCTTGAAAATTAATAGTAGCCAATCAAGATCCTTATTGCATGAAAGTTTCACTCTGAGCCAATCAGAATGGTTGTTTCAAATTTGCAGTTGATCAGAAATTTTTATGTTACAGGACACTAGTGTTACTCACAAAGCTGTATCGGGGGGCGGACATCTCCAGAATGTTTGCCACAGCTGCTCAATAAGAGGGAACTGTAGATTGACTACTACATCTAGTATCGACTGTATAAACAAATCACAGGTTGATATCAATTGGAAATGCATTTCAGATCATATGAACATATAAATCTACTAAATCAGAGGGAACCGTAGATTGACTGCTACATCTAGTATCAACTGCATAAAGAAAGCACGGAATGAGATCAATGAGAAATAAGTTTTATACCATATTGTTGATGGGCTAATAAAATACATCTCAAACAGGTATAATGTTCAGGAGAGCAAAATGATATGGAGATAAACCACAAAAAGGTGATTTTCACCAAAAATTGAGAAACAATTTTATCAGCTCACCAACCATATGAATATCAGGATAAATCAATAAATTTACTCCTGTATAACTCTTTTCAGCCAAAGCAAACTGTTTGCAAAGTCAAAGTGTAATAAGCAAAGTTAGGGGGAGAACAAATTATGTGATTATAAAGTGGTTGCAAAGCCTATCACTGATGATGTGAAAAAACTTCATGATCCCAGCTTCTCAACAAACGAAACTCAAGAATCTGCGAGTTCATAGTTCAAATTCGAAAGTTCAGAAGTGTGAGTTTGATATTACAGTACAATGGTCATGACCTGATGACTGCAAAGGATCCTACAATAACACTTACTTCACAATGTTCACGATATAAAGACTGAAAGACTTCGACATCCTCTCCATCCAATCCCTCGGGCAAGAGGTCTGTTGCGACGATAAGCTCCTTGAACTCTGGCAGAACCTGTGCGGAGTCACCCAAGAACTGCTGATGCTGCTGGGTTTGTGTCTGGGGGTGGTCACCGGAGTTGCCACCGGCCCCGGAGGTGGGGCTGCCGTCCTCTGGTTTGGCTCCCATAGGGGTAGGCTTGAACCTAGGGGAAAAGAAATTGATTTGTCATGAGGGAAGGTTTATACAAATATTTGCTCCAGCAACAATTGCTCGAGGCTTTATTTTGTCCAAGATGTTTATGAGCAAAAGTTGATACAACATTTGCCCTGGTAATAAATGCTCCAGGCTTCATTTTGCCAAAGATGTCCAGTTACAGTCTTCAGAGTTGGTCAAAGGAAATTGCTTTTTTATGAGCAAAAGTTCATACAATATATGTATTTTCCCTCTGATGGTGGCACGTTGAAAACTTTTCAAGTACAATTCTCACGCTTGATTATAAATGCGAGTTAGTAGCGTCATTATTGTAACGTCACTCATTCGTGTTAATCCTGAAAGATTTTGGTCGACAAAAGTACTCAACGCCTGCGTTAATCAATGCGGTGCATGCTAGGAAAATTAAGTTAATTGTAGACCAACAAGGAAAAGTATGTCTTTTATTATAATAAACGTTGGCGGCTCATGTATTATGAAATGGGAGAAATATGCATGTCTCTGTAAAACATCAAATTCCTCAACCAATAACATTGACTTGCATCAACAATTTTCATATGTCTGGCTAAAACAAAGAAACTTACCTCTTTGCTGAGTTGATAGGTTGTTGGCGCATGGCTGTGTGTCCGCTGTCATCTTGGAACTGATTTAACGTTGATGTGCTCTTGATGCGGATACCATAGTAATGGTACTTTGAATTCCCCCTGGGAATTATAAAACATGAATAGAATTGCTTTTCATTATAGTAAGAGGGAAAAGGATATGTGCAATGTTTTATGTGCTTGATCGGATCACGTCGTATCAGGACATCTACCCCCTGGACAATAACCCCACAGGAAAACTACCCCCCAGAAATAGAGTTACATTTGTGGGTGTAGAGTAAGGGGTAAAATTTAGGTGGGGGCGGTTGTCCGGGGGGTAATTGTCCAGGGGGTAGTTGTCCTAGAACCCTTGTTCGGCTTACGGTGGGTTCAGTCCGGGAACTTTCAGATAATCCATAAAGCATTGATAGAAATACACCTTCCACAAGATTTTCACTGTTGTTGCTCAGGGGGTGTCATTTGGTGGCACATACATGTACAGAGTTGAAAGTATATTCAAGAAGGGGCAAGACAAACTTCCAGTGATATATCAATACAACCAAAATGCTTCTACTGCAGCATTATCCGTGGCAATAATGGACTTATTGCAAGTAGGCCTACTGTATTCGCCATTATTTTCACATTTGCGGGGGCTCACTCGTATTATCATGCTAATGAGCCTCAGCCACTGTGCACTCGAGCCGTTCTAGGGGGTTTTGGAGTCATGACAGCATGGACAAGGGCGGGGTTCTGGATGTAAGGACTGGACGACTTTGGACACAAGGTGCGATAGTGGTGGTGACTTCTTCATGCTTGGTCCTCATATCTACTAGCTTCTGGTTCCAGCTAACGGACTTAATTGAGAACTTTAAATACCAAGTCTCTGTGTTTTCAGTTCGGCCTGTCAGCTGGACCTAGGAACTAAGAGGGCTGTGAGCGTCACGCTATGGGAGGTCACCATTACTGTCATAATTATTTGTGAAGGGCTTTGATTCTTTGGACCTGAACCTGTTCGGGTTGTAGCATTGCCAGTTTTCTTGTCTTTCTCTTCTATTCTCTTTCCTTTGATTTCTTTTCTTTCTTTCTTTTCTTTCTCGTCTATTTGACTTGTTTTTCCTATGTTTTTTTTTTTTTGGTCATTTTATTTAATTACCTATCAATGAATTAATAGTTATCAACCTTTTGGTGTTGTCTTTCTCTATAATTTATGCCTTTGTGAAAATCTCATGTAAAATTTCCATTTTATTCTATTGTAACAGTGGACGAATAAAATTGAATTGAACTGAATTGAATTGAATTGAATTGAATTCCCAGTTGTACATAAGTACAGTTGCAGAAATTTAGGTACAACTTACACCATTCAAATGAGCTCAACGATAGAAAGTTATAAACTTACCTTGTGCCTAATCTCCTTGTTCTGAGTCCCAAGAACACTGACCGGATCAGTTTACCGAACGAAGCAGCGTTGACGGGGTCTAACTTGTGTTCTTGGCAGTGTCTCAGGTAGTGATTATAGAGGGTGCTTCGAGGCAGGCTAACCCCTTCGGCGGTCTCGTAGTTATCCAGTAACCATTGAACCTGTTGAGCCAGTGAGTAGGGTAACAAATGATGAAAAGAAGAGAGAGAATACTGTTCATTGTGCATGGACAGGCACATTGCAATTATGGAACAGCAAGTTAGGAGGAAACTGTTTATTGTGTAGAGACAAGCACATAACAGGTTTATACCTATTAAACAGCAAGTTTGCACTAGTATACCCTGCTTGAGATATTTAGATGTTTCTGTATGTTAAACAAATTTGAAATTCCGATGTTCCACACGTCATACAGTTGTAAGTCCTGTGATTAGTGTAGATGTTGTGTGCCATACTACTTAACAATGATCATTGAGTTGGGATGTGCAGGCCAGCCCAACAAAAGCATATTGCTCCTCACATATTTCACCTCCGTGTCTTTGAATACGGAAATAAATGTTTATATTAACAAAATGTAATGAAAATGTAGCGAAAGGTTAAAAAGTAAAAAATCTATTTCTCCGAGATGTAAACTCACTGTAGCAGGGGATGCCCTAGTTGTGTGTGTAATAGGATGACCATCACCGTCAATGCTGTGGCCTTGCACGAGGTACGTCCTACCAGGCTGAGCGATGAGTTGGGATCCTCCAAGGACGGAACCACCTATGACGGACCCTCCCACTAAGGTCCCGCCCATCACTCCCGTCACGGTGTTCTGCGACCCCAGCGTCTGGAGATTCGCTGACGACACGGACCCCTGACCAAAGTAACTGACCGGAGTGGCCTGCGTGTACATGGTTGCTGCTTCACTGTAAGGATAGGGGTTGGTCCTGTTTCATCATTATGTTTTGATGTAGCGATGGTAGTAGGTTGGAGTAGTATGAACACAGCACACCCACACATGGTTATTTTATAAGAGACAGCGCCCCCACGAGGTGATGAGATGACAGGACACAAGAGGATACAAGACAGCAAGGTGAGGATGAAGCGATGGGGACGCACGCAGCAAGGTGTAAATGGGTGGAGGAAAGACACACAGGATTAGTCATTTTTAGTAGTTTTAATATTATGAACTCTACAAACTACCCTGTAACCTGGGCTTGTTTAAAGAACCTCCTTGAATATATATACACTGGCCATCACCTATTAAAGGGGTTAAGGGGTATACACCCATGCAAGGAGCATTCACCTGGAAAACATCGAAACCTTCATCCAACCCTCATCAAGCAGTCAATCCGAATATGAAAAGCTGGTCATCTCATGTTTACATCGAGACTACTAAACTTCATGCTATTCATAGTTAAATTATATATGCTATTAACAAGCAGGGTCCATTTTTAAATCCTGAAAGTGGAATATCATGCAAAACTGTTTATTTTCTCTTTCTGTTTGTTTTGTTTTGTTTTGGTTTGTTTTCTTTTGATTTTTTTTGTTTTTTTTTTTTTTGCTGGCTTCTCACTTCTACATTTTAAAAGGAAATCATGAAACAAAACTGCTTTGAATTTCCAAAAGCATTACATGTATGTAACATTAAATTCAAATGATTTGCTAAAATACTTAAGCCATACTTCAATCAATGGGTCAGGTCAAAGGGTAAAAGGCATGCGAGACATGCTGTCAAGGCATCCTAAACTACTTGTCATTCTTGATGCTCTGTATGAAATCTTATACACCCACATTATTTCATTCATATAATATGCCCCCTGATTAGGTTTATCTCAATTTGGTTACATAAAATTATTAAATCTTAATGCCCTTGATATCTACAAACCATTCTCTCTTCTAACTAACATTTACATTAATGAGTCATCCGATCAATTACAAAAAGTGCCTTATAATTAATTTCTGTATCGAAGCACCCCCCCCCCCCCCCCCCACCAACGATTCCCCTTACACACCTCTGCTTAAAATCTTGCATTGATAATCGCTTGGAATGATTTCCAATTGGGAATGAAGGTTTGGTGTTAATTAAACATTAGTGGGTACATGTTGTTTGTGGTTTTATGTTCATTAAAAATAAAGACATAATGATATGATATTATCATACATTCATGAATGAAAACATACAAATAACATTCACTAAATGTACAAGTGCATGGTTGTGCTACATTTGGAAGGTTTGTATGATTTTGTGTACAATATATTTAAAGCACCTGAAGATGATTACACAGTTTTTCAAGTTAATGAAGCTTATTGCCAAAATGTAATCCCTGCTATTAAAGATTGCAGCTTCTCAAAATAACATCATAAAGGATAATCCAAGTTTACGAGATATTAATATCATCAAGTCATATTAATTAAATTATAACCATGTATATTCCCATTTTAAAGTACCGGGATATTAATAAATTTTGAAGACATTCCAAGCTTGACGGATGAAAATATCCAAAACAAAATGAATAATTATATAATCTACATGTATGTGAAAAATCACAGGTTGCTGTATAAATAAAATGCATCAGGAAATAATGAATTCAAACAATTTTGGGAGTATTTGCTTCCCCCCAAAAAAGTGGTACACTTGAAACATGCACATGCACAATTATATGGATAACATTAATCATGCAAGTTAGTATTAAAACAAACACAAATACAATGGGTGCAAATGAACTTGAACAGCTCTACATAATTAATAAAAACATCAAATATTTCCCATTATAACAGGAAAAAATAATAATTCACAGCGTTCTAGGACACAATTTATTATATTTCCTTTCAGGAATTAAATGGGGTATGATAGCAAACACAGCCACAAAGGCCTACTTTGCTGAGCACTACCAATTGCACATGTACATTGTGTGTACTGATGCACAATGCATAGACTTTAGGACATACAAATTGTTAAACTATTGCACATGGAAAATAACTTTTCCTTTTAATGGGAAGACATGATTTGTTGAAATGTAACAAGAATGGAACAAAATAAAATATTTAAAGGACCCATTGCAAAGTGCTCATTATCTTCTTCTTTTTTTTTTTAATCTGAAGAGCACAGCTAGAGAAATTCACTTTATGAGCTCATTTCAAGATTCAAGTGTGTGATGTGAGTTACGACAAACAAAAATTTGGTTCAAAAGTAAAGAAAATCATAAGTGCACTGCATCGCAAGGCAAGAAGAATCAGAGCAGAATTGTATTAAAGAGATGAAAATGTAAAAGTTTCACACATTCAATGCTTGAGAGTAAAAAAGGGCAAACGAAAATCAGAAAGAAGAAACTGAAAGAAAAATTAAAAACTAGTGCAGACAAGATTCATCACACTTCTATATTGATCTCTTTTTGAATGAGCTCACATAGCGCCGTTAGCATAGATGGAATTGGTGTGTCGATGATCGGGCCCCTGTACGTACTGCACTTGTCCTTGATATATGGTGGGCTGGCTAGCCCGCTGGACCTGGGCACCAGACGGGGTCGTCTGTAGGGTAACAGTGGTTCCGGAACTCGGAGTGTCCATCACTTCTGCTATATAGGAATACAGGGAGAGCAAGAGAGATAAGATACAAAAGATGGAGTGATTTGTGCATTACATGTATGTGCATGACAAGATTGGAGAATACTAAGAAAGAATATAATAAAATATTAAAAGAATAACATCTATTTGTTTTCTATGATTAATGCATAATACCAGAACTACTAGACACTCCTAATCTTTCAGACTTTTGTATTATAACATCACAGCAATATTCAATTAGGTGGATAGAGACCAGTTATAAAGACATTGAGTAATTTAGCACTAGAAAGCTCTGTAACCCCAAAACATCAAGAGCACAGGTGTTAAACCAAATAATAAATAAAAATTGCCATGAGGAAATCTCACTTCTCAGTGCAGTTTCAAATGGGACCCCCCCCCCCTCCCCCATATGAAGAACCATCATGGAACCTATCTAGAGGTAGTCATTGAACCAAGACTAATCTTGACTAAGAGTACCGGTAACAAGTTTCAGCCTAACTACAAATTTTGAAATATTAATGGGTCAAAAGTCTGCCATTTTTATTTGGACCCCCCCCCCCCCCATTAAAATAAGAATAAGTTTGGTGTCTTCTCTA
This sequence comes from Paracentrotus lividus, assembly GCA_940671915.1. Taxonomy (NCBI): domain Eukaryota; kingdom Metazoa; phylum Echinodermata; class Echinoidea; order Camarodonta; family Echinidae; genus Paracentrotus; species Paracentrotus lividus. The sequence continues at coordinate 35,264,320 of CALNVZ010001721.1, forward strand.
CATGGGGTGTGCAAGACCAAGTTTGACTAACTTGCTAATGGTAGGACCCGTTGTATTAACGCAACCAACGGTCTGCAATCTAAATCTGGACCCTTTCCTCTTCCCTGCCCAACCCCTGTTAAAAAAAATAAAGAGTAAGTTAGATGCCTTCTCTACATGTATCTAAAGATGTAGCCTGAGCAAGACCAAGTTTGACTAACTTGCTAATTGTAGGAACTGTTGATTTGGATGGATGGTGTGTGAGGTGGGTTGGATGGAGTGGGCGGAGACTGGTTGTGCTGCGATGATCGTTGTTTGTTGTGAAGATTGGTGCGGTTGCTGTGCTTGACTGGTACCAGATACGGTCTGCATTTCATTGACGAAACTCTGTGTTTCCATAATCCACTGCCAAGAGGAAGAAAAGACAAGATTTGTTTTATTTCGTAGCAATGCAATTGGACAAAATATATTGTTGTTACTGTTCCAATGTGCTGCAATAATCTATGACAAAGGTGAAAAAAAAAATCAATAAAATAAGAAAAGAATAGTAATGAGAGGGAAAATAGTTTTTTTTTTTTCCTATGTGTGCCAATGTTAGTTCACCTCCTTTAATGTAGGATGTACATCAACATAGTGACAGGAAAAGTTATTATGCCCCGATTTAAAATTTAATCCATGCCCATTCTTCATGATCGACATATGGTACACATACAATGTATGCTGGGTGGTCCAATAGATTACATGTAATGTCCTTGTTAAACTTTTTAATCTTTAATACATACAAATTCCCATATTGTTACTTTCACTTTTGTGTCTTGCAATCAAATTGAGTCAGTATCAGTCTCGGTAATTACCCAATAACTAATAAATAACTATAAATGATGCTCTCTACATGCAGACAAGAGAGTAATAGGAAACAGAGAACCCAGCTTTCTAATACATAATCTAATGCAGCATAAGGAAATTATTTCTCTATTTATTTTCTTCTACATAATTGGTGTTAGGAGGGAAAACATGAAAAGGGCCCCATATGAACTGAAACAAGGCATATGAAATTGAAGCGGTAACAACATGTATGAGAATAATAATGAGATTGAACAAACACGAGAGATGAGATGGAATGGATAGCGAAAGGAACATACCTCGGTTAGTTGGAGTCGGGCGAGAAAAGAGTGAGTAAAATAGGATGAATTCTCAGAATGATATGATCTTGACTATGGGTGGGTATCATGAAGCTTGAGTGGCCATAATATACACTTTGAAAGTAAAAAGGGGGAAACACATGGAGAAAAGAAATGAAGGCAAAGGGTCAATATAAAGTAACCACACAAAAGCGGAAGAAAGGGTACCCAGTAGACAAATTGCATTATTACATTATGTAGTTATGAATGTACAAGTATACAGAGCTATACACTAAACCACGGTCTACACACCATGAACCCAAAATTTCATTCGAGATCCCCCAGTTTTTCTTAACTTTAGACAACATACATTGTAGTTGCATGCTACACTGTACATGTTGCAAGAAAAAGTGTAACATGTGGAGTCGAAGAAATATGTTTCACCTAGCTTGTAAGAAACAACAACTTGAAATGACTTCAATATTAAGGCCCAATCAGATGCCCCAATTCTTGATGGAGTTTGACTCTATTTCCCCTTCTCTCAAATAAATTATTGCTTGAAATATTCTTCACTTTAAATAATGAGATTAATCTATATCTACAAAGAGTTTGCTCACATTAAAGATTTGAGCATCCCATTTGGCTCTTCCAATTCTAGTTGTTCATAAAGTTGTGTGTAACTTGCAGTTGTTAAAACCCCCCCCCCCCATGTGAAAAAGAAAGTATTTGTGATAGAGCCGTTCATGTACATGACTATGTTGGAGGTGGATTTTAGACTAATGGAACATGGATTATAATGACATCATAAAAATACATAGGTATAGTAGTTAGGAACAACCCATAACCAAAGTAGAATTCAGAACATTTATCATTTATTGGAATAATTAGTAGGCCTACTTTTTGTACATGTGCATGTACAGTAAATGAATAATTAGTCTGCAAGAAAAAATTGATGTGCATCTGTTCATCTACACTGTATGGATGATTTGTACAGTGATAAAACGAAAGTTAAAATAGGAAAACTAAATTCTAGTTTAAAAACATTTTGGGAGCGGTGAGCAATGTAAACATATGCCTATAGATATTAATGTAAATTAAGGTGTTCCGGTGAAAGATAAGGTAATTTTTACACTGCTTCCACAGGATATACATGTACAAGTACGTGTAGGAAGTTACACTTCAGAATTATGGTATTTTTCATGGAAGTAGAAGACCTAAATCTAGTTCATAAAGAAATGGAATCAATCATGTACATGTACACACCTTTAAAAGGTCTTATAGGACATACTATGTAAGCTTTCAACATTCATGTACTATGGATGTGCACTGTAGCATGAAGTCAAGTACTTCACATAGTTTACAGAAGGAAAGTGAAAGCTTTACATTCCTATAGCTGCTGAAGTCCAAAGCAGAGAAAGTACTTGGCAATTAAAAAAGAAAAGCTTTTTATAAATATATCTACCAACTTAAAACTGTCAGTGTTCCCCCCCCCCCCCATGGAAGTAACAACTTGGAAAAGGAACATTAAAGCCACAGAATAAGGATGTAAGACTGCATTATAGGTGCCAATTTCTTAATCCAGAAAAAAAAAAAAAAAAAGGTTCTCAAGTAGCAAATTTTGTCGGCAAGTTTTAAGCATTTAATATATTTATAGCTCAATTAAAAGATTGCCGAAGTTGGCAAAGGTAAAACAACACTAGGAAACTACATTAGAGAAAATACAGTAGTGACATACGGTACTTTGTACACGTCCATAAAAAGCTTTAACAAAATACTTTACAGAAGTACAGTGAATCAGCATTTTATTCAAAAAGAAGAAGAAAAAAAAAAAAAAAGAGAACGCATGGCTCATTAAGCCTTGATCACCATTTTTAATGGTCGTAAAAGGAATCCCCTGCCTTCCCAATGCCAACCTTAATTTTTTACAAAACAAAAATTAATCCCAAATTTATTGATGACGATACAGTACGTCTGTTTCTCAACTTGACTCACTGACCCATTCTGACATGTCCCTTACTCATCAAGTTGCTACACACCATAATTGGAAATTTTGCTTAACAACATCCTCCAGCAAGTAATACTATTCATGCCCTTCAGCCGTCCTATTTTTTTTATTCTAGGGGGCTGGGGTGGGGGAGAGTTCAACCTCATGATAGTTTTGAATGCTTACAAAGTATCACATGTCCAAACGTCTAGTGCACTTGAAAGGAGGAAGGGTTTTATTATAGGGAAAAGACAACAGGTCATGTGAACTTTTACTGCATGGTGACAATATGAACAGAATATCATGTAGGGCCTACATTGTACGAGCCATACTAGAATATTTTGTACACAAATGCTCAAATGAACCATGGATTAATCCATGAATAAACTAACATACACAGGTATGGATCCATTGTGTTGAAGTAATCTTTTTTTTTTTTTTTTTTTTAATTTTATTTTAACATGTATTTTAACCTGCCCCCTCCCCCCCCCCCCAAAAAAAAGGGGGGGGGGTTGCCATGTCAGTGTGTATGGTTATGCACTCATGAGTAAAGAAATGACTTGATAAACATTATTATACATGAAATGTAAAGGAATTTTATACATGGTTAGTAGGCCTATATTGTACATTGTGTATGTAAGCCTACATACATGTATATAAACTACAAATGGCAAGAGACTGAAATTGAATAGCTCATCCATCACTGTCGCCAATTCTGCCCACATCTTTATAAACACAACAGTACAATGTATATCGAGGTTAAACCACATCTTCTATTATTTTGAGAACATGCACTGGGGTAGCATTTGAAGCTAAACATTTTGAACTCATGTATGTAAATGTAAGAGAGAATAGATGACAACATGATATTGGTGTTTCTTTTTGCGTTTTTTTTTTTTTTTTTTTTTTTTTTTTTTTTTTTTTTTTTTTTTTTTTTGTAGGATCATCTCTCTTTATACATTATATATCTATGGTAGGATACAGTCCATGTTGACATACAGTGTACGAGAATACCAGATTCACTGTGCCAAGGAGATATCTCCTTGACTGTGCATACTAAAGAAAAAAAAGTGTATTAAAAAAAATATATTCATTTTATGTAGTTATTGAAATAAATGTGTCAGGAGCCGTGTGATTAACAAGAGCAAATTTCAAGGTATCATTGGTCAACACAATGTAAGTGAGTTGGTTTTTGTTTTGTTTTGTTTTTTTCACTTTCACAAATGATAAATTTACATAGCACAATGTGCAAAATTAAAGATAATTTGGTAATTTAAATGATTGCGCAACAACCATAAATTCCTAGGCATGTTCTCATACGGCAGTTTTTCAACAAACATGCAAATTAAGCCTCAAGTGGAAGTATGCAATATAATTTCCAATACCGGTAGTTCATGTCTAAATGTAATGTGAGAAAAGAGGATCAGAGTCACAGGTGGTGTCTTTTGTGGAATTCAGAAAAGATCAACAAAACAAAACAAAAAAAAAACCTGCTAAAAATCAATCATTTACTAGCCTTTTGTACTACAACATGTTTTTAAAGTTCAAATAGTTTAAAGAGAAAGGAACAGTTTTAACCATGTTTTAATAATAGACCTATATTTATACATGAATACACATTATGTATCGGCCTACGATTCTCTGTTGGGACGTGTGGACAAGTAAATTATATTCATGTGCACTAACTGTACAGAGCTTTCTTTGTAAATAGTGGAAGATTGTATCATCAACAGTCTGTTGTAGAGTGCACTTAAAAACAAAAACAAAAACACACACATTTAAATTGCATTCCTTCTTCTTTTCTTTTCTTTATATGTATAACTGAGAATAGGCTAATCCGTGAATATACCGACTGTGAATATACTGTTTCAAACCTCAGTATGTCATGTATTACTATCCTGACATTTACATCATGTGCTGAGAAAGCTGGAATACATGTATTATATAAATGGAGTACAATCTATCGCGCAATATACTGGATTATACGTACATGTACGACAAATACTAAATTATCCCGAGAGCAGATTTGTTTCTCCGAGGCCGCAGGCCGAGGTGAATTAGATCTGCACGAGGGATCATTTAGTATTTGGAGTTCATATAGTCCAGTAATGTTGCAAGATGGAGCGTTCACTATAGACCCCTAGATCTTTGACTTTGCCTAATCTGGTTTTATGTTTGCCAATTCTTTGGTTCTAATTAAGCTATTGTGACGTATATTGTTGCTGCGCGTATCCATTGTTATTAACATTTGTGCGCACCATCTTACTGTTATTACGCGCAACAAGGCAATCGATAGAATCGATACTCTCCTCATTCATTTAACACGGGCTTTACCCTCCAAAAACTGAAAGTTATATTGTACATATGTACAATATAACAAATTGAAGGTAGGTCACGTGGTACTGACCTAGCCAATTGCAAAGCATATTTTTCTACCACTATTTACTATTACCCGTTATTTAATTGTCAAGCATTGCGTTGCAACATAATTATCACGTTGCAGGATCCTGCAAGACCCTGGTCCTGATCAAAATCATGCACCAATCAAGACAGATCCTGCAACTTTGGATGCAACACCTAAAACACATTTCATGTTGCATCAAAATTATAACCTCTCAGGATCCTGCTGGAGCCTGATCCTGCAATCATGCACTGATCAGTATCCTTGCAGGTTCTTGCAAGGTGATAATTTGGATGCAACACCATCTTTCTGGTTTTATAATGTTGTTGTGTATGTAAAACTTCATGACTTCATGACCAAATTGACAAACAGGGACCGACCCACTCAGATGCAATGCATACATGTACATTGTAGGTGTCAAGTGCTCGTATGAGTGCATTGATAACCCAACAGTGTTTAGATGTGCGTGCAGTGATCACTCTGCCCTGTTTTGCCACTGGTATGCTCATTGAACTGTACAGAACAAACATCTGGTTTCTTTGCACTGGAGAGACAGTATCAGAGACAGCTACATTGTACGGGCGACGACGCAACCCTTTCAATCAATGCATATGAATAATTCATTAATAAGCTTGATACCCTGCATACATGTACATGTACATATTGCCATGTAGTTGGTTCCTGGCTTCGCATTTATGACCCAAGATTATAATTAACGTTGAATTAATGTGAATCCTTCATGTAAAGTACCTAGCCAACAGACACTGGTTGAGAGAAAAAAAAATCTGGGTTTAAATACAGGTTCATCAACTAGCTGGAAATCAGTATCATGAACAAATTTGATAGAGATTTCCTCCAACTTCAATCACCAGAATAGTGGATGATAATGGAACAAAATTAATGTAGTCAGAAATGCCATCGATCTGTAGGGCCTACCATACAAAAAATGCAAGACTTGGGGGAAAAGGGGGCTGAAATTTGGAGTAATACATTTTCTGAAATTAAGGAAATTTCATGAAAAGTGGCATCTCTGTGCAGTGAACAATAAAAAAAAAAAAATAGAACTGCAATCGTTGACATGAACGATGTGCGTGCATTGACGCCTAGACTAAAAGATTTCAAGGACTATTAAAATTTAAAGTCCCAGACCGGACCGACAAATGAAATAGCCAAAAACGAAAGCTAATATGCTATATAATACAACAATTCCAAATTAAGGCGTTTTTATTGTCCATCTAGAAAGTATTTAATTAAAAAGATGACCGAACCTCAACCAGGCCACCCCTCCCGGATACTTGTAAAATTACCCCTAATTTAATAGTGCGGGTGATGACGTCAAAGAATGTTAATGGAATGCTACAGCAGTCCTGCGGCTAGGTATGATTGCGTTTCGCCTTTAGAAAACACGTTTGTATTGCTATGTCAGGACAATAGACGCCCTGTGAGCTAGAATTCTATTGTTATGAAATGAAAGGGCAAATTCAATCATGCCTGACCACAGGACTGCTGTAACATTCCATTAACATCCTTTGACGTCATCACTCGCACTATTAAATTAGGGGTAATTTTCCAAGTATTTGGGAGGGGTGGCCTGGTTGAGGTTCGGTCATCTTTTTAATTAAATACTTTCTAGATGGACAATAAAAACGCCTTAATTTGGAATTGTTGTATTATAAAGCATATTAGCTTTCGTTTTTGGCTATTTCATTTGTCGGTCCGGTCTAGGACTTTAAATGTATATTTTGAAATACATGTATATTGGGAAACGGAAGTAGGCTTTACATAACTGTATACAAGATCTGTGTGTTAAACGAATACGGTTTGTGTACTACAGTGCAATTTTGAAAACTTCACTTTCCATACTATCCGGCGTAAACAT
>CALNVZ010001721.1:35281539-35337417 GCA_940671915.1 Paracentrotus lividus
GTCACGTCATGATTACGGTAGACTCTCTATCGTTACACCAGAAAAGTTCAGAAATGTTTGGCATTGCCATATAGTCTATACTATAGTCTAACTCTACGTTAAGTTGTAACGTTAAATCTAACTTGTAACTGAGTTCATCAGCGAAAAGTTAGAAACGACTCATAGTTTTCAATATAAATAAAAATTGATATTGCAACTAAAGACACAAGCTCTCCAAGTTTACAAGCTATTTTAGGAGTACAGAGTGCAGAGTCAAGTTATAGGCCGACAAAGGCCTCGCACCGCATTCGCATTGAAGTCAATTATTTCCCGAATTTGCATTACAAAAATACAAGCTCTCAACATAACACGCAACACAAATCAGTTAATCACATTCACATGTGTTTGAGTGTTGACATTGCAATAAAAAGTAGGATGGGGGGCCCGTTGTCCGGACACTTAAGCAGATAAAAACATCGTCTTTTGCTCTGGATTTTCTCAAAATATGTGCAGTAATTAGCAAAAATATTTGTGAATATTTATGCTTTGTTATATTGTCTGATATTACTTTCAATCGATTAAAGAAATATTGATCACAAAGCTCCGAAAATTGCCTTCTTGTCCGGACAAACAACCCGTCCGGACATACAACAACTGGGTATACAAATAAAAGTAGATTCTAGATATAAAACTGCCATACATTTATGATTTATGCTAACTCACCTTCCGAGGATTAGAGCAAGTTGTCAAATTTTATCCAATTAAAATGTACCGCAATCAGAAATCCACAAACCCGCTCACAAGTTACAGCAAAAGAAAAGAGACAACCCGGCTCTGAATATAGCTAGCTGCAATTTTTCACAATTATTTTTGTCCATCCCGCGTTTGTTTTGTTTTGTCTAGCTTTTTTCAGATCGACGCGCGCCAGACAAAAGTTTGATGACACGTACACGCGTATTTAAATGACGTCTAAGCGCATTTCTTGTCTTTCACCAATAGTCTGCTTTTCGCACGACGCCTCACATATATTTCTTTGTCTTTTTAATAGATCCTAGATCTAGAATCTATTTATATTTTCTAACATTGGGTCATAAAACTTCCAAGACATTTGATGAAAACCTTTATAAATGGCTGGCTAAAATCATCTGCCTAGTAACAATAGATATAGATCTATAGCCTGGCCTACACAACTGCCGCAATTTTCCTTTAGAATTAAGTTAGTCCCCTGAAACATTTTTGACTAAGGTGTCCCAACCCCACTACTACAAACTGAAAAAGAAGGGGAAAATAAAGAAGACCAATGAAAACTGCCTCAATAATATTAATTAGTAAGCATATACTCTATTCACATTAGGCCTACAATTTACTTTGAATCATGCAATGCATTGCATCTACTCCAACCTATTTGATAATCAACCAAAAAAGGTCAAAGACGACAAGTCAAGCAAAGTGAAAACTTTTCTTCTGTCAATTCGACTGCCTACCAACAGTGCACGAGACCATATTCCGTCAGACCTGTGCATGTTAAGCACCCCCCCCCATCAAGTCTATTTCAAAGAAATGACGTCATTATTCCTTTAGGTGCAAGTTAATGAGACTAATATTATAGAATAAAGATTAGCAATTAACACGTGCATGAACTTTGGACACCCGAGAGTTTGGCCGGAGAAGATAGATTGCTTTGCAGTTGCAACTGCGGAAGTAGCACCCAGCACAATACACTCGATTTACTTGCAATGCATGTTCGTTACATAATTTGTTGGCGTAATGAAACAAATAACGTGAAAATAAAGGTGTCCGTTATATTTTCTTCATTATGGACAGTCTAGATATTTTCTCAATAAATAAAATTTAATTTTTGAAATGAAATAATTAAGATGAAATTAAACTGAAAATGTTAGCGTATGCTCAAACACGCCATGTCGACATGATCGGTATCGTTCATACCGTATCCTCACAATCACACATCCAACTTCAGCTACACAACCCACATCCCTATTCCACGAACGCACTCGAAAAATTGCAAAATCGCCATTTTGGAACAATGTTTCTCTGCTATAATATAATATAAACGAAAATATTAGTAAATTCATTTTCAAATAAAAAGGCCCTAAGACTGCTAAAGAATGGCTTGAACATCGCATAAGGAACACACAACGTACACCGCATAGTATAAAAAGGAAAAAATTACCTTGTCGTTGGCGGGTAACAGTCGCCAGGACTACGGTGACTATGGCGTTTATTCTCAAGGCAACTGTTGCTAAACCTCACCACTGCAAGATTTTACGTATCACTCCGCGCTATTTCTTAATTGACGTTATACTAAGCAATTCCATCATAGAGTAAAGTAAATGTATCATATTTTTAATCTGTAGGTCGAATTGTTCTGAAATTATCCAAAAAGTTACATTTAATGTAGCCAAAATTGAAAATACGCGTTTCAAATGGCACTACAGTGCGTTGCCATGTGGACGTAGATTAGGTGTAACGCGTCGACAGGAAACGGAAAATCGAGAATGAGCGCCGAGCTAGCCACTCGACCCTCCCTCCTCCTGATATGCCCCGATAATGCAGCCATCTTGTTCTCTCGGTTGTCATAGCTACAAGTTAACAAACGCACAAGCTAATGGTTCTTCTCATATAGCAAGATCTCATCCGAAAAATTGACAAATTATCTTCCGAAGAATGGGTCTTGATTTCAAGAAAGGCAAATAATAAATTGAGAAAACAGTTTACAAATGGATAGTATACTTTCAGAAACTGGGGCTAAAAAGACCGGGGTAAAGGCAGTGGGGGAATATTGCGGCATACAGAATTTGTGTCTAGTAGTATATGTGCATCCATTCTTTTATCACCTTTGAGAGGCAGAAACGTGATTATTTTAGAAATTATATCACGCGCACTGGATTAATTCTTAATGAAGCAAAGCCACTTAAGTCGAAATTCAAATATGAATTATCCCACGTATCCAATGAATTGTCTCAATCAATAATTTCTTAATTGGCATCGTCATTCTTATTTTTAACAGGATCTACCCACTCAATCAAGGCATATGCCTAGGCCTATCACAGAAAGAATTATTAATTGCGGGTCCCGAGTCAAGGCATGAATGCCTGCTAGTGCTTTGGCGAAAAGGTTTGCTTTTGTTATTTTCTTTATTACTTTTGTTTAAAAGTAAAGTTTTTCTTAATGTGGCGTACGACTCGATCTCTCTTTCTCATTTATGACCGAAGATCTTCCAAGTGACAGTCAGAGAACCATGTTTTGTTGTCTGTTGGTTTTTGTTAATTTTTGTTTTGTTTTGTTTTCTTTTTTTTTACTTGTTTGTTTGAGTCTTTCTTTCTTTCTTTCTTTCTTTTGTTTTGTTTTGTTTTTCTTCAGCAGTCCTTTGTCTGTGGAGTGAGTCGAAGTTGATAAAGCAAGAATAAACATGTAGGCCTACATGTAAGCCTTTATGTAGATTGACACGGAGCTATTAGGCCTAGTAGAACTAGACCTGACGCGGATCCGGCCCCCCCCCCTCCCCCCCCCAAAAAAAAAATGAAGGGAAAAATAGACGACCGGCCCGATTTACCAACTGACCCTACCCATATGGCCAATACAAGATGACATGATGGGCTGAAAAGCGATAAAAATATGACACCTACCCCCCCCCCCCTCCTGTTGATATCGCACGACCAGCGTGACGTGATTTTTTTTTTTAGATGCACCTTCTTGATCGCCCGGTGTGACGGGAAAACAATTGTGTGTACCAAAATCTCAAATTTCCATTCCCCTCTTCCCCCTGCTTCATGGAATCCTGGATGCCGCACTGGTTAGGCGCCTAAGTATACAGTTGTTCCATATGCTGAGAAGAAAAGACATATACCATAATTATAAGCCTAAAATAATAATGATTTTTTTTTTGTTATTTTTTTTTTATTTTTTTTTTTTATCAACACGATGAATAAAAAAGCGACTTTGAATTTTCATCAAGTTGCATCCGAACTATTCACCAGTTGCAGGATCAGTGGGTGGGTATGGTATTAATTTCTTTTCGGCAGGCTATCGATCAAGAAGGTCATCTCAGATATCGAGCCATGGAACAAGTTCAGTTGGTCATCAGGGGAGCGTTTTCATCAAAGGACTTTGTCGGACGTTTTATCCGACAAAGTTGCTCTCAGCCAATCAGTGCAAGATTTCAGTAGCTTATAACAGTTGTCGGACAAAACGTCCGACAAGATCCTTTGATGAAATGGCCCCCCTGGTCGATCTTTTTCTTCCCCCCCCCCTATTATTATTTTAATTTTTTTGCTGGGGGGGGCAGCCCGCCCGCCCCTCTAATCCACACCTGTCCTGATCACTTGGGTCATGGTGCCGTTCAGATTCTGTAGGTGATAATTCTGATCCCGCAAGCTAAGGTGATCATTGTTCCTTATTACAGTCGGTTACGTCACGAATCGACTGATGTTTTTATTTGTAAATCGGCATGGTGACGTCACAATCACTGCCAATGTTTTGATTTGACCTGCTTTTTGCGCGCTTGTAGAAAAGAAGAAAATGCGCGGGCTGTTTATTGACGTCACAATTATGCCTAGCGCGCGCAGCCTGGCCACCATCTGACCATTGTGGCGTATATATAACTAGTCAGATGCTGTCCCTTCGAAATTTACTATTCCCCACGCAGATGCGCAATCCCTCTGATCGCGCGATCCCCGAATTTTCAGAGGGGATTGCGCATTGCGTGGGGGGAATAGTAAATTTCGAAGGACAGCATCTGGACTAATATATAACGAGTAATAATGGCATGCGCAATTATTATTGTAAATCGGCATGTGACGTCACAATCAGTTTGCCAATGTTTTGATTTGTAAAGGCATTGTGACGTCACAATGAGCCAAAGGTTGGTCTGACCTATATTGTGACGATAATAGATGCCTGGGCAATTTGCGCTTGAAGAAAAGAAAAAAAATGCCCTGGGCCCGTATTCCATAAAAGCATGAAATTTAAGCATTTTTGCTTATCTTTAAAAGTGCGTATTCCATAAAGAAGAGTTTTGATTCCAAAAGCGCTAAATCCACTTTTGTCACTTCTTGAGAAAAAGGCATTTCTTTGCAAAATTTTGTACAGGTGTCTATGGGAAATTGAAACTTAAATGTATGTTTTTAAATAATTGCTGTCTGAATTTTGTTTCAAACTTTTGTTTATAGACAGGTACTAGTCTGAAAATGGGCGGGTATCACTAACTCAATTTTCATCAAAAGTGGATTTAGCGCCTTTTGGAATCAAGCTCTTCAAATACTGCTTACTAAGAATTCTGTTCAAGCCTATTTTTGGCAGTGAAGCATAAATTCTTAGATTTTTGCTAAGTCAAAAGTCTTAAATGAATTGCGCCTTCAAATCGAACATACAAAAATGAGAATTTTATCCTAACTTTAAGCCTACTACCTAGTGGCTTAACTTTAATGTTGATATATATGGCAAGCTCATTTGAGACCAAAAAATTAAAAATGCTGATATTAATAAAAATTCAGAATTTTGCTTGATGCTTTCTGACCTCAGACAAAGTGCTTAACGTGTTTGGTATAAAGAATAAGATTTTTTTTTTCCTGGACAAAATCTTAGAAAAATACTTAGACTTACGACAAATTGCTTAAGTATAGTTTATGGAATACAGGCCCTGGCTGTTTATTACGTCACAAAGCAGGTGCCAGCCTCAAAGTCACATGCATAACTTTCAGCCACTTAGGAACGTTCGAAGATAATAATTTAATTACTTATAGGGAAGGGCCCGGTAGGCATGATATGGTGAGAAAAGGGGTAGAGAAGGGGGAAGGGGTGCATGGAGGGAAAGATCAGAGAGAAAAAAAGAGGAGAAAAGGCCAAAGGAAAAGGAGAGAAGAAAAGGAAAGAAAACAGAAAAGAGAGAGAGAGGAACAAAGAGGACCTTAGGAAGAAGAGAGAGAGCTAACAAGAAAACGAAAAAGTTAGTGGCAGGAGGCGCCAACTAGATCATAAGACTTTTGGGGCGCCAATGCGCCATATTAATCTAATAATCAGGGGCCGCCAAAATAATCTTAAAATAAGTGAGGGTGCAAAATTTACTTGAAATTTAGGGGGGGGGGCTTGGGATCAAAATCAACCTGAAACTAATGATCGCTGCAGCCCCGCCCCCCCCCCACTTTTTTCAGCCAACGTGTACAAAAACGCAAAAATGACCATACGTTTGTGATTTTTAGCTTGTTCAGCCCCCCCCCGCCCACTGTTCGGCTCAAGCCCGCTCACTTTTCAAAAACGCTCCGCGGCCCCTGACTATATTATGAGTATTATTACTTTACAAGAAAAATCGCTTACAATAACGTTTTAATTAACAAATTTTACCTCCCGCTTAAAAGCTATGACACTTAATAATGGAAGAGGAGCTTAACAAAATTGCTACCCCAAAAGTGCTTAAATTTTCTAGTATTACGTACAGAGAAAATTTTTCGCTAGCGATTCTCTCTCGCACTATTTCGTCTTTTTGAAGCGGTAATAAGTAAATAATTACAACATTTTTCTCATTGTTTTTTCCCCACAAAAATGCTATTTAGAAATATATCAAAAATGGGCTTCGATCAAGTACGTGCCTTGTTTTCACGTTATTAATATTATTTAAAAATATATATAAAAAAACAACAACATACAAACAAAGAATTTAACTTCCAAAAAGGGTTAATATAAATGCTTTGATAAAATCTTCGAACTTATGCATTTTAGCTGTCAGCCTTATGTTTTTTTTTTTTTATGTGGGCACAGTCTTTTGAAAGTACACAGGGGCGCCAAAAATCAGGTTCGGCCGGGGCATACCGGTATGTAAAAGGAATCCTGGATACACGTGTTATTTAAATGAACTTAGTCAAATTAAGCCTATTTATTAAGGAAAAGTCTAATATATTGTAGACGGTTAAACTTTCTTTGCAGAAGTATCGATCAACCGTCGTTTTGGGGGTTTCTTTCCAATCTATATCAAGGTATATACGTCAAATCAGCATTCAAAATAAATAAACCCCGCCCTCACCTCTTTTCTAGTGCGAGCGCAAATTAATGGAAATGAGAGTGGTAATGACCGTCGAAATGAAAGGAGAACAAAATTAAAGTGGATTTTTCTTTTAAAATAAACACACGTCGCATAGATATCAATATTCTGGCACAATTGAAACCTACAATGGTTATTTGCAAGAAGCTTAAATGTGCTAGTCTATCATTAAATTTGCTATATTCCAACTTTGAAATGTTATGTATGAAAAAATGATATATGATTTTGATAATAAATATACCCGTATAGGGTGAAAAGAGATATGTTGATTAGGATTCGGGTCTGTTCATTTATTTATTTATTTTTGTATAAGTTATAATACACATAACTATGTAAGGCCAATGTACCTTTTAGAAAATGTCTGTAAAAAAAAAAAAAAAAAAAAAAAAAAAAAAAAAAAAAAGTTAATTTAGACAAACCCCTCCCCGTGGGGGAAAAAACCCAAGACCTAGACCTGTAGGCTGTGCGTACAAGTTTGTAACCATACGAAAATCAACGTCTACAATAAAGATGGGCTGGGTTAATATGAAAACTGTATTGTTTACTTGACGGAACTATTTTGGGTAAACCCTCTACTTGTGTTAATCCTACTTTGACTTTACCCCTATATACTTATTTGCATACACACTCGTTATTTGCGAGGTACACCTGTCTATAGTCCGTTTGTGTTTCTTTCACAAAAGAGCGCGAACAAGCCCATTCAAGGTCGTTCCCGTAAGTATACCATCACGTCGGCCCTAACAAGGCAATCGATAATTGATGAAGAGGAACAATAGGCAACTTTAAAGAATGGTGTTGGGTGAATTACCAAGAAAATACTTAGTTAATGAAGAAAGAGCAGGTAGGAAAACACTCGACGAGCTGCAAAATGCTAGAGCAGGACAGAAGTTTGGAGGAGGGGTAGTATACCACAACCTTGAAATCATCTGGGCCGAGAAGGGACGAGTGCTGGTTTGGTATGGTCCCATCCAGATGTTACTCAATGGACGATAAACGTATGCGAGTAACCAATATTTTATTGCACCGTTCAAAATTATCAAAAAACCGTTCTTGTTTTTTATTTGAGAAAGACGTTTATAGGGTAAATGGCTGGTTGATTCTTTTTGTTGTTTGGTATACCCTTTTCATTCATATCTCCATCTTCCCTTCTCTCTATCTTTTTCTCTCACTGTCCCTTTCTCCCCCTCTCTTTATCTATCTTTTTCTGTATCTCCCTCCTTATTTATCTCTCTACGGCATCTGTCTCCCATTCTTTCCCTCTCTCTCTTCTCTCATTATATCATATCTAGGAGACACTACATAATTATAGTGAAATTTCTTGTAATAATAAATATCCCGTATCGACAATTAAATTGAAACGGCTAAAAAAAATGTTTTCTCTTAATCAAAAAACACTTTTCCACACAAAGAAAATTGAGACTTAGATAATATTTGTTATCATTTTTTTAAACAAGTTTATTTGTAGCCTCAGAAATAACAAACAATGCATGATAAACAAATCCTTCTAGATATCAACACTTTTTATTCCCCCCCCCCCCCCCCCCCCCCTGACAGATGAAAATATTTTGCTCATGCTTCAACAAGCCAGTCAACAAAATATACACTATTACACTGTCAAAATGTTATATTAATTGCCATACAAAATAACAAACATTTAAACATGATATCACAAATTCTAGGAGTAAATGATACACATGTTATGGAAGGTTATCTCGGCCACAATTCGTGTTCTTTTGACATACATATCCCCAAGTCACATTTTTAAGTCTGACATACAAATGTCTGCACAACATGTGGTTGTTACGGCCTTCCATAAGTGTACCGGTATACCGGTATACTTCTATGTGAAATCGGCCTAATGCCCCTTCCAACTCATACTTTTGAAGACAAAATGTCATCCTACAATCTTGTTCAAACACAGACAGTCTGAGCTTATTATAATAATAATAATAGTTGCATTTATATAGCGCTTAATACGATATCCACCTTAGTGTTTCTAAGCGCTTATAGTTTTAACTAATTATTACCCGGTTGGGCTACCCCGAAAGGCGCTCACAGCATTGAAGGAATTGCTTCCTACCGGTACCCATTCACCTCACTTGGGTCAAGTATGGCAAATTTGCAGGTTGACACCTTGCCGAAGGATGCTAGTGGTATGAACGGGATTCGAACCGCGTACCTTGTGATCGTAAGTCCGCCGACTTATCCACTCGACCACACCACTCATTTCTCTATGCTTCCACAGACAAACTTTTAATTGTTACAATCCAATTCTGATTGTTACATCAACAACAACAAAAAAGTAATATCTGTATTCAAAGCTTCTTTGGTTTGTAAAAAAGTACATCATGCAGACAAATGTAATTGATGAATAGTCCCAAGCACCTCATAATAATAGATGTGGACTGTACAATCTATGTGTTGCATTCTTAGGTGGCTTCTTATAGTAATAGTGATGAAAATTTGACCTGTAAAGCCAAATACATGTGAAGTGCTGCTGAATGAATTTAAAGCAAGATGTACATGAAGAAGCAGCATTTATCAAAAATCTTCAATTTGTTGAATGACAACAAAATAAATAGTTACATAATCAAACAAAACAACAAATAAATTTCAACAATCAGATGAAATATTTGTGGAAAGAGCACAGAAAGATATAGGAATTTGGAAAGCTTTCCAATCAGAATTACATGGTGAGCACATGGTTGAACGAGCAGCCCTGTACAGTGCGTCTCAGATAAAAGTAAACCCAACTTTGAGAGCCTTGTATTAAAATTGTACAGCTTATGTGTTATTAATTTTCATATCATGACAAAGAGTAACTCATATTCTATCCAGTGATGCCAAAATTATGCCTGCACTGTCCTGAATCAGTGAGCACTCAAGTTTGTGAAAACTTTGGTGAGAAACCATTTGTACCAAATTTCCTGAGGAGCAGCACTGGCTTTCTGATCATTCATTGTTTGTTTGAGGTCAGCCTTCATGAGTCCATTCTTTAGGGACAAAGGATTCCTTGGACTATTGAAATGCAAGAGCTGCTTTTGCTCAAACTTGGTACGGGGTACTTTTTACGCTTATTTTTTAAAGTCCAACTGCTTAGTCATCCGTTACAGCACAGGTATAAGTTTGGTATCATCGAATAGAATACGAGTTGCTCTTTATCATGAAATAAATTTCAAGGTCACTTAAGCTGTGATATTTTAATATGAGACTCTCAAAGTTGGCTTTACTTTTTTTCTGGGGCACACTGTATAAGCATTACCTCAAGTCCTAAACTACACAACCTGCCCTGTTTCCTAACCAATAATGCAACATTTAGAGCAGTGTAGCCCATTTAAATAATAACACAACTACTTGTTACATTCATTCCACAATAATATAAGGCCTGTATTCACAAAGGTGGCCTAAACTTAAGCCTGGCTTTAATCTGAGGTTTAAGTATGGCTTGCTAAGAGGGAATCAATCTGTCTATGTTGCATGTTCTCATTACCTTCACAGAATTCTGGAATCATGTTTTAATTGTAAGGGAAACTTTTGTACTTATCATTCCCAAGCAGTTTTAATAGTTTCAGTACCAAAAATTATGATGAATTGAACATCTAATTTTCAGGAATGTTTCCCTCTTAGCAAGTCATAGTTAAACCACAGATTTAAGCTAGGCTTAAAGTTAGGCGGCTTTTGAGAATACGGGCCTATGTTTAAAGCAGCAAAACCCTTTATAAATTTCAGTTTTTCCTATAAATCAAATTATAAGCTAATTTACACTGAAATATGCCATGGAAAGTGTAAACTCGTTATAAAGAGAACTGATATAACATGATGATTTTGCTGGTCCAAGCTCTTGCATTCTCTTGGTTATTTTTAAACGCAGGTATAAAGAGATTCCTAATCTATAACGAGGTTCCACTGTACTTTCAATATTTATCTCAAAAGGTTCAAGACTGGCTTTTATAACACATGCCCTATTAGAGATTACACAAATGTGGATCAGGACGGTCCCCCTGTAAGTGACCTTTGAACAAATGATTAGAAGCATGTGACAAACACAAATTTGCCACCACGACATAGTCTGCTCAGCTTTAGTGGAATACTCATTTCAGTGTTTTGGTTTTTAAATATCAAATCATAACATAATAAAATACATGGAACTTGCACATCAGTTATCAACTGCAAATACATTATGCCAAAGCAATTGGAATTGGATGACATATCTCCTGATGACTCTAAGTTTGCATTCATGAGCATAATGAACGTTCATGTGATAGACATATACAATGAGAAGGAAAATATCCTTCTTGTTGGCAATCTTTACTTTGAACTCCGAGAACTTCATGCACAACTTAGGAGGAGTCTTGACATGAAAGGAATATGCTTAAATTCAATTCAACAAAATTAGTCCATACTTCTCACAGTTTGTACTCCATTAGTTCATCCAGCTGCTTTTTGTAGTCTAGTGCCAGTGGAACGCTCCTGGAAATGGAAAATGAGAGAAAATACACTCCTATATTATTCATAATAAGAATGTATTACTTCAGAAGGAAGAAGAAAAACAAAATAAGAATACCAGTAAATAAAATATCTTGTATCTTTTATTTTATGATACTTCACATTTTGTATTTTTGACTAATTCCAAAATGAACATGTGGTCCATTATAAGTTTGTTACATGTAATTGACTAACTTGTGTTTGACCAAGGGGACACTAGACTAAATGGGCATTGGACAAATGGGAAAAAGACATATTGGTAAACAGGCGAAGTGGTAATTAGACCAAATTAGACCAATAGGCCTAATTAGATGAACTTGCTATAGATGGTATGGAATTAGACCATGTGGGATGAGACCAAACGGGCATTAGTCAGAGTGGGTTTTGACTAAGTAGCAAATTTGTGCGCTTCATAGTACATGCACGTAAGTTGCGCCCTTATTGTGACGTCATTCCTCCACATTAATTCTGACAGATTGAAAAAAAGTGTACTCTAAACCCTGCATAAACAAACCTCAATGAAAGAAGACTGTTTTCCTGGGATCTCACATGTGATTCTACTGATTAAACCTTATTCTTCCCTGCACTTGGGATTCATCGTTCAGTGAAATATTTCTTTAAATTTTAAATTCTCACTCAGGTGCATGCTAATGGGAAAAGTAAGTTGTCAACACAAACAAAAATAGGCATTTTTTATATTAAACGTTGGTGGTGCATGGATTATGAAACACATCAATTTACCGGATCTTCTACTCACTTGAGATGTTGACCAAAGGTTGAGCTGATGCGATACAGAGACGTCTTGACCGTGCTTCTCAGAACATTACGCAGCTGATCATCTGGATGGGCAGGGCCTATCCTGGTGACCTTGAGTTCACGAGGGTCACGAGCGGTAAGGAGGGTTGGGAGCTTGAGCAGTTTTTCTAAGGCCTGCAGAAAATATGGTGAATTATATGTCAATAATTAATTTAGATTTTTTTTTGCTGTGATCGAAATTGGTGGACATGTTAGAAGACTGTGTTAGCACATTGCATGAATAATCACACATGTCCTCCAGCTTTATGTACTGCATATAAAAATGTGTTTTAGTCGTATGACCAAAAGGATATGCCTTTTGGTCATTACAATTTATGAGGTCCCATTGAGCCCATAAAATTGTATAATCCTTGCAAACATTTCCACTTCAATGTATGACTAATTATAATAGTGAAAACACTACAAAAAACATATGATCTTATTCTCTCAAATTTCCTCATATAGTTCAAAATCTTTAAAATATATGTACACAAATGTATTGGCTTATAAAGTATCACATCAATGATATAAATTTTATATCACATCATTCACTATAGTGATTTTCACTTTTTTATTTGTACCCCTGATATGGCCCTGTAGTTGAAGAACACTCTACTTACATTATATAAGGCAAGCATTTCAGTGAGTATGTCAGGCAATGATTTCTGCACCACTCCATAAGAGTCCTCAGTGTAGGAGGCTGCAACCAGTGAAGACAGGGCTGTGATAAAGTCAGGTCAGAAAAGTTAATAAAAAAACAAGCAATTGCCAAATACAGTCCACTTATATTCTAATGAGCATGGATACGATATTTCATTATAATGAGCCAATTATTCCAAATTCAAATATGTGAAAAATTATGTATGTTTGGTATACCAAGTATTGATACAACAAAATTTCATTATGACGCAATTCAGCCAAATTAAAGCAGTTTGAACTTATATTTGTTCAGTATAAGAAGTATGGAGAACACAAGATTTAAATGAGGCAATTCTTCCAATTTCACACTTGTGCAAACATGTTCAGTGTAACAAGGCTGTAATTGGCTTGGTATCTAGCAAGGGCTTCAACAGTGCAATCCTGGGCTGAATATAATTGAACTGATTAGTATATAAGCAGTTATTTTTGTGGTGGTTTTATTTTCGTGCACTTTGCGAGTCACTCCTCGCTACAATTTTCACCTCAATGTATGGCTATTTATAATCATGAAATATTGCTTTTCGCGACTTTCCCCACCAAAATCGTGAAAATACCTGTCCATGAAAAATTTGGTTTATACAGTATTTTCAAGAAAGGATTTTTACTATCACCCGCAGTGTATAAGATCGGCAGCATAATCAGCATGTCATTGAAAAAAAAATCTACAAATTGGGATTTTTAAATCTATCACAGGCGTATTTTGGTTAAAAGAAAGATCCCCTGTGTGCAATTTTAGCTTTTATAGCCAAATCACACCGGTGAAATTGACTCCAGACTGACTCCTAGCTTGCCATTCATGGTAATGTAATATTTTGTTCTTAACTTAATGTTTGTTTGGGGTCGGTTTCACTGGTGTGTCTTGGTTATTACCTTGTAAAGCCCATATGTGTAGCTGTGTGTCTGTGAAGAGTAAACGGTTATCTGCCTCAGGGAATGGATCCATGAAGTATCTGTAGAGTGCCAGCTGACGAATGAATGCTATTCGAGGCTGTAGGAAGAGGAGAGGACGTCTTGATGATAGATACCGGTGCTGTGTGTGTTGAGGTGTTAAACCTGTGTAGTATTATTCAAAGAAAGGATTGAAGAAGATATCTAATGCATGTATTTGAAGGTTATGTCAAACCTGTGCAATATTATGCAAAGAAAGTATTGAAAAAGTTATTATTTGCGTTTCAAGAAAAAGAAAGCCTCATGGATATTTTTACATCATAGAAATTTTGAACCAACAAGTTACATATAATGCCATATAATGATGTAATTGACTTGGTCCTTATCATATCATCCTAAAGGAGAGAACTATATAGTCCAATCTCCCTTGTGCGGCCATCATTTAATCAGTCTCCTCTATCAAACGGTATACACTTTTAACATATTCCCTCTTTTATTCCTTATTAGATTCACATAAAAGCCTCACTTTTCTTCTGTTTTTCACAATATTTTCATTTCCTTACAAACAGAAAGACATAATAATCATTCACAATCACCAACCTCATAAATCCCTCCACTTAACGCTTTTAAATAGAAATGACTTATGGTGTCCCAGCACATAAGATACCCATTAGTCTCATAACCAGCCAAATCTCCTTAACAGATGGGTGCTGGTCCTAACATGGCTGGCTATGGAAATAAAAAAAATCTAAATCTCACCACCATATTGATCACTGATGGGTCTCCTCTGTGAAGGTACATAGCTCTGATTAGCAGGTGTATCGACCCACACACCATCACCCCGCCCTGGTGTGGCTGCTCCAGTATAGCTGGTATTATGGTGTGCTGGTGTCCCCATGGGGGCAGTGGAATGGTCATAGGGGGAACCAGGGGTAGTAGCAGATAGAGTGGCCACTCGCTGGTGGGGCTGAGGGGTGGTAGCAACATAGTAGACGGGCCTGTCTGCGGGTACTGCATGCAAAATATCAAAGAAAATAAAACAATTAATTCATACAAATATTGCATTAGCTCTTCTATATTGGAACGTAGTGTCTCTGCAAAAGTCTGGATTTCATTTCCCCTTTGGGGGGGGGGGGGGGGGATTTCTTTCCAAAAAATGAAAACCGAACTCAAATCATATCATTTACATGTTAATTAAACATTGCAGTTCAATTTGACAACAACAAAAAAAGGGTAGAATAGAAGGAACTTGACCAAGAAGCAAACGCTAAGTCAACTCAGACGACAACTTTTGAAAAATTCACTAGACTAAGACTTCAGGAGAGGACAAGAATGGTAGAAGATAGAGATAAATGGAGGGATGTTGTAATCAAACTCCGAACAGGAGAAGATACCAAAGATAAATATATGTCTATGAAACCTATTCAGACATACCGCCTGCAAACAAAACATTTTCACATGCAATGTTTTTCAAATCATTAGTACCTCTTTGTGGGTTTTCTCCACCCTTTTTCTTTGTCTTCTTTTTCTTCTCTTCCTCTTCTTTCATCCTCTTATCTCTGTTGATCCCGTTTGCGGCCCATTCTTGATGGATGATCAGGCGATCTGTCAACGAGGCAATTAGGTGAAGGCATTCTGAGCTGATTCGGGTCCAGTTATGTGGATGGCCACCTGAAAAAGGATTAAGAAAACAAAAAGATTGGTTTCAAATATAATGCATTATAAAAACCTAATATATAGCTGTCATAAAAAACATGTGATAATAACATTAGACTGAAGAAACTCTACTCTATAAAGAATTACCAAAATTTCACCAGTTTCTTGGTACATTCATGAACAATAATTCTACATAATAGAGAATATATGCTACAATTTAGAGGGGATAGTGCCTTCTTAGTTTCTTGAAAATACAACATTCCCAGTACTCCCCCCTCCCCCAATATATTTCTGAATTTGCTTGCTATCTTTTGCCACAAATTTGAAGAAATGTGTCCCCTTATCTTCATATATCACGTATAAAAAAACATCAACATCTCAATCAAGTATACGCTTACCGGTAATAATAATGACAATAATAATAATACTGGTTTCTTATAATGCGTGTTACATGTTAAGACCAAAGCGCTTAGAGTATATTATTACCCCGGTCATTGGATTAATTTATTATCCCGCAGTTTTCAGTCCACAATCTTAACTCCTTGAGGAGCATTCCAGCAGGTCGCCTGTTAGGCACACACATGCTAAAGTTAATTTCACATATGTAGCATTCGCAATCCTAACGGGTACCCATTTTTATCACCTCGGGTGGGGTCAAGCATGTAGATAATATTCCTTGCTCAAGGGACATAAGTCCCGGTGTCGGGGATCAAACCCAGGACCTTTGAATTCACAGTAGAGGGATGAGACCACTAGACTATGACAATTCTAGATTTTTTTTACATTACATTGTTACATTACGTTTTCAATATTCAAGCAAAGTCACAAGTAAATTTACACACAGCTTGGTTAAAAACCCCCCAAGCTTCTTTGACGTACCTGGCTGACTGAGAGTGAAGATCTGTTTTCTCCTGGCTTGTGAATGTTCTGCTAAGATGCTAAGGTCTTGATAGGCCAGGTATTGGACAAGAGGGCTATTGTTCTGGCCCAGGGCCCGATGTAGGGTACACTCCTCGCTTGAGTTAAACGCAGTCTCTATCGGGAACTCGTAAACCTGGAGGATATACATATGATCATAAAATAAATATGTTGAGTTCGATGTTAAATGTGGTACAAATCATAAGCATTCTCGTTTGATACTACCACATAAATTGGAAAATATATGGAACGATTATAACGATGTAAAATAATGCCTTATCAAAATTTTGTTTTTGTAATATACATTATCTGCTTAAAATGTAAAAATACAGCCACCGTAACTGAAACCGGAAAGTCATAAATGGTTGAGGTTGACCACTGTGTCATACTCTATTTTGTATTAAAAATACAGGGTTAGAGTTAGGATAAGATTAATAATGTTAGGTTTGGGGTTCTTTGAGTCTAGGGGGGCGTTCATCAAAGGACTTGTCGGACGTTTTATCTGACAAATTGTTATAAGCTACTGAACTGCTTGCATCTGATGGGCTGAGAGCAAATTTGTTGGATAAAACGTCCAACAAGTCCTTTGATAAAATGCCCCCTGGACCCTGTTAAACAAATTTATGATCACAAAATTTTATACAATAATTTGAATTTGAATTTGTAACAGGTCTTTAAAAAAAATTTAAAAAAGCCCAGGCAACAATGATCATGATTGGCCATTGTAACTTAAAGGGGAATTATCCCCTCAGAGCAATTTGGCTTCAGTGAATGGAGACAAACCCCTAAAACATATTGGTAAAGTTTCAAAAAATCAGGCAATGAATAACAGAGATATGATTTTTTAAATTTTGAGATCACTTATGATATGGAGATCCTCCAATTGGCAACGCCACCATGATGTGTGATGTGATACAGGGAGATCTTTCCCATATCTATTGTACACATTTTACTAAAATCCTCCCTTTTCTCAATTCTAAAAGTAGAATAAAGAATCTTTTTATGGGATGAAATGCAAATATATGAAAGTCATAATATATCATGAAAAGAAAATCTGTTCTATCATTAGAATGAAAATAAAGAGACATTTTGAATATTTTTTATGCGCACCATATGTGGAGTTCTCCCTGTATGACATCACAAATGATGTCCGCATTGCCAATGGGAGATTTCCTATGTCATCAGAGATCTCAATATTCAAATACTCGTAACTTTCTTATCATTTATCCAATTTTTACCAAATCTTCACTAATGTGCTTATTTGATTTTTCTGCATTCACAAGTAAACCAACTATCTGCAAAGGGACAATTCTCCTTTAAAGTCGATTGCAAACCTTTGTGTTACAAGACACAAGGATGAAGTCATGTGTTTGGTGTAAACTTAACATTCCTTGGGGGATTTATAAGCAACCGATAGAAAACCTAAAATGTGAATATGTTTCATACGCTTACCTCTATATTAAAGACCTTGAAGAGGTAGTGTGAAAAGGTCCATAGATGAGTGAGGATAGTTCCTAGGAGCCATGCCTGCCATAGCAGCCTGATGTCCAGGAGACCTCTGATGGAGTCCACAGGAATCGCAAGCTCCTGGAGACCCAGATTGGCAAGGAGCCAGGATTTCAACAAACACCCTAGAGAGCGAGAATATAGACAAGACTATAAATATTAGTCTAACTGAAGTACAACACGTTGCCTATCCGCAGAAAGGCCATACGTCTTCCGCCATGCAAAATGCAAATCCGAGTCAATTTTAATGTTTTACAGATTTTTCGGTCTTATATTTATACTTTGGAGATAGAACGTGTAAAGGCCCATAAGTGAGTGAGGATGGTTCCAAGGAGCCATGCCTGCCATAGCAGCCTGATGTCCAGGAGACCTCTGGAGTCTACAGGAATGGCAAGCTCTTGGAGCACGAGATTCACAAGGAGCCAGGATTTGAACAAACAGCCCACAGATAAAAAAACATAGGTTATTCACAAGATTATAAATATTAGTCTAACTGAAGTACACTACAACACTTTGCCTTCCAGAAGAAAGGCAGTACGTATCTTCCGTCGTGCAAAATACAATTTGGAGACAGTCAATCTTTTCGGTATTATCTTAATGGTTTTGAGATGGAACATGTAAAGAATCCTGTCTTGCAGTCCCCCTGTGAAGCATGAACTCTGAAAACTGTTTATTTAATTAGTTACAGTGATTAATGGCCTTTCTCTGGGAAAATGAAACTAGTATAGGTTAACTGCCTTACTGTGGGAAGGTGATGAACAGAACAAGGGATCTTTAGAACAAAATCAACAATGGGCACAGAAAGAGTGTAAGCCAACCGACAAGACAGAACCCCCCACCCCATAAAAAAGGAAAAAATAAATATATTTAAGTGGATCAAAACTTTTTATAAAAGTCTACATGAGATGCCTTTATTCTTTCTTCTGCTACTTTCTGATGCACACCAATAATAATAATAGAATGCTACTCCGCTCTACTAACTAGACCTGAGATAAGGTCAAATATATTGAAGCCCATACATGCTGTACAAGCATGGAAAGGCCAGATATTGGAAAGTATCACAGCCTTAACCCTAATCAGACTGGGGGGGGGGGGGGGGGCCATCATGGCCCCCCCCCTCGACATTTTCCGCGACCACTCCGCCGCATGAAATTTTCTGATCGCGCCGCTTGCTGACTTTTTACTTTCAAGTCTCGCGCATCTTTTGAAACCATTTTCGCAAAAATCGATTGTACCGTTACGACGCTGCACAATTTTCAAAAATATCCGTCAGACCAAAAATGGCTCAAAAACGTGATTTTGTGTACAAAGTCAATGCAAATTGAGTTTTCTCACCCAATTCATAAAGATATTATTATTTTCACTTTCATTGGCTGAAATCAATTTATTTTAGCATATTTATGCTTAAAAATGGTTCTTAAATGATTTTTGCGTAAAAAAAAAAGAAAAACAAAAGGTCGAAAAAACAAAGAAATACATAAGAAATTCATAAAACAATAAAATACATAAGAAATTAATTTTGAAACAAGAATTTTTTTCTAGTATAATTGTTAGGAATGCTATAAGGAATAATAATACACAAAATTAGCATTCTAGGAGCTTTATTTTTTCAATTAGAGCAAAAAGTATGATTTCATGCATAAATTAGCATAATTAATTCATATAAAAAAAATTCATATTATTTTGGAAAAATTAACAGCGCAGTCTTGTAGATTACATGGCTCACTACCATCGTGCAAATTTTCGGCGCGGTCGCGCGATCGGCGGCCGAGATCTTAGGGGGGGGGCCATCATGGCCCCCCCCCCCAGTCTTGACAGCTACCAAAACACCCCAGTCTGATTAGGGTTAAAGGAGACACTCCTGAAGGTACAGCTGTCCACAACTGATTAATTTTCAGATCTATGCTAACTTAAGGATACAAATATACACAATTATGTTCACTTACCACACAAATAATAGCAGGCAAAGTAGTATGCACAGATGCGTAGCACCCAAAGTGAGTTACCCAGGACAGACTGTGGAAGGCTGGACTTTATTTGGAAGAACTTCAGCTGCTGCAGAGATACACGGAAAGATGCCAAAATGAGTAATGATTCAAATTCAGCTCTTGTTTTATAACTCATTACACATAGTCTCACTGGCCCTTATTCTGCTATGAAGACTGAGTTTGTATGTGTCGCAATTTCCTGCAAAGCTATTGTGCGATCCTTTTGACTGATGCCGATCGCACAATAGCTTTGCACGAACTTGCGACACAATCCAACTCAGTCTTCATAGCAGAATATGGGCCAATGTGTTTCCAATGAGTTTGGATGATTACGCCCATTGTTCCGCTGACACTGCCTATGTCCAATCGAATAGCGAAACTCAACCCTACATCTCAGATAAATTGTTGCCCGTGCATTTGTCAGGTCCCCTGCTGCCTGCTTAGGCTTTTAATAATTCTTATCATTTTATTACATCCTCTTTTTAAGGGGTAGAATCACAACAGTATCTAAGAACTGTTCTGCCAGAAGACCCTGTAAAAATTATCTCTATTTGTCCTTATTAACCTCAATTGGGTTGAGTGTAGTGAACATATATCATCTTGCCAAAGCATGCTGGTGCTTTAGCTGTGATTTGAACAGCTCAGTGACTTATCCACTTTACCATAATACCTCTACATCATGCAAAAATAAGAGAGATGGAGAGAGAAAGAGGGGTAAAGAGAGGGAGGGAGTGAAACAATGACAGCAAAGAAATGGCATTGTGTGTTTATCTCATCACTTGAAAGGTACAGAGATAGAGAAAGAGGGACAAAGAGATAGAGACAGACTGTGGAATGCTGGACTTTTACTCTCGCTAGAGAGAAATAGCGAGAGAAAAAGATGTGTTTTGAATCATTGTATGAATGATTAAGAGATGGAGAGAGAAAGAGAGATGGAGAGACAGAGAGAAATAATGAGAGTAAATAACCTTGTGTGTTAATATCATTGCTTGAGAGATACATATATGGAAAGTTTTTTATATGCTGCAGTTAAGTGATGCCACATAATATATGTACCATCAGATATTACATTAGACTGCCCTAGCAAAGTAGAAGTTACCAATGAGCAGTCTCTAATAGTAAAACATCCCTTTTCTCTGTTCAAGTTACCTGAATGAAGTTGAATGTCAGTAGATTTGACCTGTAAAGGAAGTACCATACACTGTAAACACATCCCTGTGGTGAAAAGAAAAGAAATGAAAAAGAAAATCACGATCAAAACTTGCATAATATTCTAAATTCTAAAATAAAATAGTATGCCACTGAACTTCAATGCCACTGAAAAAATAAAGTAGAAAAAAGTTCATAATATCTTATACATGCCAATGAATCTGACAACTTGTTAAACAAAAATCTTGCAAGTAATGTGCCATCCTGCATAAATATCAAAAAATTAACCAGTCCATTTCATGAGGCTCTCAAGCATTAATAAAACCCTTACAAACATACCAAGAAAGTACCAAACAGGACTAGAAACAGGTGACGTTCATTCAGGCAGAGTCCTCTCTCATCCCCATTGCATCGTATGGACAGACCGTCATAGCTACCACCAATCAGCTTGCAGCAGCACCAGGCTGTGACCCCTCCCAGGAAGGCATGGCTAGCGGCATGAAGGAGGCGTGTCGGACGTGTGATTGACAGGATGATTGACAGCCGGTTCCTATGGATGTGTGGAACCACTAGAGGAAGGAAATGCAAGAATTGATTTAAATCAAAAGGCAGTCATGTGAAAAAGCCCATTCTGTAATAATCAATGTCTGACATATACATTTTTTGTTTCAATTTTCTTGCAAGTATGTTCCCAAAATTTGTGAATAAAATTGTTTTATTAAAATCATGATAGTACCTCATATATTTTCAATTAAAAGGTTTTTCTTCCCCATTTATTAGAAAAGATCCCACTAGTGGATGGTTGGTATTGTTACTCCTGTAATTAAATTGTTATCTTTACTCTCTCAGAAGATGAGAAAACTTGAATTGATCACATTCAAAATTATGGTCTTAGGCCTAAATACGTCACATTTGACTTTTTTGGTAAACAATTGTACTTTAATAGCAAATTTTTATAAGCATTAAGAAGTTCTGCGATTTTCCAGAGTTTTGCCTGACTGCAGTCAATACCAAATGTTTAATATTCATTCAGTTTCTTGGTTAAAATGTGGCACTAATAAAAAAATCTTTATCAAAACAAAACTCACCAAGAAATGAAAATGCATTGCTCACTGCAGCAAGTGCTGAACATAAAAGAACTAGGAAAATACAACTCATGCCATGTAAAGAGAAATAAGTCTTTAGCCATCCTGAAAAAAAAAAAAACATAGTGTAGTAAAAGAACTAACATCAATAAAAGAACTTGTATTAATGACATGTACCATTGATACATTTATTGAAAGAGATTGAATTTTAATTGAAGCAATCTCAGATTTAACATCTTCAAATGGACACCACTTTCTAAATCTAAATAAAAATGTGTTTACGAAACATAGTTTCTGTTTAGATGCTTTTAGTGATGATATCAGTATTAGGTTTTGTTGTTAAACTTTGTACAACTAAAAACAGTTCTTTATAATAAAATATTGAATATTTGAAGAAAAAATAGTACCCTTAATGGAATAACCTTGGAATTTAACTTACCTAAAAGCCATGTAGTAGGATGGAGAGGGGTGAAATGTGCCAAGCAGATGTAAACACCAAGAGCAGGTGGTAGTAATAGCATAGACCAAGCAATGCTCGCCCCTGTCCTCCACTGAAACACCTGTGCAGAAGGAGAATCATGTCATCAGAAATGCATAAAAACATGAGACGAGAAAAAAAAAATCACAACTCTTTTAAACATTTCACCTAGAACTATGCCCCAAGAATTCCTAGACAAATGTTCTGCTATGCTACCTGCATAGTAATAATACTTTGCTTTGATAGGTGATCACAACATATCGTAAGACCAAGTGCGACTCATTACGACATAGAGAGTTGCACATCAAACAATGTTGCATTGTTGCACAAAGTTACGACTTGTTGTGACTGCCACATTAATTTCTAATAGTTTATGCTAAAAAATGCAAAGAAATTGCTTGTAGGTCTAGAGTCTTTATTAACCTCTTTCTTTAAATGGTTGGTCAAAATCCTCAGTCCCGACACCCAACCCGTACGGACAGACAACCATGACAACAACTTGCTTTCAAAGACTTTATAATTTTATAACATGTCTCTGTCCTTTCCTTTTCACAGAACCTCTTTCATCCCCTTTCTCTTTCACAAATCAATTTCTCTCTTCTTTCCTCAGCTCAGTATAATCAGTAGGCCTATTGCTTTGTATTGACAGTCCACAAAGAAACGTCTACAAGCTCGTACTTACAGAGCCAGAGGACAATGCATTTTGATTGTTGGGCGCTCTGATTAGCTATCGCATGAAGCTCCGCCTCCTGGTTGCGATGACTGAGTGCGTTGACCGTAACTGAACAACGCGATTCAGGTCCATTCCACGCAAAGTGGTCCTGGGTCTTGAAAATTAAATTTTGTTTTTCTTGGCTAATTGGGTATTTTCTTGATGTATGGTATCCAGACTGTCAAAAAACGGTAACAACATTTAATCTACTGGTATTGACTGGCTGTAGGAGGGCAGTAGAGCGCAAGCTCTTTTATTTTACTCAAAATAGATGAAAACAAACAGTTATATTAAATAATGATTATTTATCATAACCCATACTAAAAATACTTCAATAAACAAGCTTTGGCACATTTAAGTACCATATTTTTGGAAAACAAGCACTTTGCAACCTTAAAGTGCATGCTGTTAAAAAAAAAATTTGTTGCACTTTGGTCTAATTAATATGTAACATACGTAACAAAAATAAAGCATTTTTATTCGTGGGGAAAAGAATTGTCCTCTTAGAAACAAGATATCTCAGATTTAAAGTTAGAATCCATCATCCAACATTATGCACCAATGAAATATCTACTGTTTAGGTTCCTCTGGTCTCAAAATCACTTTTAAATTGTGTAACATACGTAACGTTACGTATGTTACATGACTACAGAAAGGAAGATATGGTCTCCAAAGGCCAAATCTAAGCAGGGCATACCTGATGTTTGCACTAAATAATGTACTAAAATTAGTTTCAATGTGTTTTAAAAGCCACACACTTGCATACTTCATGGAAATTGACCAATCTTACTGATTAATTGCAGATTACTGTCTAATAAAGTGTACGTATTCACAAAATTTCTCTTTGTGTGAGAAAGGAGTTACCTCTCAGAAAGGCAAGATCTTAGATATAAAGTTAGAATTCATGTTCCAACATATAACAACCATGTACATGTCTAAATTTTGTGTTCATCTAGTCTTAAAACCCAGATTGTGAATTGTGTAACATACGTAACGTTATGTATATTACACAGTTCGGGAGATTATTGAGACAAGAGAACATATGTTTTACACATTTTTTGTTGCATTATGATAGAACAAGGATTCTAACTTGAAATCTAACATCTGAGGGTCATTTTCTTTTCTCCTACAAATGAACATGTATTATTTTTGTAACATACGTAACACAGCACTGACCAAAATGCAAATACATGTTGTTATGAAGGAATTTTGTATTAACGGTGAAAAAGTGTTTGTTTTCCAGCAATATATAATCCATTCTTGAAAAAAAAATGCTATATGGATGGTTTCCTACTTGCCTATTTCAGACGCGAAACACACGTAACATTTCTTTGTAACATACGTAACGCTGAGTTCAACTGATTTACTGAAATTCCTTGTCAAGAATACCCAAACCCTTTTAGTTCTGAAATTGTGCAACACTAATGCATGCCATATCAAAAAAGTATTTATTTTCGATGACACACTTCACAGAAATCTGGCTTTTTCTGAAAGGTGTTTGATTTTTTTTTTCTGTGCGAATGTAACACACGTAACGCACTTAACCTCCTCCTTGCACAAAGTCTGTGAAAGGCAAGGGACTTTTGTCAGTTTTTTCTTGAAGAGTGATTACCAAAGACCATTTTAAATGCACAGCCTTATGAAAAAGGGGTTTTACAAAAGAAATATGGTTAGAAATGCACTTGGAAAACCCTTCTGAAGTGTAACACACGTAACGTGGAATGGACCTTCAGCTGTTTCCCAAAAGAACGCTTTTATCGTGCGCGCTGTCAATCATAACCAACGTGGACCATTTCGCAAGAAAAACTGCAAGACTCGACTTCACAAAACCTGTCCACGGAAAGCCACTGCTACAATACTTTTTAGTATAAAGTAAGAGAAATATAAGTACTAAGTAGGAACTCCAACTAATCGAATGGTGCATTCCATGGCCATGATGGCATGGATGGAAATAAAACGTACGAAAAAAAGGAGGACTTTAATACCAAAAAAAAATAAGTGACGAGTCTAAATTTTCATCGTGATTACTGTTCATTCGAAGGCACAATGTCAATGGTACATTGGTAGTGTATTTCATATGCTAACATGATCATTCGAGCATCATACATATTTGTGGAGTTAAAAATTTAAATACTGTGCAGTACTGGCGCTGGCATGTCCAGATGTCTGGAGATGGGGATTATAAAATTCAGGATTTATTTGAAAATTTCTGACATTTGTAATACTATTATTACTAACGACACGTTAAATAGATCTAACAGTTAACTTAGTCTTAAGTCACATAACTTTGTCACTGTCATAACAGTTAACTTTTTAGGCCTAACGTTAGAAAACTTAAATCCAAACCAAATAAAAAACATTATTTTAACAAGTCTAACGTTAGACTCTAATTGAATAACAGCAGTAGAGGGTCTAGATTTCTATACTTACATCCTTCATGTACCAGTCTTTATTCGACGCCATGGTATTAATTCTACGGAAAATTTATGTAGGCCTTGACTTCTCTAGCCGGTCTCTCTGATACATGAGATGAAATCAACCGAAATCTTGATGCATAGCTAGCTAGACTTTACGCATGTAATATATGCATATGCGATAGCATGCGCATGTGCAAGTTTTGAAAACCCGCCGAAATTATGGTGTCTCCAAAACGGCAAAGTCTAATTCAAGGCATGCATATACAACACGTATGCACGTGTTGTTTATGTACGTTGCGTTGTAAGTATGTATAGCACGTAGTCATTGAACGTATTTTTCTGCAGAGAAATGACACTTGAAGAATTATGGACCAAGAAGAAATTGATAAAGAACAGCTTCTCCAATATCTTCGAGGAGAGATTCCTTTTGAGCAGTGGGTTCAAGGACAGCAGGTGATTTATAAGCTACAATTCATTTGTTTTTTGTACGAATAATTGTTTAATTCAAATGTAATTTGAGTGAGTCAGTGAGTGAGTGAGCTAGCTAGCTAGCTCGATTTCGAATGAGCTGTGGATGCGCGCGGCTTTTTCGAACGGTGCGGGTGCATGGCTTGTGACCATAGGCAGGCACATGCACAGCCACAGGCACAGGCCACAGTTCAAAAATAAATTTTCTCGGAAAGACTTCCTTTTGTACCAGCCACTTTTTTTTGCTCGCTCTTTGCCAACATTCTAAAAGAGGGCGATTTTTTGATGGGGTCTGAGTTTAAAAATGGGGCTTGGTATTTTTTGGGGGGAAAATCCTAAAAGAATTTTTTTTTTTTTTTTTTTTTTTTCAAAATGTTTGTTTCACTTTAGACTGTGTGTGTGTGTCTCTCTCTCTCTTTCTCTCCCTCTCTCTCTCCGACTCTGTCTCTGGCTCCAACTATTCCAGTCTTTGTTCTCACACCTGGCAATTAGCATCACAATGACCTAGCTGCAAATTCAAAAGACAGAGTTTTGTAATTATTAGCAAATGGAAATGTTTTCAGCTGGATGTGAACCATGGACCTTGAGTATACAGTCGAAGCGCTCTACCGATGTATCTGCAAGAGATGAGATGACTGAATGGGTGTCAGTTGAAATAAGGTAGCCTATAATGACTATAATCATCCTGTCACAAGCTGGAGCTATAATTAATATTTGACATAGACTCTAAATATGCCACCACAACACATGTAGACCTATTACAGCTCTATTCAGACTGAATTGTTATGTATTCCAGCCATTGTTTGCACATCTGTGATTGCTGTTTGGTACAGTCCCATATCTGAAAGTCTGAAAGCTGACTGAGTTGCATGTAGTTTGGCTACATAGAGTTTGGAGTTATGTGGAATTTACTTCTGAATCTGAACTCTGAAGACAGTGAAGTTGCATAGATTTATACCTACCAGCAGGGATTAATTTCAAAGCAGGTAGGCTTTATAGCTAGAGCTAGCTTGGGATGAATTTTAGAATTTTTTCGGGGTTTCCTTTATTTATTGTAATTTGAGGCTGTTTTTCTTTAGCTATTTATTGAACAATATGAAATCTATTCTTGCAATTTAAGAATCTTCTGGTTTGTGGATGATCATAGGACACCTGTTCGGGTCTTCTACGACCAAATTATAGGCCCTACACTGACCCTAACACTAACCTAGGACACGGATCGCGATGACCCTAGGACACCGGGTCACGATGACGCCTAGGACACCGGGTCTCGATGACCCTAGGACACCGGATCGCGATGACCCCTAGACACGCGGATCGCGATGACCCTAGGACACCGGATCGCGATGACCTAGACACCGGATCCCGGATACCCTAGGACACCGGATCGTCGATGACCCTAGGAACACCGGATCGGCGATGACCCTAGGACACCGGATCGCGATGACCCTAGGACACCGGATCGCGTGACCCTAGGACACCGGACGCGATGACCCTAGGACACCGGATCGGATGACCCTAGGACACCGGTCACGATGACCCTAGGACAACGCGGTCTGACCAGGACACCGCGCGATGACCCTAGGACACCGATCGGGATGACCTAGGACACCGGGTCG
The DNA here is from genome assembly GCA_940671915.1 of Paracentrotus lividus. Lineage (NCBI taxonomy): Eukaryota > Metazoa > Echinodermata > Echinoidea > Camarodonta > Echinidae > Paracentrotus > Paracentrotus lividus. The sequence goes on from CALNVZ010001721.1 coordinate 35,309,436, forward strand.
CGATGACCCTAGGACACCGGGTCGCGATGACCCTAGGACACCGTGTCGCGATGACCGTAAAAAGAAAGGGAAAAACAGGACACCGTGTCGCGATGACCTAGGACACCGGATCGCGATGACCCTAGGACACCGGATCGCGATGACCCCTAGGACACACCGGGTCGCGATGACCCTAGGACACCGGGTCGCGATGACCTAGGCACCGGGGATGACCCTAGGACACCGGGTCCCGATGTCTAAGACCAAGTTATATATATGCCCTACACTGACCCTAACACTAACCCTAGGAAACTGGTTTCGATAACCTTAACACTGATAGATCTGTAATACGCTAACCAATAATATTTATTCAAGATATTCAGGTTGAGATAACTGGATTAACATTTGTGTTCGCAAAAAAATGAATATTTAAAAAAAAAAAAAAATTTAAATGGGGGAAAAAAAAATTTAAATGGGAGAAAAAAAAAAAAAAAAAAAAAAGTCTTAAAATTGTTTTAAAACGCCTCCAAAAATTTTTTTTTTCTTTGAAAAAAAAAAACTTAGAAAAAACGGAAAAAAAATATGAAAAAATTTATTAAAAATAGAAAATAAAATTTGACATTCCTAAAACACTTTTATTTATGCTTAGAAATCCATTTTACAACATATCCATACTTTTTTTTTTCACTTTTAGTGGCTGGTACAAAAGGAAGTCTAGCCATTTTCTCAAACTGAATCACAAGTTTCCCGAAATTCAGTGGCATTTCCTGAAATCTTCCAATATTAGATTGGTTTTTATTTTTACTCTGTAGACTAGTTTTAAAAAAAGACTCCAACTCTCCCGCTTTCAACTTTTAGCGTGACTTCGTGACTGAGATCTTCTGCCGCACCAAACTTTTTTTTGAAAAGCTTCCCGCTGCCTTTTTTAGATTTCTCCTGCCGAAGCTGTGTTTTTCTCCTTTTTTTCTCAATGCTCTGAAGCTCAGGGTGGGTGCATGCACATAGTGTGGTATGGTATGTCACTTAAACATCTCTTGTGCGATTTTAACGCCAAAATTAATATTTTTGCATTTTTAGGTTCATTAGGGTCCAAGTTATAAGAAATTTATGGGGTCATAATTTTCACACCCCTCCATCATTTCCTGGGGGCCCTTTAGGGGGCGACATATTGGCCCAATAATAAAATGCCTTGTGTTCCTCCTCAAATCAAATTTTGAATACAATTTTTAATCTAAAGTTACAGAAATGTCATACTAGTTCATTCTTAGTGACATGTCATCACAAAAATTTTATTATTTTTACTCCATGGGGGTCATTTTGTGAAGAAATATTAAAAAAAAATATCCTTTTAAAAATGAATGTGTTTAAAAACGAGTCAATTTCCTTTGTTTGAGCTAAAATTTCGAGTTGAAAAAAAACTTTGTAACCATACAGTTGTAGTTCAAGTTGTATTATTGAAGTACATATACCTTACATCCTCAATATAACCATTTCTAGCTTGTTAAATATAAAAAATAAGCATGGATTATCCCTAGAAATCGTTCTTCAACACCAGATGGCGACAAACACGTTTGTGAAAATAATATAAAAATTCTCTCAAATATCATCTTTTGGACACTCTAAATGCATGAGTGGATCAGAAATAATATGAAGTTGATATTTCACATTCTTAAGACAATATCGTGCATTTTCATTTATTAATTTGAGCCCCCCCGTCGTACCCGCCAAAATCTATACAAGTTGTAATATTATAATTTCTTTTTTGCATAATGTCCTTATTATAATACGTTGTTCATGTATTGACTATGGATCACTCTTTCCTTCATATGTATTGACAATGTATACATTGTTAGCATGCAGATGTTGAGGAAATAAAACCTTTAAAAATGGGGGGGGGGGGAGGAAGAACAAAATAAAACAAAAACAGAAACTACACAACAACAAAAAGCAAAAAACAAAAACCGACAACAAGCTACCATATATATAAAATCAACGGTTTCCAAATTATCGAGGGGTTTGGGGAAGTCGTTGGTGTATAATTCGGTTTCGATATCACAAACATTGAGTTTTTATATTGGACATAGATTATCTTTTAGCAGCCGTAAAGGTGATCCAAAGCAACCGTGCCTGACCTCATGGGTACCAGTAGACCTTTTGCACAAAATATATTGGGAGCTGAATGCCTCAGATTCTTTTAGATACAAAAAAAAATTGTTTTAAACGTTTTTTGTTGATTCTCTGCAAACGACTTTAAAACCTACAACACATTGAGAGCGCGTTACGCGAAAGAAAAATTTAGATAGAAAGAATAGAACTGAAAACTTAAATATATCTTGCAAGGAACGTTTTTAATTATGGAATGGTGAAAAAATACGGAAACAAAGACAATGCCCCCCCCCCCCTAGATACATCGCTGATTGAATGAATCGTTACATCATATTTCCAAACCCAAAGAGACAGGTACAAACATAAAGAAAACATAGTATCTCCCCCAACACACCAAATATTAACAGATCTGGGGGTGTAACACAAAGACCTTCGATTAATTAAAAGTTACGATTGATTTTTTTCGGTAGCCTCATCATGGACAGGATGCTCCAAAGTTGATCATATCCAAATCCTAATCCATACTGTACCTGATTTTTCAAATGAGGTTACCAAGAAAAAATCAATCGAACTTTTGATCAATCGTAATGTCTCTTGTGTTACATCCCACTGTTCATATTTCAAGGTGTGCTCCTTTCCCCTCTGTATATTATACCAATATCAGACCAGAACAAAACATTTTGTTTTAATACTGAACTTGCTTTATTGACCGGGCATGATTACGATGAATTTGGCATGCACCTTAGATATTGCGCAAAAGAAGCTCACAATTATATCTTTAAACAGGGAATTGTTTGTTGATTTGTTTAGTTTATGAAATTATAAATAACGATACAAATTATATTCAAACGTTACATTTTTCTTATTGCAGAATACAAATATAAAGCTTAACCTTACGAAAAGAACCCCCAAACTAAACCCACATTGGGCATTATCAGAATAAAACATATCTCATCTCTATTCTATTCCTCTGTCTTCCACTGTCTGGTGATTTTTTTTTTTGTTTTTTTTGTTTGTTGTTTATGTTGTTGTTTTTATTTCTTCACTATTTCTTTGCTTAGGACTTGTGATACTCTAGGTATACTTGTATCCAGTTCATTACAGTTTCAAACCCCAAACAGAGAGTGACTACGTCAAGTCCAATACAAAACATTGAAGCTCACATCGCCCAACAGAATATAGTTATCTTCATCGCTCAACCACGGAAAGCTCACTTCAGAGGCGGCGAAACCGGGGGGGGGGGGGGGGGGGAGCAGGGGCGCTGTGACCCCACTTTATCATCCACCTTAAAAGTTGCTCTTTCTTAGCTAATAAAATGTCATTTTTGTAATAAAAAGGGCACCTTTTTAATACTAAAATGTGCCCCATGTTACCCCATGTATGTCTTTTAAAACGCCAATTTTCGACTCGCCGCTTCACGCTCGCGTGATGTTAAAATAGGGTATAATGCAAAGTTAACTCAATTTTCAGCAAAAAAAAACAAAAACAAAAAAACAAACAAAAAAACAGTGTTTGCCGCTTCGCGCTTGCAATAATTTTTGTTAACATTCAAACAAATTACAAAGCCATTATTCTTAAAAAGCAACTCCAAGTTTGAGTCTATTGTTTTCGGCTTGCGCTTCGGCGCTCGGTGATGAAAATAGGGTATATCATGCAAAATTAACTAAATTTTCAGCAAAAAACAAAAAACAAACAGTTCGCCGCTCGCGCTTGCAATAATTTTGTTAACATAACCAACACTTTTCTCTGATCCTCAAGTGCTTTTTTTTTTTTTTTTAGAAAAATTTCCCACATGTGGTCAAGACGGTTCAAGTCTCTGAACAAAATAAAACACTTGTTAATTGGATTCTAATTAGACATAAATAACTTTAACTGAACATGGATCGATCATGACTACACTTAACTTCATGATAGTGATGATGATGGTGATGTCATTCTGAAGTTGATAAGGGTTCGCTTCCGACAAAATTGTACAGTGGAGACCCTTAAATTTGAAGGAACTAAATATATCACATACTGTTCTGCAGGTCCAACAACTATTGGAGAAAAGGAGAAGAACAATTATAGCTCAGATAGAATACTGTGTTTTGTCAAAGAACTGGTGAGATAGGTTACATAAGTTATTCGAATGTTCAATTATAATTTACACCTCACAAATCTACACTGTTCGTCATAAAGGTGGAATATTTTTTCTGTCTCAAGCGACATTATGTTGCTCGTTATAATTTCTTGAATGTGTTTGTTACCGGTTTTCACTTCTTGGGATCTTGGATATATCTTGACGTTTCCCTCAACCCTTCGCCGGGGATTTTTCTTCAAAAAAAGTTTGTCACCCCCAGAAGAATGCCATTTTCGTCATTTTTTCTTATATTTGGGGCCCTTTTTGTTCACACGACCCACCAAGCCCCCTCAGTCCTTCCCCAAGGAAACACGTCTGAGTGGAGATTTATGTTCTTTAAATGTAAATCTAGATTTATGGTTACAGGCTAGACTCCTTTGTCTAGGGAGGGGTCAAAAATATATTTTGATTGTGGTTCAACATTCATTTCATTCATTTTCACACCATGGAAATTTCTATCTTCCCTAAATTGTTGTTGTAAAATCTCAACCAAACATAAATCAAAATAAAATATTATCAATAATGACTATTTACAGCCTTGTCATCAAGCTTAAAAAAATTTAAAGGGAAACTGATGATAATTAAGGGTTAAGGTTGGGTTTTCATTTCTTTTGTTGCCAGCATAAAGAGAATAAATATTCCGATTTTTCACCAATCTCGTTTTTTTACTTCAACCCCTCCCCTAACAAGAGACCTTAGCCTTGCCCCAGAAATATAGATTAACTTAAAGAATAATATAAAACAGTTCACCTCAGTCGCGTTTCCTGGGGTAGACTGAGGGGGCTTGATTGGCGGGAAAACCAAAAAGGGCCCGAAAATGAAGAAAAAAATGACAAAAATGCTGCATCACCGGGTGTGTTGACAAAACTTTTTGGAAAAAGGTCACGTGAAGTTTGGGAGAAGGTCCAAAATATAGCCAGGGTCTCAAAAAGTTAAAAGCAGGGACCAAACATATTCAAGAAATTAAGGTCAGAGCAAAATCATGTCGCTTATAGCGGCAAAAAAATATTCCACCTTTATGACGGACAGTGTATGTAGTATATATCATACAGGGTGACCCAGAAAAAAGGAAACCAAGTTTGATTCATCAATAATTTAAAAAATATTACCATGGTATTATAAAATTTATAATCACTGGAAAGTGCAACTCAATTACCATTTTAATGATACCCCGGTCAGCCTCACCAATTGTCACGCATCACTGAACCTCATTGTTTTGAAAATGTCTGCAAAATTGTGAGTGGTTCACTTTCACGCTCATTGAAATGGGGTTGCTGCAATGATGTCCTAAAAAGGATCCAACTTTCATCATCAATCATTTTAAAAACATGACAGTAGTGATTATGACGTTATATCACTGGAAAGTGCCACTCATTATCATGTATTGATATCTCTTTCAGCTCACCATATGTCACGTATCACTGAACCCCATTGTTCTGAAATATCTTGCAAAATTGTGATGATGCCACTGTCATTGTCTTCTACATTATCCATGGGAACTGAAGGTTTCTCTGGTTGTCGTGACCTACTAACATCTTTGAAATACATGGATTGGTAAGATTAAAGGACTAAATAAGTAAAAATTTCCAACCCATTTATCAAAACCATTTATTTTAAGTCACTGGAATGCTTTACTTAGATTTGTTAGAATCTTTGAAGCAACTCATCTCAAGGAGCATGAAAGAGAACCGATCACAATTTTGCGAGACAATTTTCAAACAATGGGGTTCAGTGATGCATGATATTGGTGAGCTGAGAGAAGTATCATTAGAATGGTAATGAGTTGTTACTTTCAGTGATATTAAATTCTTAATCACCACTGAATATTCTTGAAGTTATCGATGATCAAAGTTGGGTTTCCTTCCCAGCACATTCACACAAACCATCTCAGGGTGCATGAAAGTGAACCACGCACAATTTTACAAGACTTTTTCAAACAATGGGTTTAGTGATGCTTGACATTGGTGAGGTGAGCGAGGTATCATTAGAATGGCAATGAGTTGCACTTTACAGTTGATATAAATTCATAATCACCATTGGAATATTTTCGAAAATATTGTTGATCAAAGTTGGTTTCCTTTTTCGAAACACCCTGTATATTGCAAATTACTTCTTCCTTTGAAATGGAAGGTGTTCGGGGAAATAGACGAGTCTTCCAACAAATGTCAGCATTCCGGCACCAAGTATGATTGTCTGCTAGTACTCCAACAAAAATTTGCCGTCAGTATTCTTATGATATCGAGACGGCAGCCCACAAGACGGATTTATAGTTACAACAAATGATATTCACTGGTGTCTTATAGACTTTCCCTGTAATCATACTACAAAATTGTGTTTTCCTTTTCCATTGGATTTTATTCATAAAAAAAAATAACATGACTCCGAAATTGTACATGTCTGTTACCAATAATTCTTAGATTAGACTAAGGTTGTGTTATGTGTCAAGTCTGTGAACAAAAATATTACAGCGCCATTTGTTTTATTTCAAGCAGACGATTAGTGCAAATCAAGTTGCTAAAAAAAAAAATCAAAACGCAGCTGTTTGAGTAAACTCCCTTTATAAAAGTATTAAAATTTCTAAATTTCTCTTAATTTTAGATCATACATGCATTTATAGTGATCTGAAGTTGATAATTAAAAGCATGTTTCGAAATTTATAAAAATGGGTTTGTCGCCCTCTGTGTCGAAGTAACATATACATCTGTTAAAATACTAAATTGGGGTATATTTTACCTTTAAAATCTATAATAGGCTTGAATAGCCATTCAAATGTATGTGACATTTATTTCTCATTCATTTCCAATGTTTAATACTAATTTTTACTCATTAACTTTGACATTCTAGCCAAAAGGAAATAAAAAACGCCATATTTTTCTGAAATTTTATTCATCCGCCCTTCATTTTCCCCAGTTCTTGTGCAATTTGAGACCCTTAAAACGGTTAAAGGAAGTAAATATTCATGATGCAAGTACTATTTAGTGTGAATTCCTTTGACATTTTGACTACTTGCCACACAAATTGGAGAAAAATTTGCGAATTAGGTAATGAAAACACAAAATTTTACACAGCGCCAAAATGCCGCCCCTAAAAGGCCCAATACGAAGTGAAGACGGGGTCTGAAAATTTGACCCCCTCCATTTGGTTGGTGGGACCCTTTAGAAGCCAAAAACAATCAGAAATTAAATTTGGGCAGCTTATCCTACGAATAAAACATACAACCCCACTAACACGCCAGCGAGTTGAGGGTTGGGCACCATGCATGTGTTGCCACAGGCACAGCTTTGCCTTGCCCATCTTAGTGAGCCCACTAAAGTTATTGACATCGTGCTATAAGTGCCTTGATGGACAACACTAGAGAATTAAGCAAGCCTATTATTCGGGTCAGTATAGTAGTGTTTATAGAGCTCCACAGTAGGCCTATATCAGCCAGTAGGCCTACTGAAAGTAGAAGACACAAAATGTGGGTTGGCCAAAAACAATGAATAGACAACTTCTGTGTTTTCCACTGCAATATCAGGCAATCAAATGAGGGGGGGGGGTTCAGGTTCCGCTCCACTCAAGCAGCAAAGCCATGTCGGGACTGGCTAGATTCTAGTGAAGACTAAGTCAGTGTGTTCCCATATGTTTTCCCACAATCGGCAAAAAATCGAGAGTGCTTTTTATAAATTTTTATTTTCATGATAGTGAAATCAAATCTATTTTCCTATTCTCTGATAGGCCTAAATGTAATTACATAGAAATATAGGACGGTTTCAAATTTAGAGTTGATATCTATTTCAAAAAGAAGAAAAACCTTGGGGGAAAACCAATGGACCAAGATCAAGATGCAAAACCTACCACCGCCACCCATAGTCCCACTTACACTACTAGGTCAATACTTCGTATTGACTTACATGTAGCAAACCTTAGACCGAGGCTGCTCTGTCCTCATCGTAATCCCCTTGAGGACAGAGAGCTTCCATGGCGCGTGCTGTTCAAAATGCAGTGTACATAGACGAGTGTGTTTTTCGGTGATCATCTTATAGATCTATAAGATGAAAGTTATTCCACTTAGTCTACCGCATCTGGAAGTAGATTTTCTCTAGAAATTGTCCTTTTTGATGCCCAACTGTCTTGTTGAAGTTGGGTTTTGGGGGTTTCTGTAAGTTTTTCCCATTAAATTTGGGGAAATTTAACAGAGAAAACAGCGCTGCATTTTGAACAGCTCACGCAATGGAAGCTCTCTGTCTTCAGAGAGATATGCGATGAAGACAGAGCAGCCTCGGTCTAAGCAAACCTATGAGTGGGTTACGCCAAGATCATTTTTTAGGCCTCATTCCACATGTAGGCCTACCACCAATAATTGGTCACATAGCAATCATAAACCTCTAGTTTTATTTTATTACTTAACAGATCTTTGAACAAGAGCGTCAGTTTTCCTTGAACCTTGATGTTCCAGCAGGAACACGATCACAACAAGATAAACAGGATGATGATGACGATGAAGATGATGAGGATGATGATCATGATGGTGGAAGCGATGACGGACACACCGAAGAACCTGGAACCAGCAAAGATCCTGGTAAGAACCCCTGTGCACTGTAACATAAAGAGTTGCAATCAATTGCAAATTTGAAACAACCATTCTGATTGGTTCACAACAACACTTTTATTCAAGAACTAAATGCACCAATGATACTGATTGGTCACTATCAATTTGCAATTGATCGTAACGCATTATGTAACAGGGCACTGGTGTTTTATCTTTATGAAATATTTCAAGATCAAGATGTCAGCGATATACAGTGCAACCCAATAAAAGCTGGGATGTTTATTTTTATGGTGAATGAAAGTAATGTCATGAATGTAAGCAAGTTTGTCTTCTTTCTTTTAACACCTCATTCATTATGTTACAAAAGCAAGAAGATATTGAAGTTTGAATGCCAAAATTAAATTGTGCAGAATTGGTGGGCAAGAATTATAAGGATACATCAAAAATTGCCTAAAAGAGGGATGTTTCATTAATATTTATAAAGAAAATGTTCTTTTGCTTTGCTCTGTAATTTCTTTTACTTTTCAAAGAGATGGGAAGGGGGAACACAAAAAAACAATTGTATGGCACGTTGTGTCAGCTGCTTTAAAAATTATCACAACCAGACATGCGGGTGAAATGCTTCTTACACATGCTGTTTAAAAAAATATTATCTGTAATTCTTTAATACAGAGCTGAGCAAAACAAAATATATCATTATTGAATCACCTACCTACCTACCAGGTCGGCTAAACTGCTGAGACCTAGTACGAATCCTCCAGTTATCCCTGCCGTGCATGCAGTTCTTCAGCTCGTTGGTTCCAACTACTCCAGCATCCGATTTCATGATGTCTAGGTAGGTCTTGCGTTTTCTACCACGCCCCCGACGTCCATGCGCGGGCTCCCAAAGGATGAGACTACTGGCGGCCAACTCTGGGTGTTGAAAGCAATGACCATCAAGCTGCATTCGTCTTGTTGCTATCTTGTCACCTATTTTGGGTAGTTTTCCATATAGCGTCTTGTTTGGTATGTGTTGTCTCCAGTTGATGTTGAGCACCGTTCTGAGCATTCTTGTGTAACACCCATTTAGAGACTTTTCCAGCACTGGGTTGACTGTCCATGCCTCACAGCCGTAGAGCAGTACTGTTTCCACCATGGCAATGAAGAAGCCTAGTTTGATACCTCTGGACAAGTGAGACTTCCAGATGGCACTCTGATACTAAGAGCAGAAATGAGATAGGAAGAACAGAATGAATATATATATGCATTTGACTTTATTGGCAATTGAACAAAAGATTCTGGCCACTTTTGCTCTAATCTAATTAAATCAGTATAGATCCAATGAACGGATACAGGAATATACTCTTTTTCTCTTTTTTTTTTTTTTTAACAGAGTCGTCATTCATCATGTTACAGACCAGAGCAATGGAGACGGAGGGTAGTAGCACTGGAGATGATGGGGAGAACTACCAGGCAAGACCAGGTATTGTAGATCAGCAGAACTATCTAGACCAGTTTACTAACGGTGGTATCTCACCCAAGGACACGCGTCCGAGACTTCAACAATCGGAGACACATCATAGAGATGTTTCCGGGACTAGAAAAATCTTGTATGTATGAATATATTTGATATTCCAGTGAATCATGAGATTTCACAGAGATTCAAGAGACATCTCCAAGAGGTCCCAGCAACTCTAAGAGTCTTGAAGTTGCAAACTAGTCTCAAACCTGTCTCATGTCAGGTGAGATACCACCATTAGGTGAACAATTTTTTTTTCTTTCTGGAGGACCAAGTAAAGTATTCAGTGACTAGTAACTGAATTTAGTACAGTAACTTGAGATCCAGTTTGCATACACTACTCATTGCTACATCTGTCAAACTTCTGACAATCTTTTAGATATTGATACCATTATTTTACTTCTCCAATCCTTGCAGGAGAAAATGCAATGAACATTGAGATGAAGCTAATGCGAGACCTCCGCAAGCGCAAGGGTCGCATCCCGCCTGGAGAACTGCACAAGCACCGGAGACGTCGGTCAAAGGTTCCCAAGGGGCTCCGCGGTCTCATGGGACAGGCTCATCTCTGCTTTGCTCGTAAGGAACATGAACAAGCAACCAAGATGTGTATGGAGATCATCAGGCAGGCGCCTAAGAGCGTAGAACCTTTCCAGCTCCTTGGGATGATTTATGAGGACCAGGGGGATATGGAGAAATCAATGCAGGTGAGAACATTGGATGGAGCGTATTCACACGGGTGTCCTTATTTAAGCCAAAGCTTAGGTCTGTGCTTTGACTATGTGTAGCAAACTGGGACACAATCTGTCTACGTTGTTGTTCCTTATACATTCAATGGATTCTGGAATCATGCTTTAAATAATGGTTAGGAAAACTTTTGTACTTATCATTCCAAGGCAGTTTTTGATATTTTCAATTCCAAAACATTTACTCTTCAAGATTGTGTCATATTTTGCTACCCATAGTAAAACCAGATACTTTTGTGAATATGGGCAATAAGATTTAAATTTAGCAGTGGCCCAGGACCAATGTCCACCTGAAACTTAGTTAAGCCACCTGAAATAAAGCCAAACACTATTTAACCATGTGGATTGGATGATCAAATGGTTCTGCAGGCTGCCTGAAGTAAAGTGTCAGGTGCGAACCTTAATGAAGAATTTGAAAGTCCTCTACAACAATCTATACAATGGTTGACTTGATATTCAATTTAGTACTCACGTCAGAAAAATAGTACAATCGCTCATTGTTAGTAAGATTCTATGGAACGTCCTTTATGGTAAATGGTTTATAAATATTGTCTCTTAATATGGTTCTTTTCTTTTACCTTGACAGTTTCAACTGATTGCAGCCCATGTTTCTCCCCGAGATACCGAGCAGTGGCAGCAGTTAGCTGAGGTCTGTACAGACAGGAATGACCTGCAGAAAGCTGTCTATTGCTACACTAAAGGTATACATTTTCACGGTGTTTGACAATAGGGTCAGGGCTAAGGTTATATGGCTTTATGACAAACATTATTTGTTCCTTATCAAATACCACCACCTGTGTATTCCATCTGAACATAAATGGATCATCTAAACAGTGCAATTTTTCAATGTTATTCCTGATTGACTTCTATATTTACTGATTGAACTTCATGTGATCATTTGCAGATTGTTACTCCCATATCATTTGAATCATCATAAAAAAAAATCAAACAACCAAATGTCATACAGTGTGCATTGTCCTAAAATGACCGATATTCATCTTTTTTGTTGTTGTTGACAGTACTGAAGTTTAGGAGGTATCACATTCCAACCCTACATGCACGTGCTACTCTTTACACCAGACTCGGTGAGAACAAGAAAGCGATGGAATCCTACCACACCATCATCCAGAACCTTCCCGATGAGGAATGGATGCAGTGTATTCAACTTGCCAGAGAACTTGTCCAGGTGAGTCACTTTGTCTTGACCTTCATCTTTTGTGTGTGTTTGTGATTAGGTGTTGATCCTGACCTTATCCATCACTTCCTAAATATAATGTCAATCGGAATGATCTTGATATGCGGAACACACTTATATGCCTAGACAAATCTGTGTATTTCAAAATTGTGACCAGAAGAATTGCCTCCTGGTAAAAGAATTTCTTTGTATACATGCTCGTTATAAAGGGAGTAGACTGTATGATGTATAACTTCTATACTTCTATATGGTTTTTATAGGACAACTACCCTCACCAAATATCTACCACCTAACCCTTCCAGGGGTAATTGTCTAAGGTCGTGTGTCACATATTGGGGTATTGTAAAAGGGCGGAGGCGTTACATTTTTTAGGAAAAAATGCCACACTTTTTGACATAGCATGAAAACCATGTACAGTCATAAGCTGTGCAATGTCTCATATTGTAGATAATCAATTCGGCTACATGTCTGTGAAGTTTCATTTTTGTCCTGCTAATAGTTTTAGTACAAATATAATTTGAGTGGAGTAGGGTAGGGGGCGGAGGAGCCTACGGTGGAGGAGCCTACGGTGGAGGCATGTGTTAAAGCATAGGGATTTTGCATTTTTGTAACTTTCTTATTCTTTCTTGCCTTATATCTTTGCTTACAATCAGTCTTATAGGTTGGTTGATCTATCATTGTTTTCAAAATTTAGCTGGCTTTAAATAAACAAGAAGCAAATTATTTGAAAATTCTGCTAATTAATTTTAATTAATTAATTAATCAATTAAAACATACATCATGCATGCACCCTCATACACAATGCATTGCAGGTACCAAATATTGCAACAAAATATCCCTTAAAAATACTGGTACGTGGTAATCTCAAATGAAAGGACAAAACGATGGCAGATTTGAAATCGTTGATGAATCCCCTTTCCAAAAATACCCATTTTGTGAAGAATGACCCAGTGGTTCCCGAGATATAGGGGTTAAAAGGTAGGCGACCACGCCCCTTTTTGCAGAAAATCTCGAAATTATGTGGACCGTATCTCCTGAACCCCTCACCCGATTGACTTGAAATTTAAAATTTGGTGTTGTGGGATGACTCTCAAGAAGTACACCAAGTTTTAGCAAAATCGGAAATGGTATTTTGGGTGATTTGGCATGGAATGACCATTTAGTAGTTGAATGACATTGCATTAAAATGGTTAATACCTTTTTTTTAACACCCTGTACATGCAATTTTATGTGTTTTTTCCTTTTCTTTGCATGTATGTATAGACAAAGTTGAGTTGAAACATTTTTCCTGCAATAAACATTGTGTAAATAGTAAAACATATGTAGAAGAAAGGGTTTACGTCACTTTTTCACTATATTTGTTTTCCTTTTTTTGGACACCTTGTAGCGCGGTTGGACAAAATAATTTTGTGTTACATGTTTATATTTTTTTAAAGCATAGGGTCTTATTAACACAGTCCAAGTTGATTCATTTCAATTGGTGCAAGGAATAAGAAATTACTGACCATAGAAATGGTGGCACTTTTTAAACCATTTTTTCTTGCATCACCCTGTATAGCTTTTAATACACACCCTGTAAAGGTAAAAAAGAATGTTAATCTTCTTCCTTACAATCTAAGCTTTCAAAATATATATACTTTTATACAGGTCTGATTCACTATAAAGCAACTAGAGACATTTGATTGCGACAATGCGTATTTCTCCACCTTTTTGAACACGTAACGCATTTTGCCCCCAACTCATGACACACGACCCTAACGGTAGTTGTCCTGATGTGGATTTATATCATTTTTTAAAAAATTTTTAAAGTAATTCTCTCCCACCTACCTTGAGAATTATTACCCAACTTGACCTTTTCAAATTACAACTAAAGACACACCTTTTTTAAATACCTAAATAAGTTAAATATGTGGATATATACGATGTTTGAAGTGTGTATTGTATTTAATTTTCACTAAAACTTGTTAGATTCTTTCTTTAAAGTAATTATCCACGGATAGAGACCTTTTGGTGTTATGCGTTTACTAAGAACTGTACTATTAATATTATTATTATATTTTGTGCTCAGAGATGCCACAAGCTTGGTGAAGTCAACCTTGCCATAGAGACAATGGAGATGGTAATCAAGAAATATCCAGAACATATCACATCAGAAGGTACTTCAACTCTCTCTCTCTCTCTCTCTCTCTCTCTCTCTGTTCTTTCTATCTCTGTGTCATTCCTTATCTCTCTTTCTCCCTTTATCTCGTTGCCTTTCTCTTCTTCTTTTTCTCTAATCCATTTCCTTTCAACATTTGTCTCTTTCTTGTCTTTCATAATATTAATTTCAAATTTCAAGACTGAAATTCCAAACACTGTTGAAAATAATATGTGATATTGTTGAATATATGAAATGAATTAAAAAGACATTTCTAATCGCTTTTTGTGTTCACATCTTTGTAGGTAACACATCCATGATTGACAGACTAGTTTACCCTGTTCATATTAGGTTTCATCAGTGTTTTCATTGAAACTATAATTGTAATTTAATTTGATGGCAAATTATTCTTAATTTATCAGTTATTTTACACAATGTACTTTGTTGATTTATGATAAGTATGTAAATTTATGTAGTTTGTAAAAATGTTCATATTTGAATGTACCACTTGTATCTTTAGGCAGAGAAGTGCGCTGTGCAAACATAATCATTATTATTGTTAATTGTGTATTTTGTTGCTTGTGTAGATGTGAATAACCTAGCTGAGATGTATATCTCTGGCCGTCAATACCAGCGAGCCATCCAGGTCATGTCTGATCACTGTGCAATACAAGTAGAGTATGGAAACATGGAAACATCACAAACACAAGGGTTAGAACTATATGTGATTCCTCATATCAAAATGAGACACAAGTCACTGAGCAAACTCAACAAAGGGTCAAGGAAATCAACAAAATAATAAGAAATGTCAAATTTGGCGGAAAATACTATTTGATTTTCGGAATCTTCAGTATATCATGTGTACTCTGTAAAAATATTGAGTTAAAACAATCAGGGGAAAGTAATTAAAAATGAATTATTTTACTTTAATATATCCTTTTACTTATACTCTTTTTTGGCAACTTTTGTCTCCTTTTGATATGATGAGTCACATATAAGTGGGGAAAATTATTTTTTGTATGAAAGTTTCTCAAACAATATACATGTGTATGTGTTATGAAATTAAGCAGAGGGTTTTTTTTTTGCTGATGCATTTTATTTTTTATAATTTACTTTTTTTAAACAAAGGTTAAAGTACTTTCTGTGTAACAGGGCAAAATCACAGACTTATATCTCAAGACCCGAAAATCCAAATGAGTAGAGTAGTCTAGTAGTCAAGGGGGTCATGATGGCGCTCAGCCTTTTAAGGGCTCAGTGACGTGTTGGACCAGGCCTAACTGTAGATTCTCTAATTATAGATTCTCCAAGTCTGCATGCAGCATTGTCATTATAATTACTCATCAAAGATTCTTTATTTCATTTCACTAGAGGGGAACCAGAAGCTGTGAGCGTGCACATCCCTGAAGGTCTCCCCATTGACCTCAGGGTCAAACTAGCCATCTGTCTCATCCACTCCAAGCATCTCACTCCTGTATCCATGGTAACTAAACCTCTTTTCTCCGAGGACCCAGAGGAGATGGGAGACTTGTATCTGGATGTTGCAGAGGCTTACATAGAGATCAGTAAGTCATAAGCTGATTCTAGTCAATTCTTTCTTTTTTTTTGGGGGGGGGGGAGGCAGAGGGGTGGGTTTTTGCGAGAAGTGACTTGCGAAATCTGCGGGAATATAATTAAAAAAAAAAAAAAAAAAATTGAAGCTCATAAAGGATACAATATAAATTGGGAGATAAATCAAAGAGACGGTTGAAAGCAGTGCATCTTTCTTTATTAAATTTTGTTTACCTGTGAAAAAGGAAGTCGAATATCCAGCAGTTGATACGAAATTTATTTATTTTGTAATTTCTCAATTTCAGATGATTACAAAGAAGCCAAGCCCATACTAGCTACTCTTGTGTCAGCCAAGAATTACAATTTGGTAAGGCCAATATACAAAAAAAAAGAGAGAAATATATATGTATTGATTTTATTGAATCTGAGAATAATGTAAGCTGCTGTCATACTATTGATCTTATTGGTGAGAGTGGTACACATTTACAAAGAGGACAACTTGTGTAAAGGGTCCGGATTATTTATAACACTGTATTCTTTGATTTAGAGTACCATAGATTCAAATGTGCTTTTAATTTTTCATTTTTTAAAAATAAGATATACCCTATTCATTTTCATGGTTTGTTATGTCAGACACCCTCCATTAAATAAAAGGTCAACATTTTTTGTTAATTTTCATATAACAATGTAACCAACAAGACAGATCTAAGTACGGTTAAGCTGCTTTTCCTATCAAAATGACACGATCCCCAAAAAAAACAATATTACATTTGTACATGTTTCTACAGCCTGCTGTGTGGTTGCGGTATGCAGAATGCTTGAACTCATTAGGGGAGCTGGCTGAATCAAGCAAGGCATACAGTGAGGTCCTGAAACAAGCACCTAGACACCTTGATGCAAGGCTAGCTCTAGCAGCCATCGAACAGCAGCTTGGAAGGGCAGAGTCGGCGCTTCAGACACTCACTCTTGGTAAGGATCTGAACGATGAGGAAGGCTTTTGATATTACATGAACTAATATAATAGTATTGGTATCTTGTTACATGTACATGTATATCCAGTAAACAATACTAAACAAAATTTATCTTAATTCGAATATGGAGAAATAGTTTGTTTTATCACAACTCTGCAAGACTGTATAAAGTTAGTTATTCCAAAATAGTTTTTACCAATTTTATATTGAGAGTACTTATTAATGTATGAAATCATATTTTTTGTTCTAAATCACGAAAACAAAGCTCATAGAATGCTAAATTTTGGTATAAATATTAGTAATAGCATTCATAGTAATTATGCTTGAAAAAAAATATGTTAACAAAATTGATATTGTATTGTTTTATCAATTTCTTTTTGTCCTTTTTAATACAATTTTCTTTCTTTTTTTTTTTGGGGGGGGGGGGGTTCTGTGAATAATAATGTAGCTAGAAGAGAATTCCAATAAATGAAAGTGAATATAATCATATCATTATAAGTAAAATGAGGAGACTCCATTTGCATTGACTTATAAAACAAAATCTTGTGGCTGATGGTGTCAGAAAATGTTGCATGGGGCCATAAAACTCCCCCCCCCCCCCAGTACTTAGAAACATTTTGTCTTCTGACAATAATTAGTTAACACTAAAGCGCTTAGAAACAAGGTGGATATATGTATTAAGCGCTGTATAAATGTAACTTGTATGCTATATAAATGTAACTATTATTATTATTATTATTATATCAATATTTTATTGTCCATATAGATCCTATAGAGCAGGATGAAGATCAGACCCTATCAAAGCAAGACATTCAACTTCTATTCAGACAGAGTACATTGATGCACACACAAGGACACCTCAAGGAGTTTGTAGATAAAGGACTGGATCTCCTTTACAAATTCATCCTCTCAAAATACATCCAGAAAACCCAAGAAGGTGAGTGAATACTAAAGTCCATTCCTGTTATAATAAGTTGCTCAGTGCTTTAGAACCTAAAACATTCATTTACTGAGGATTAGTATTGAGATAGATTTTTATCATATGTGGGAATAAGATTGTTCTTAACTTTAAGAAGTGAATCACCCTCTGTTCTGTGGAGTCTGTTATTTTTCATAGAGAAGGCCTGTTAAATGATGGCCGTATAAGCGAGGTCAAACTGTAAATAATATTCATCCTCCTTTCTTTTGCCAACAATTCTGACCGAACAGAATGTATTCAATGATCGGGTTGTACTGTTTTGAATGAATTTAGGATGGATTATTCTTTGTTTTTCTTTAGATTATGCTAACTTCAGCGTAATCACTAAAGGGGAGTGGTTTGGATTGATACAGAAGACTTGTCAATCATTGGGTGACATGAAGAGATTCAATGATGCATGCAAACTCATCACAGAAACACTTGACTCAAACATCTTTGAGAAAGAACCAGATAAAGTAAAGGTAAGCATGAAATATTATTTACTATATGGTGCTCAGAATAGTATGTACCAATATTTTTTTTTAGTTCAGATGTTTTCATGATTTTTAGGAAAATTGACAAGTTAATGCTCCACAAATTTTTAGATTTTTTTTTTACTACATGTATCCTTAATATCCTCATCATCATCATCATTTAGTTCAGTAAGCATTTACAAAGGGTTACTGGCTCTTGCGCCATGATGACACTCCCTCCTTCCACTTCTCTCTGTCTTGAGCATCCTCCTCATTCAGACTTATATTGAAACATAGTTTTTGTGAGGATTGTCTTGCAAAATTCATTAAAAAAATAAAACCAGCACAAAAGTAACCACTAATACGGTAATATCATCTTTTAGTAGGTTGGTATGAATTATTATTCACTGTATTTATGGTGGGATTAACAATATGAATTGTTGTTGCTGAACATAACAAGTTTCTTTTCTCTTATTTTCTTTTCCCAATATCTGTAAATCAGAAACTGAAATTCATGCTAGTCTGTGCCTTGTATCTTAACAACAACATGGAGGGAGCCTTTCACTTCATCAGGGAGATGGTCAGTAAGGTATGTGACACTGGAAAAGGGGGGAAGAGTTAACGTCCTTCACAAAGGGCGTTAGCCGCTAGCGCGTAATTTTGTACAGCTACGCCCTTCTGCTTTGCGGCTATGCCTACCTACTTCTGATTAAACACGGTGCACCAATGAACTCTGTACACAGTACATGCTCCAATCAATGCCCTTCTGCTTGGCGCTTTGTTTCTTTTCTTGATTGTAGGATTTTACAATCATCTAAGATGATCAGGCTAAGATGACTGTGAATTCGTCCGTTCACCCTGGGCTGATCGTACCGAGGGTGATCGTGTGATGAAAGGGATTCAATGAACTTATGCATGCCTCCTCGCTCACAAGGGATATTTGACCATTGGCTTCTAAACAACTTACTCACCCTGCGATAATCATAGACTGATTGTTAATGCATCACATATTTTGATGGAATACAACGCACCAGGCCGACACATTTTTTCCCCCCCCTAATGATGAATACTTTTTTAAAACCGATCTTTTTCTTTTTGTTTCATCAGTGGGGTGAGAAGACGAATCTCATGAATCTCTTTAGCCTGATAGTAACCAACAACATGGGTCCCAGACATCATAGGTTTTGTCTCAGGCTTACTATCAAGGTAAGCGAACACAACTTTTCCCCATCTAAATATTTTGAAGTTAATTGTGAGATTCAGTCATATTTAGAAAATAACTCATACCGGTTTATACAAATAAAGTAATTTATTAGGTCATGTTTTGCCAAAGTGATTATTATTACCCCGTCATTGGATCCATTTACGATCATGCACTTACAATGTACAATCTCCACTCCCTGAGGAGCATTCAGTCTATCTGTCTGTCATGCACACACATTCCAAGCAAACCACATACCTTACCGGGTACCTATATTAAACATCTTTGGTGGGGACTCTGGGGGAATTGTAGATAGAAAGCTTTCCTCAAGGAACATATAACTTGCTTAAAATTTGTCCTGAAATGTTCTCCATGCTGTCCACAAAAATTGCCCATTTGCCAACTTCAAGGCTTGTTTTTATTTTTATGTTTTTTATCCTTACTGATCTGAAATATACTCATTCCTTCATCTGCATTGTACCCTGAATATATTATTTATGTGGACATGATGTAATGAATGAAGAAATACTATATTTTATATCTCTTTACACCTTTCAGTTCTATCCTGATAGCACTGCTCTGTCAATCATCAATGGACATAATGCATTACATACTAGCAGCTATAAACATGCAATAGGTAAGTAGATATTTGTATACAACAGATGGCATCAGAAAGCAATCGATTTGTTAGTCTCCTCTATGTCATTGGCTGCATGTCCTACCATATTTGATTTTAAGGACGTTGCACAGTTGAAACGAAGTCCATGTCATTTTCACCAAATTTTGCACAGAGATACTTTGGTATCTATGTATGCCAAAAATGCAAAAAATAATATAGGTTCATGTGCTTGATTTTTTGCTACGGGACTTTGAAGTTGCCATATTTGGATGGCATGTAAAATACGCATAATTCAAGAAATTGGCCTCTGTTAGACCTCACGATTGCAACAAACGAGTTTAAATCGTCATTACTTTGTCAAAACCATATCAAACTTTATCAAACATTCCCGATTTGTTACGAAGTTTATACCAAAGATGGTGACATTATTTAAACTGGCACATTTGTACTTATTTTCGAGCCAGCTGCGCCCTCATGTGGCAAAAATGGTGCGTAAAATGGCAAAAACCATATCTCAGAGGCTTAGAATCTACAAGAAAATAAAAAAGTATAGTTTGAGGTGCACTTTTTTTAAAGACCATAACAGTCTCATCAAATTTTGCAAAGTTGTAGAGGGATTCATTATAAATATGTAGAAACTTTAAAAAAGGGGGGTCCATGTGCTCGGTTTTTTACTATCGGCGCCCGAATACTCGCAAATCGGCTTGAAAAGTCACAAAAACGTGCCGAAAACGTCCAAAAAGCTTGAAAATCCACTCTAAATTACACTTAATTCAAAATTATGCTCCCTAACATTCAAAATCCATGTCATTTTCATAAAAATTTGCAAAGTTGTAGAGGAATACAAACTCAATGGGTAGAAACATTAAAAAAAAGGGGGTCCATGTGCTCGTTTTTAAGCTATCGGAGCCTGAATAGTTGCGAATTGGCTTGAAAACCACAAAAACGCGCCGAAAACGTCAAACAAGTCTGAGAATCCAACCTATATTACACTCGATTCAAAATCACGCTCTCGAACATTCAAAATCCATGTCAATTTCATCAAAATTTGCCAAGTTGTAGAGGAATATAAACTAAAAGAGTAGGAACATTAAAACATGAGGGTCCATGTGCTCGTTTTCCAAATATCGGCGCTGTAATAGTGGCGAGTCGACTTGAAAACCATCGAAACGTGCCAAAAATACTCAAAAATGTGAAAACTCTATCTAATTTTCGACTTATTCAAAATCCTGCTCCCAAACATTTATAATTCATTTCATATCCATCGCAATCTCTAGAATAACACGAACATGCACCAACATAAATGCTTTACATATCTCTGCAATTAGGTAAATACTGAACAAAAAGAAGGACTAAATAACATATTTATTAAGTTCATTTCTTTTAACTCTTTAAACGCTGGATCGCCCATGAGCGCTGTATATTTTTCCATTGTGACGTAGTAAATAATGCGCGCCCAGGATGCGCGGTCAAGATGCGCAGAAACATAACTGTGAAACGTCCTTAAGTCCGATTGATTGTTTATCTCACTTTTAGACTGTGAAATTAGCTCCTGTAGAATCGATTTGATTCTTCAATTAACAATTAAATAAATTCACAAAATGTTGTCTAATTCAAATCATTAACCACTTGACTGCTGCATGGAGCTAATTGAACAGTACAGGTATGACCAGCGTGGGGCTGGTGTGTCAAAAGACAAAGCTCAGACAATAGTAGTTCAAGTTCAAGTTTATTTATGGTATGAGCTCGTAAAATTATGTGGTCAGCGCACAGTGTATAAACGCCAATCACATAATATTACGTGGTCCACAGCCAAGTGGCTAATAATAATTATTTTTAATGTTTTTTTTTTTTTCTTGTTTTTTTTTTTCTTGTTGTTTTTAGTTTTTACTGTGCTATCATTGGTTGCACAAGAGAGGTTAGATTCTTGAAAATTACATTAGAGTTGCCAGGTTCAGGAAAGAATTACCAATAGCTTTGATGAATGAAAAACATAAATATAATCCCAGGTTAATGAGGTTAATTTTAGGTGCCTTCTCCATTCAAAAGGTGTCAGTTTCCTGCTTCTTTTGTTCCATCGGCTTTTGAATAGACTCCCGAAATCTTTATACACGTTAAAAGCCGAAAGTCAGATTTTTCCCTGGGTGGAACAGGAAGCTGCAACTGACGCCTTTTGAATGGAGAAGACGCCTTACACACCTTCTTTGCTGTTTACAGGAGAGTATGTAAGGGCATATTACCACAACCCTTCTAATCCATTCCTGCTCCTGTGTGTCGGAGTGAGTTTATTTGCCCTAGCAACGCAGAGGTTCACTGTCAACAAAGATTCCATTATCATGCAGGTATAAACACCATGTTGATGTTGCTGGTGATGATGATGATTATGATGATGATGATGATGATGATGATGGGGATGATTGTGATGATGTGATTGTGATGGTGATGGTGATGATGGGGATAATGATAGTGAGGATGACGGTGGGGGTAATAATGATGGTTGAGGTGATGATGATGATATGGTGATAGTGGTGATGATGATAGTGATGGGAATGGTAATGGGGATGATGAAAGTGATGATGGTGGTACTAGTGGTCGTTATAGTGATTGTGGTGGTTGTGTTGATGATAGTAATAGTGAAATTGGTGAGAAATGCAGATGATGGTAATATTCCGGTCGCAAAAATTCTTGTATGGGCACCTTATCATCGTAACACATCTAGAGCACTTTAATAAATGTACCTTGACAAAAGTATAAAAATGGAGAAGGCAATACAAGTTCTTTCCTTGTACAACATTATATATAGAATGTCATTGGAATGTTGATGGATCATACATAATTTTTTCAACAGGGATTTTCCTGCCTTCGTTCCTATCAGAGGTTTAGAGGAGATACACAGGAAACCAACTATAACATAGGGAGAGCTTTACAACAAGTCTGTAAGTATTCCCTTGTTACATGTAAACAGCGAGTTTAAACAAAAAGTAGTTAATGATCAAAATTTTGTTGACCATAGTAGATTGTGAAATAAATGAAACACCCTTGAAATATCATCAATTCCACCAAACATAATCATGGCAACAAAAAAAAAATAATAATAATAATTTGCCTCTTATGTAATAATTTTATTTATCACTTACTAAAACTTACTAATAATAAGATCCAACTTTTTTTTTTTTTTTATTTACTTCAGATCTCACACCATCGTTAAAATTGTACTATGTACATTATGTTAAACTGTTCTCAGACATTGGGTACAGTGCTTTGCTTGTCCTTGTATTTGTTTATTACTATTGTCGTCTGTGCTGTCTATCCGTTATGGACCACCTATTATTGCACTTCTACCACAAAGGCCTAGGTCTACATGTACCTCCCAATATGATAGATTTGACCTTTGACCTTTTACTGATAACGACATATTTGTATTTGTTTTGTTCCAGCTATTGACCACTTGACAATTCACTACTTCCACAAACCCTGGCATCATCCCATATGATAACAGATTTAACCTTTGACTTTTGAATTGACCCTTATATATATTTCTATCTGTTTTGTTGCAGCTATTGACCACCTGGCAATTCACTACTACCACAAAGGCCTGAATCTACCTCCCATCATCCCTCATGACGGTAGATTTGACCTTCGACCTCAGATAGCCTTTAACCTGTCCCTCATCTACAGGCAGAATGGAAACTTGGAAATGGCACAGGAGTTACTGGAGACATTCTGCGTAATCTGAACAAGTAACAGGTTTTAGGGTTGTAGATGGTTGGCGTAACTGCTCTGAAGCAAGACTCTTTCTGGTGTAGTGCTGCTTTGTGTCAGTCTGGAGATTACGATCTCTTATAGCGATGGAAAGTATCTTCAATCTGTCTCTACAGACAGAACAGACAGAACGGAAACCTGGAAATGGCCCAGGAGTTACTGGAGACAGTCGGCGTTATCTGAGCTGAAAATCACAGGTTTTTAGGTCTATAGTTGGTGCAGGGTGACGTAAACTGCCTTGAAGCAACCTTTCTTCTGGTAAAGTGCTGTTTCATGTCAGTCCTAAGATGATGCGCTCTCTCAGGGCAATGATAACTATTTTGCAATGGTACTGGGCCGAGAGTCTTGGCATGGTGCATGTTGTGTGAGGGAATAGTTCTTGATTATGCAATGAGCTCCACTTGTGAGTTTACATCTGCTGCTAGGGGAGGCTTAAAATGTTCTGTGACATTTGAACGAAAGTACTTGAATTGATGCATCAATTTACAACTGCATTTTGAGGCTGAAATGTGTTTGATTTACAGACCGAATGTTGATGTTTTTCCATTAACAGACAACAAGTTATTGGAAATTGTTAATCTTATTTTTTCATTCTAACATGTATACATGTTGTGTGTTAGGAAACCACACACAACAGGTTCCTAAAAAGGTAAGCTCTGCTGGTCAGAGATTTAACAGTATTCAGAGAGTGTCTTTTGAAAAGGTTACACATTTTCTTTGATGTAAAATTTTGAGTTGCTAAATAGTAATTTCCAACATTACAGAATTATGTGTCTTTGAGTAAGCTTCATAGGTTCATTTTAAAAATAAAAATTGGTAAGTCCTATCACCTGTCCACAAAGTAAACGAAAATTTAAAAGAAGGAAGGAATTCCTGTTTGTGTATGAGCAATCAATATTGATGCAACAAATGTAAGTGTTATACATTGTATTTGGCAAAAAGTGTGAGCATAGGTCGTATAACATTAATAGATTGGAAAAGAATTTTTGTTGGAGTCGGATCAGCAGAGCAAGACTTCTTGCCATGACCCAAGACCCAAGTTATCCTGCTTATATTAGGACAAAGATCTGAACTTGTCAAACTTAGTACCTTCAGAAATACCTTCAGAAAACAAAGTATGAATCAGTATTCATTCCAGCCATCAAATCTATGCTAGTATGGATAGCCGTATGAATATATATACTTTGTCAGGAGAGAATTTCCCCCAAGTCATTAACAAATAAAAGAATTTATGACGGAAGAACAGAAGCGTCAGATAATGATGCAACAATTATGGTGCGAACATCCATTTTTTAAAACATAAAATTACATCAAGTTATTATTAAATGTCATTGAAAGAAAACTTACCGGAAATTATGTACATTCATAAAATAATTGTCAAGAGTAAGACATCACAATATAAATTATCTACATGTACAAGTACAGAAGATTCCGTTGTTGGGTTTGGATTTGTCGTTGCTGTTCTTGATCTTGCTCCCTGGCCCCTAGTCCTTGATTAACGTTATACTTGTTGGCAAGTTTGTTATGATATTGTTCTTGGAGTTGTCGTTGCTGTTCAGGTTGTTGCTCCCTGGCCCTTTGTCCTTCATCAACGTTATGCTGTTGCGAGAATAAAATTGTACATTTTTATTGTCTTGCATGATTTTGTGTGATTTTCATATTTTTCTCAGCCCCCCCCCCTAGATCTGCCACTGTTTCAATCTCCAATTTTAAAGATAGTAAACTTACCGTGGACTGAATGAATGAGACAATCTTCTAACGTAATAGAGCAGCTGGGCCTGCTGCTGGCAATGCACTGATACTGTGGAAAGAATAGTCTCAGGCCAAAGGTTGCACTGGCTGAAGTCATTGTGACCAAAAGATTGCCATATTCATACCCCATAAATGTAGTCTCTATGAACATATCGCTCCAGATACCGTTCCAGAGCCATGCTTATGTCGCATGTCATGCTCACCTTGCTCAAGGCATTTAAAGGGATGTCTTCAGGAATCTGCCTTGGCCCACCTTTATTTTTAGGAGATATGACTGCTCCACCCTTTCATAAATATTTGTCATAAATATCTTCTTGTTGTACAGTCAAGGAAGGTTTGTGTTCTGCCATCATGTCTAATTATCACAGGCCGCAGATTGCACTGACTGATGTCGTTGGGAATAGAATATTGCCATGTTCATACCTCATGAACGTAGTCTCTATGAACATGTCACTCCATATCCCGTTCCAGATTCCTTCCTTATGCCGCATGACATGCTCACCTTGCTCAGTGCATTGAAAGGGATGTCTTCAGGAATCTGCCTTGGCCCACCTTTATTTTTAGGAGATATGACTGCTCCACCCTTTCATAAATATTTGTCATAAATATCATCTTCTTCTTGTACAGTCAAGGAAGGTTCATGTTCTCCCATCATGTCTAATTATCAAAGGCCAAAGAAAGAGGTCATTTGAACAGAAGTATATATTTACTTATGCGTGGGGCACTGGAAGGGGATGTCTTCCGGGTTTTGCTTCGGCTCTACCATTATCTTCAGGCAGAAGGCGTGGGCGCAATAATCGCAGCCTTTGTGTTCACACCCTAACCACTTCCCCTGCTTTCCTTTTTGGCTCTGTATGTTTCAGTCCCTCTTGCTGTCGTAGATGATTTTACATACTTTACATTTGTTCTCCTGTGGGTTTTCTTTCGCTTTCTTAGATAGCTCCTGGTCCAACATCATGTAGAGTTTGCTTGTCTTCTTCTTCATTGTAGTAAAGACAAAAATTCTTAGCCTTTCTTTGAATAGCCTTCGTCGAATTAGAGGCAGTTTCGATTTTCAGAAAGCTCTCAATGAGAGCTATCTCCTCTTTGAATGACTTCATTATCACGAAAGAAACAACACAAATACACATGCACTTTGTTGTCGATCGATCATGCATGACAAACGGGTGTGGATCTCCTTACCCTGAATAAGTAATAAAAGAGGAATAAAAAACATTAGATTAATTATTGTTATAATATCAGCTCAGCTTGTAGGTACTCTTTTGCCCTCTTGATAAGGATTTTTTTATACTTGCTTAGCAGCTCCTGTACTGCCTTGTTTTCCTCCACTTGGGTTTTCCTCTTTGGGGCATGAAGTACGATGATGGCGTAAAGACTACCTCTCATCTAAAGGCAACAAAATGAAAAAGAAAGTTTGGTGAATTAAAGAAACTTACTGTTGTAGCTGTATGTCCATATGTCTTGATGATAAATTCATACTCCAAAGCAGAGTATTCCCATCTCTAAAAGATACATCCAATAAAAAATTTCTTGGCCTAGATTTGCATTCATTATGTTATTATTCATCATTAACTGATAGATATCAGATTCTGCATTACTAACCAAATCATATATGTTCTGCTTCATCTGGGATTGTTGCAGAAAAGGGAGCCTAGAAAGAGTGGAAGAAGTATTTTTAAAAAAGGGTAATTTTTTGTTCTGATCGGGAATGGAATTACTGCATCACAGCATCTTAACTGCTGGTTTCTTTTTGGCATCTGTGCAAGTGATGACAAGTTGGAAGAGGTTTGGGACGGAAAATATGTTGATTTATTAAGCTTCACAAGATAAGATAAAAGTTACGACTGCTCCACCCGTCATAAATTGTCATCTTTGCGCTTTGCCATCATGTCTAATATCACAGGCTACAGGTTGCACTGACTGATGTCATTGGGATTGGAAAATTGCCATATTCATACCTCATGAATGTAGTCTCTATGTACATGTCGCTCCATATGCCGTTCCAGATTCCTTCCTTATGCCGCATGACATGCTCGCCTTGCTCAGGGTATTGAAAGGATGTCTTCAGGAATCTGCCTTGGCCCACTATTTTAGGAGATATGACTGCTCCACCCTTTCATAAATATGGTCATAAAATTATCATCTTCTTGTTGTACAGTCAAGGAAGGTTTGTGTTCTGCCATCATGTCTAATATCAAAGGCCAAAGAAAGAGGTCATTTGAACAGAAGTATATATTTACTTATGCCTGGGGCACTGGAAGGGGATGTCTTACGGGTTTTGCCTAGGCCCTACCATTATCTTCAGGCAGAAAGCTTTGGAGCAATAATCGCAGCCTTCGTGTTCACACCCTAACCATTTCCCCTGTTTTCCTTTTTGGTTCTGAATGTTT
>CALNVZ010001721.1:35337442-35413274 GCA_940671915.1 Paracentrotus lividus
ATCTAAGAAAGCGAAAAGAAAACCCACAGGAGAACAAATGTAAAGTATGTAAAATCATCCACGAAAGCAAGAGGGACAGAAACATTCAGAACCAAAAAGGAAAACAGGGGAAATGGTTAGGGTGTGACACGAAGGCTGCGATTATTGCTCCAAAGCTTTCTGCCTGAAGATAATGGTAGGGCCTAGGCAAAACCCGTAAGACATCCCCTTCCGTGCCCGGCAGGCATAAGTAAATATATACTTCTGTTCAAAGACCTCTTTCTTTGGCCTTTTGATATTAGACATGATGGCAGAACAACAAACCTTCCTTGACTGTACAACAAGAAGATGATATTTATGACAAATTATTTATGAAAGGGTGGAGCAGTCATATCTCCTAAATAAAGGTGGGCCAAGGCAGATTCCTGAAGACATCCCTTTCAATACCTGAGCAAGGCGAGCATGTCATGCGGCATAAGGAAGGAATCTGGAACGGCATATGGAGCGACATGTACATAGAGACTACATTCATGAGTATGAATATGGCAATTTTCCAATCCCAAATGACATCAGTCAGTGCAACCTGTAGCCTGTGATATTAGACATGATGGCAAAGCGCAAAGATGACAATTTATGACAGGGTGGAGCAGTCGTAACTTTTATCTTATCTTAGTGAAGCTTAATAAATCACATATTTTCCGTCCCAAAACCTCTTTCCAACTTTAATCACTTGCACAGATGCCAAAAAAGAATCCAGCAGTTAAGATGCTGTGATGCAGTAATTCCATTCCCGATCAGAAACAAAAAATACCCTTTTTTAAAATAACTTCTTCCACTCTTTCTAGGCTCCCTTTTCTGCAACAATCCCAGATGAAGCAGAACATATATGATTTGGTTAGTAATGCAGAATCTGATATCTATCAGTTAATGATGAATAATAACATATATGAATGCAAATCTAGAGCCAAGAAATTTTTTATTGGATGTACTCTTTAGAGATGGGAATACTTGCTTTGGAGATTAATGAATTTATCATCAAGACATATGGACTATAACAGCTACAACAGTAAGTTTCTTTAATTCACCAAACTTTCTTTTTCATTATTGTTGCCTTTAGATAGAGGTAGTCTTTAACGCATCATCGTACTTCATGCCAACAAAGAGGAAAACCCAAGTGGAGGAAACAAGGCAGTACAGGAGCTGCTAAGCAAGTAATAAAAAAACCTTATCAAAGAGGGCAAAAGAGTACCTACAAGCTGAGCTGAATATAACAATAATTAATCTAATGTTTTTTATTCCTCTTTTATTACTTATTCAGGGTAAGGAGATCCACACCCGTTTGTCATGCATGATCGATCGACAACAAAGTGCATGTGTATTTGTGTTGTTTCTTTCGTGATAATGAAGTCATTCAAAGAGGAGATAGCTCTCATTGAGAGCTTTCTGAAAATCGAACTGCCTCTAATTCGACGAAGGCTATTCAAAGAAAGGCTAAGAATTTTGTCTTTACTACAATGAAGAAGAAGACAAGCAAACTCTACATGATGTTGGACCAGGAGCTATCTAAGAAAGCGAAAGAAAACCCACAGGAGAACAATTAAAGTATGTAAAATCATCTACGACAGCAAGAGGGACTGAAACATACAGAGCCAAAAAGGAAAGCAGGGGAAGTGGTTAGGGTGTGAACACAAAGGCTGCGATTATTGCGCCCACGCCTTCTGCCTGAAGATAATGGTAGAGCCGAAGCAAAACCCGGAAGACATCCCCTCAGTGCCCCACGCATAAGTAAATATATACTTCTGTTTCAAATGACCCTCTTTCTTTGGCCTTTGATAATTAGACATGATGGGAGAACATGAACCTTCCTTGACTGTACAAGAAGAAGATGAATTTATGACAAATATTTATGAAGGGTGGAGCAGTCATATCTCCTAAAATAAAGGTGGGCAAGGCAGATTCCTAGCTCCTGGTCCAACATCATGTAGAGTTTGCTTGCCTTCTTTTTCATCGTAGTCGAGACAAAAATTTTGGGCCTTTCTTTGAATAGCCTTTGTCGAATAAAAGGCTGCTCCAATTTTCAGAAAGCTCTCAATGAGAGCTACATTGTATCTCCTCTTCGAATGACTTCATTCTCGCGAAAGAAACGACACAAGTACATGTGCACTTTGTTGTCGACCGATCAGGCATAAGAAACAGGGTGTGAATCTCCTTACCCTGAATAAGTAATAAAAGAGGAATAAAAAACATTAGATTATTTATTGTTATATATCAGCTCAGCTTGTAGGTACTTTTTGCCCTCTTTGATAGGGATTTTTTATTCTTCCTTGGCAGCTCCTGTACTGCCTTGTTTTCCTCCACTTGGGGTTTCCTCTTTGTTCCCATGAAGTTTGATGATGGTTGTAAAGACTACCTACTTCTAAAGGCAACAATAATGAAAAAGAAAGTTAGGTGAATTAAAGAAACCTACCATTGCAGCTGTATAGTCCATACATCTTGATGAGGAATTTGTAATCTCCAAAGCAGAATATTCCCATTGTCTGAAGAGTACATACAATAAAAATTTTCATGGCTCTAAATTTGCATTCGTATTTGATATCATTCATCATTAACTGGTAGATATCAGATTTCTGCGTTACTAACCAAATCATACAATTTGTAAAAATGCAAATTTATGATTTCCTAATTTGTTATATTTTTTTTATTATTATTTTTTTTTTCTGTCTAATGATACCTCTCAAATCTCACTGGGCAGTAAGTGCCACCACAGCTTTTCGGCGAATTACCTGCCTCCTAATCCTCTGTCATCATAAAATAATTGCTGAATTGAGAGCACACCTACCTCATAGTTGCTGATGACAGTACTTAAAACTGATGTTCATGCTGTTCTTCATCTTCTTTTGTATGAGTTAGTAGTGTTGTATATCCATCAAGCTGTTTTTCCAAGTTGGGTTAGCCAGTTGATTTGCGCATCATTTGATTTGCTGTTGAAGGCGACATCCAGGTTGTATTTAGAGTCACTTCCAGGGTACAGCAGGACAACTTGTGAATAAATATAGTGAGACATATTCCCAAGCTGGATCATTATTTTAAACGTGCCTCCTCCTTTGTCGCCTCCCAGTTTCATCCAAATTTCATCTCAAGGAATAAATCCACCATGCCAAGTCCATTCCTAGAGCTATTTGGTAGCAACATTTAAGTTGTAGGTTGAATCGCTTCCAGGATATAGCCAAACTACTTGTGTGCTTTGCAGGGCTATTGGGCTGTAATCACTTCTAAAACCTGGATCATCATTTTGAATCCTTAATCCCCTCCCAGTTTAATCAAAATTTCATCAGATGAATCCATTGTTCTCTGTCAATTACTTGAGTGTATTTGGTAAGCCACATCTCTAAATTGCAGATTGAGTCACTTCTAGGAAATAGTGCAACAACTTGTGTGTTTGCAAGGCTGTTGGGATGAGACACATTCCAACCTGGAGCATTAACTTGAATGTGTCACCTCCTTTGTCACCTCCCAGTTTCAGCCAAACTTCATCGTACGAAAAGAAGCCACTTCTCCCTGTTCGTTCTGCACTTACTAACTATTCATCCAAATGATATCCGTAGGGACTTAATTTTTACCCCAAGTTGTTTTACTTAGTCATGACTCGTATCAAAATTCTTTTTGCTATACATTTTTTAGTATCATGTACCGGTATGCTATTATAACCTTAGTCTTTTTTTTTCAAACCCCTTCTATCTCTTTTAAACTCTTTTTACCTCACTGAGCTCTTGTAGTGCCATCAGAACTTGTCTACTTTAATGCCACCAGACAGTCCGTCTATCACTTTCTCTTTGTCCGCTTTTTCTTTTTTCACCTTATCTTTTACTTGGGGATAGTAAGAAAATTTAAGGAATCAACAAAACTCTCAAATTCATTCTCAAAGTGAGATACTTTTATCTATTATCTGCCTTTCAAGGCCTTCGAAATGACTATTTAGTTTCTCAGTCTATGTCCAGTAGGATCCTCTATTTCCTTTTTCAATTTTGATTGTTGCAGGGAAGGGAGACGTGAAATAGTAGAAGAAATATTTTTAAAAAAGGGGGTCAATTTGTTGATCTGATCTGGATTGGAAATAGCCCATCACAGCATCTTGCCTCCAGATGGAGCACCACCATGCTCCTGCAAAGTGTCTGGATCTCCTTACTCTGAATAAGTAATAGGAGGGGGACAAAAACATTGGATTAATGTGGAGTTTTAATAAAGTGTCCTTGTAATCAGCATTGCCCTTGTCCCAGATGATGGGGTTCTCGCACAACTTGTCGCGAAGAGCCTCCTGCTTGGTTTAGATGAACTTCAGGCGTTTGGGAGTTTTGCCCTTCTTCTTGGTGTTCTCAGTGCTGGTAATCTTGACCTTCTTATGCGTCTTCTTGGAAGGGGTGATCGAGTCTTCCTTACAGACGTCATTGTAGTCTTCATCAGGGAGGTCCACTTCTAGCTGGTCTGAATCAGACATATCTTCTTCATGTGAAGGTGGATGACAAAAAAAAATGTAAGTCTTCCTCTTGGTGGTCTTGGTTCTAGGCAAGGTGATATCTGCTTCCTCCTAAAAAAAAATAAAAAACAGATTTGCCACACTTTTCCTTTTATTCAGGATATTTTTCAGGTCGTCCACATCTTTTGATAGAAAATTTAAGGAATCAACGAAACTCTCAAATCTAATCTCACGGTGGGATACTTTCTCTGTTATCTGCCTTTCAAGGCTATCAAAATGGCTATTTAGTTTCTTGATCTTAACGTCCCATAATTTCTTGAGAGTTGGTAGAAAATCCTTCAGAGGGCTGAAGTGATGTGAAAAGTTTAGCAGGGCAATTTAGATTAAGCCCTGATAAATGATACTTATCACTTATCATCCAGACTAACCATTTGTCACATACACAACTGAAGACGCTAGTGCCGACAAATTTCTCCCAGGATTCCTGCATACTTTTGCCCTTGCCGTGCACAGGCACCACAGAATACTGAAAGGCTCCTCCCCGGTGAGAATGGCCACATTGAGAACAAGTGACGATGTTATGACCGACAACATGGCACCATCTGTAAGATAAAAGCATAAGTATAGTCAACAGTCCCATATAAATATATGATGTCAAGTTACCTTCTTTGTACAAGCCTGTGCTCAAAGCAGCTTAATGGAATAATTTTCTACATTAACACTATTCTGACCTGCAGTGGGGGGGGGGGGGTTATTTGATCCCCCACCTATAAAAAATTGCAGCCCCCTCTTCTTGTTGTCATTGTAACCCTCCGGGGAGCTCTTATCTGTTACTTTTGAATTTCCTCAAAGTCAGCCATGATGTCATGTAACCCTCTCGATGATTGCCAGATATCATGTGGATGGAATCGCTTGCGATTTGCTCATATAAGTACACGTACATGCGACTATACTGTTCAACAATGTCGGAACCTGGTCGGAACAGAACGGCGGGTTTTCACCGAAACTGCCAGCAAGTGAATCCAGGCGATCAGTTCCGCGGAACCAAAATACTGCTTCTATCCAGGCGATTGGTTCCCTGGAACCAATCGCCTACGACACAGGCCTTAAGATATAACAACACTATAACTCTTCACCCTTGCCTGAATTAAGGCGGGTCTTTTTTTGTTGTTTTTTATGATATTGTGGATCAGTGAGATGGTATAGACACTCGTGCTCCCTGAACCAGCTCACTCCATCTTCTTCTTGTTGTACACTCGAGGGAACTTTGAGTTCTGCCATCGTGTCCAATATAACAGGCCAAATGTTGCAGTGACTGAGGGAAATGATATTATGACAAGTCAGAGGATCACAGTACTCTCTTGACACTGGGTCTACAATACATGTAGACCTTCAGTCAGTGGTTTGCTTTTTCATTTGGTATACCCTACATTTATAAATGACAATGAATAGCCAATAATCGAAATGTTTTTTTCATAGATTGAGGTCATGATAGACCAGTTACTTGGTGCCCCCTCAAGGCATGTTAGCGATGGTGTTCAGAATCCTGTTTCAATCACTCTAACCTGTACATTGACAGAAGACCTGTTCTTCTTGTTAAGGAAGTACAGGGTATAATTCCCACCAGGACTCCCGATGTAGACATGAGTCCCATCAATAGCACCTATGACTCAAGGAAACCCACGCTACTCATAGAATCGCTGCCGGGTAGATTCAATCTCTTTTCTCATAGTTGGGAACTTCACAAAATCTCCCCTCCTTCTTGCGATAGCCTCAGAAACTTCTTTTGCGACTATGTAAACAGATGATTGCGAAATTATTGCCTCATCACCATGCATCCTGTAGAATAAACCTGCATTGAAAATATGAAATTCAATAAATATTTGGGCTGGAATTTTTTTATTATTCAACTAAAAGGAATTAAGCTTCTTATAATTTGAAATGAAGTAGATATAATACTCAGGAAGAAATAAGTAAACCTTTAAAAAATTAGTTAATTGTGTATTGTTAGAAATGTATGGCATGTTTCCTCTGTAAGTGAGGATTAGAAATCATTAAGATTTTTCATATATGCAGGCCTTTTTTTGATAGAGGTCCGTTTTTGGTTTGTTATGATATTGCGGATCAGTGAGATTGTATAGACACTCATGCTCCCTGAACCAGCTCACTCCATCGTCTTCTTGTTGTACTCTCAAGGGAATTTTGCGTTCTGCCATTGTGTCCAATATAACAGGCCAAATGTTGCACTGACTGAAGGAAATTAATAATATTATGACAAGAAAGTGGAGCACAGTATTTTAATACCCTCTCGACAGTAGGTCTACAATAGATCTTCAGTCAGTCATTTGGTATACCCTACATTTATAAATGACAATGAATAGCCAATTTTATGTTTTGTTCATGGATTCAGGTAATGTTAGACCAGTTACTTGGTGCCTCATCAAGGCATATTAGCGATGGTGTCAGAATCCTGTCGAAGATGCTGTTGGACTCGCTTACCCAACCCTGACAGGGAATTATCTTTCTTCTGAGTTTTATTACGTGTTAGTTCACTCTGTATGAATTAGACTTCACCAATGTTCAACTGATCATGTTGATTGTTTGGTATGACTAAGGTCATCTCTAACATGTTATTTCCTTTTCTGCATCCAGTTTGAAAAAATCCTTTCTTCTGAGTTTTATTACGTGTTAGTTCACTCTGTATGAATTAGACTTCACCAATGTTCAACTGATCATGTTGATTGTTTGGTATGACTAAGGTCATCTCTAACATGTTATTTCCTTTTCTGCATCCAGTTTGAAAAAAATCCTGAGCTTGGGTTCTTCATATAATCCCACACCATGTAGGTGTTGAAGGCAAACAGAAAAAAAAATCCTTATTGTTTCTTGCCCCTTTCTGCAAAGTGACGTCAAATTACCTTTGATGTTTCAGTAAATATTGCAGACTTCATATTACTAACATTGCCGTTGGCTCTCGTGCTCGTGTTTGAAGAACTTGATGCGGATGGACTGTCGACTCTGCGTGCATTAGTGATAATACATCTTTGGTTCATCACAAGGCTTTTAACTTGGTCCACAATTCCTGGTTTCTTAACAATGACATCATTGTTAAGATTTAACTGATAGAACGAACCAGAGGCAGAAGCAGAATCCTCCTTCGCTGGCTCAAAGACTGACGCGACGTAGCTGACCGTGTCCCTCTCCCTCTTGTCGAAAATCACACATATCACCATCTTCATTATTCCAAACGAAGCCATGTCAACATAAAGATGGTCAAATAACAAAATACAAAATAAGAAGAGACAACAGTCTAAATGATAGGGTAAGAACTACGCTACAATTACAACGACCCGCTAAAACGTCCAGCTAGCTACACACGTGCCCTCAAAATGTGCAGCTTTCGAACCATAACATATTTTATAATTACACATAAGACCATTATAGACTATTGTCTTCCTTTACAAAAATTACAATAAAGTTAAAATGAAGTTTAGGATATTTATTTTTAAATAAATAATATTTTTAAACCAAACGTACATCAAAATTAGAGAAAATAAAACCTTTATCCAAAAACTAATTTGTAAATTGGCACATGAAAAACCAACCCCAACCAAATACACAATAAGCCACCGTGTAAGTTTATGTACACAAATTGCACAATCTCTTATACAAATAAACTCTCCATAAAGAACAATGGTGGGATACTTGTGAAATCCATAGAGGTGGATCCACCTCTATGATAAAAACCAACCAACTGCAGACTGCGAGACTTTTAAATACCATGATCAACTACAAGTACAAATGGATTTAGGTAGTTCAGACTATGTCCTTTCCAGCAATGTAAAGAAAAATATATCGATTCATTGACCAAATTGCTCAAAAATGTTTTAGAAAGTAAAAAATGATCGATACCAGGAAATCAAGTTTAACTTCCTCTAAAATTGCGAATATTCAATCTAGAGGCTTGAAACTTGGTGATACATACTATCCCCAAGCTTGAAGTTAACATCTCAAGTGGTTCTTGAGATATCACAATAAGGAGAGAGCAGGACGTACAGACGGAAAACTCGAAAACATGATGCCTCTGGTACCTCCTTCGGTGAATGAAGCATAAAAACAATAACAAAATATAACTCCACCATTGCCAGATCAGAAAATATATCGCACATTCATCTATTCTATTTTTGACCTTGACCTTTCTCTAATGATGTTTACTACCCTTATATTTGAAGTTTATTTCTTCATTGGCTCCTGAGATATTGCAATAAGAAACAATACATGGAATTACACATCTTGACCTCTGTGACCCTTGACCTATATAATCAAGAATCTAATCAGACTATCATATGATGGTGATACATACTACCCCCAAGTTTGAAGCTCATATCTCTATCCTCAGGCTTGAAGTTGATATCTCAAGTGGGACAGACGGACGAACGGAAAGCCCGAAAACATGATGCCTCCGGCATCGCCTTCGGTGGCAAAGGGTGAATTATAACAAAAAAAGTTACCTCAAGATATTTTCTTTCACATGAAGAGCATCTCCATTTGAATCAAAGTGGACAACTTTATCTCCTAAGCCATTGTTTTTCAAAATAGCTTTCTCCTCCTTCCCAGGAACATAGTCTTGTTCGCAATCTGCAAGGCATACAAGAGTCCTGGAGAAGGTGTTTTTCTTTGCCTCTGTAGAGTGTGAAGTTTAAAAAAAGGTTACATTATAAAACCTGTACATTGTACATCTTCAAAAGAATTAATTACCTGTAACATCGGTGCAAACTGAAACCAATATCAACCATAAAAGGGTTTCATGCGGTCATCTTACAGTTGGCCAAATGGATTTTGCCTCTCCCCCCCCCCCCCCCTGAGATCTTGGCTGTTGAATGCAAAACCACCCCAAAAGCTGCAAGCACAAAAAGCACAACATAACATACAAAATGTCATTTCTGTATGACTTCATTATGCTAATTTACCCATAAATCTAATTATATTTTGTTTAAATACTTTTTGTATGATATTCAATAAAATGATTAACTAGAAAAATGATATATCTGATGCCAATAATTTTTGATCATTTTAACCGTAACAAAGGGGGGGGGGGGGTCTTATCAGCCGCTTCGTCGTTTCACACGGTAATGTCGCTGGAAAAAAAAATGTTATAACTTTTATTTCTAACATCTTACGCAACTTTTGAAGCTATTTTGAAAAAATTGAGCTCATCGTTCGAAGTTACAGAACATTATGTAATGCAGCACAGGCCGAAAAACAGATACAACATACACGTATGGGAAATGGCATTTCATGCCAAAATCACATTTTAGTATTTAAAATATAATTATTAGCCATTATTTTAGTTGATCTTGCTATAATATTCAGAGATGATCAATGACCGAAGTATTCCAAAATAAAAAATAAAATACATAAATAAAAAAATTCCCAAAACAATAAAATACATAAAAAATTGAATTAAATATCACATTTTTTTTCATGTTCAATGCTACAAAGATATTTAACCAAGAATTAGCATACTAAGACATTTCATACATAAATTAGCATATTTGCAATGTACTTATATAGAAATTAAAAAGACGTTATTTTGTAATTTTCTTTCAGATTACATTGTACACTACTATTGAGCAAAAGTTTGCGGGGCTCGCGCAATTGGTGACCAAAATCTGATGGGGACCTTATTATTTTCTTTTGTCTTCTATTTTTTTTTTATTCATTTAATTTTTTGGCTCTTTTATACATGTTTTGAAAATTAAAGCAAAATGCTATCTTACATTATATTTAGGTTTGACATGCAATAAGGGAATGCTACATGTATGTCACCTAAGAACAGAGAGTGCAGTTTGTTTTGAACAATACAAGTAGTTGCACTAGACTTTAACCCTAAAAAGACTGGGGGAGGGGGTTTCATTCAGCCCCCCCCCCCTAGACATTTTTTGCGATAACTTCGCGACGCAAAAAAAAAAATTCGCCGGACTTCATTTACTTTCAAGTCTCGCGCAACTTTGGAGACCAATTTTGCGATGCCTGCGAAATTACGTAACATTTTGTAACCGAGCGTCAGACCCAAAGTTGCGCAAATACGTGACTTTGTGTACAAATCCAATGCAAATTGAGTTTTTAGCCAAAAAACATGAATATATCATTATTTTCTCTTTAACTGATTAAAAGCAATTAATGTAAGGTTGTATATGATTGAAATAGTGTCACCGATGATTTCCATCAGAAAAAAAAAATAAAAAACAAAAAGTCGAAAAACAAAGAAATAGATAAATTTTGAATCAATAAAATACATGTACATAAGAAAAAAATCTTGATTTTTGGGGCTTTATTCAATTAATTATAGCAAAACTTTGATTTTGTAAATAAATTAGCATATTTAATTAGTGACAAAATTTTTCAGAGAATACGACTCTTCAGTTTTGGAGAGGATGCCATGGGCAACGCGCATGCCAATTCGGCGCGATCGCGCCCTTAACGGCAGAGATCATAGGGGGGGCTGAATGAGCCCCCCCCCCCTCCAGTCTTTACGCGTGTCAAAATAGCCCAGTCTTTTTAGGATTAATTTGAAGTGAAAAAAATTCAACAAAAGGCATTTAGGGTTGGTAGCGCTTGCGCAGCAGTCATAATTCATTAAATTGGCCGAGACCCAACCCCAGTAAGAATAGGTATGATTCAGTCTTTATTCAAACCCTAATGAGGCTGGGGTATTTTGGAGGGTGGAAAGACCAGGGGAGGGCCTGATTGTGCATATATGATCATATTAAAATAGAAGATACTTTACCATTACTATTTTATACATACATTTCGCAACCATCTGCCAATTTTTGTAAAATTTTATGACGTCATCACAAAGTTATGGACAAAAAAATAGCGAATTTACAAAGCATTACATAACAAGGCAATAAGTCATTGTCGTTCGATATTTGCTTCTGAAATTGACTTCACATTGACTGCATTGAAATTGCCTTTCCATTGATACCATAATATAGGTTGCAACAGAAAATTTTGAGTAAATCCAGTTTTTGTAGAAACCAATATACTAGCTTGCTTCATAATCGCGAAATCGAGAAAGCCACGAGTGCTCAGATTACTATGGAACGCCATGGAGGAAAAAGGATAAAGATTGTTTGGTCTAAATTAGGTTGTCTTCTGTATTCTCTTTGAAAGGACCTGAGCTTTCAAGAGTGTTTTTTATATGGTCTTACAGCATGTAGGTGTTGAAAGCAAACAATCAGAAACAAACTTATCATTGTTTCTGGCCCTTTTCTGCTAAATGGGGGTTATCACTTATAGCCTTTCTTGACACAAGTGCTAATGACATTGACTCTTCAAGAAGACCTAAAGGCTCCCAATGCTGCATCATATGGTTTAGCGACTTGAGCACATCTCCTCATTATTGAGAGCACTTTCTGTTTGGATGCTGACACTCCATTGTCAATCTTACCCACCTATCTAGTCCATGCCTGTTCTATGTGGAAATGCTACATCATATGGTTTAGAAACACGACCATATCTCCTCATTATTGAAAGCACTTTCTGTTTGGATGCAGACACTCCACTATTAATTTTGCAAACCCACCTTGTCCATGACTGTTCTATGTGGAAATCACATAAGAACAACAGTACAAGATGTGATGAAGCATTTCTCTTACGGCAGTATATATATTTGTATTTCTCTCATTTCCTATCAGTAGTGATTACTTGAGACTTAGTGATAGATTGTCCTGAGTCTTCCTATTATATTGAAGATCTCTATGTTACCACTTAATACTCTCTTTTATGTATGTGAGGTCGTAAGAACTGCAGCTGTGCTTCGAATTTGTACTTGATTGTCTTGGATTCCTCTGAGCTTGAGCCACTCTTCATGGTCTTTATTTTTCTGTCATATTTTACGAAACCATCCCTCAAATTAACCCAACGCTTTCATGCTACATCGTCTACAGTCAATAAGAAATAAACAAATAAAACAATTGAAATTAAGAGGGAAATCCAAGATTGTTGATCAATTACAATCGGGATTACCGGTACATACAAATCCCCCTTTTTTTCTCTTTCCTTTCTGTTTGTTTTGTTTTTTGTACTTACATGTACCACTGGTCCACAACTACATTTATTTTGCCTTCTTCCCTGGCTGCTGATACATGCAGGGCTGGCATTTGGCTGCTTTTATTCCTGTCTCACCCTTTTGGGAAGGTCATCCAATATAAAAAAAACAAGGTTCCTTTAAATTTGGGTGCCATTTTTCTGCTCCGTAATTTTGTCGTCTGGATTAGCTCTTCATTCAGTTTTAGGCACAGTCCCCATGTCGTTTCAAACTAAAGCTATCTTGGCCGTAAATTTGTACTCCATGTTATCGGTGGCATTTAGGGTCCTGTAGAAGTCACATTTAGAATTGCTTACCCAACTCTTTCTGAAGCTCTATATTATGTTTCAACTTCACCAATGTTCAACTGATTATGTTGATTGTTTGGTATATATTAAGTTGTCTCTTACATCCAGTTTGATTGGGATCTGAGCTTGAGTGTTTTTCCAATATGGTTCTACACTGAGAGTGTAGATGTTGGAAGAAAACAATAAGACACAAACTCTTCAAATCACTTCTGGCTCTTTTCTGCAAAGTGGAGAATATCACTTTTGGCTTCATTTGACACAAGTGCTGATTGTATGCCTGACTAGTACAAGTGATAGTAAGTGAAGTGAAGCACAAGCGATAGTAAATATTGCCTAATCGGTTTTCCACATCTTCTTCACCTCTTCGAGCTCCCTCAACTACACGGTTGTTGACTTCATCTTCTGCAAATTGCGGCTTGCATAGATTGAATTACGCCAGCTGCAGCCTCAAGTTCTGCAAGTTCTTCCAACTCTTCCTCGTCTGATTCCAGCTGGTAATCTGACCAATTATCGCCATGATCACTGCCAGACTCTGCATCATTATCCCCTGGATATCTATCTACTGGATTACTCATATTGAAGACAATTTCAAAAATCCAAACTTGTCACGTGATCGCCTCCCCCTTCATACGTCACAGGCTATGACGTAATTGTTATATATACGCTCGCCTTTGGATCTCCATTTTTGTCATGTCGTTCTAGGAGTAGTCAGATTTTGATGTAAAATGTACAATTCGTCCTTATTTTTCCACTAAAGAGATCTGTATATTCGACATGGCCATTACATGCGGAAATCAGATTTTAAGCTGACTGGCTGACAGGGGCCCTTTAACCACTGAGATAATAAAAAAATCAAACACAAGGACTTTCTATGGCCAAGGAGATACAGAGTTTTAAAGTTGCACTATGCAGAAAAGTATGGAACTCCTCCATTTCCTCTCCACAGCCCAGCATACATGTAGAAGCATAGTTTAGTACCTTTGGCATATAATTCCTGTTTCCTCCAAAAAGCCATTCCACCGTTATCCGACACTCAACATGGATTTATTATATTCGTGTTGTTGGGGTGATAGATTCTCCTTAAAGGGGGACTGCAAGTGTGCTCGTAGTAGATATGCAGGGTCACCATTTATGCACGTAAGTAGTATCAAATAATCTCTGTTCCTGCTGTTTTAGGTATCCTGCCTTTTTTATTCATGTTTTCTTCCCTCAGTTGATACAAATTCAGATGATTCTTGTTAGAGTTTATTTGTGATAAATATGCTCTCTAGTTGCCAGCCTGAACATACTCTAGTGTTGAAGGCCCTGATCCAAAGAACTTTGTACTGTTATTTTTATACAAGCAAGTACATGTATGGGCGTTGGAAGTAGTCCACAAACAACATACATCTTTCCACAGGCAGACAAAAGGACCTTCTGGGACTTCTTGAAGTTGATAAATTTGAAGAAATTCACTATATCTCCCAAAAGCCATTCCACCGTTAGCCGCACACTCGACATGGATTTGTTATACTCATGTTGTTGGGGTGTTAGATTCCCCTTAAAGGGAGATGCAAGTGTGCTTGTAGTGGGTATGCAGGGTCACCATATATATATATGCACATAACTCGCAACTCAGATGATCTTTGATCCAGTTTTTTAAACAGTTCTGC
The DNA here is from genome assembly GCA_940671915.1 of Paracentrotus lividus. Lineage (NCBI taxonomy): Eukaryota > Metazoa > Echinodermata > Echinoidea > Camarodonta > Echinidae > Paracentrotus > Paracentrotus lividus. The sequence goes on from CALNVZ010001721.1 coordinate 35,351,948, forward strand.
CACTTTTACTCATGTCTTCTTCCGTCAATGGGACCAAAAAGTTTAGTAATCATTCCATGTGCCGCTATCACAGCCAGATATTTGAGGGCGTGAATTCTCTTGTGTCTGTTGTATATCACACGTTGATGTTGTGAGGGCCTGCAGACCGGGGGCATAGTTCCATTTACAAACCCCAACAGTTTGTTATCGCTCCTCCCTTTGCAATTATGGCATTTGCAAACTCTTCAAGATGGACAGGACGGAGCTACTCCTGGTCCAATGTGTCCAATATTCAGGACGGGCAGGATGTAGTGGGTACGCAGGGTCACCATAAATACACATAACTTGATCATGAGTATCAACTGACCTCTGCTCCAGCTCATTAAGGAGTCCCGACACTCTGAGGAGGTAGCAGTCATGTCTCCTTCCCTCTATGGGCCCGAACAGATGGGTGATCGTCCCATTTGCTGCCGTAACTGATTGGAATTTTAGGGCGTGATTCCTCATGTGTCTGTTGTACATAACCCGTTGATGTTGTGAAGGCCCGCAAATATGGCACAGAGTGACATCTACAAAGGCCCAGCAGTTTGTTATCGCTGCTCCCTTTGCAGTTATGACTTTGTCATATTCTTCAAAACGGGCCGGACAGAGCCATTCCTGATCCTTTTGGATCCACACTTAATCAATTGTTTCATCGTTTTTGGCGACCTGCAAGAGCCGGGCACGACCAGGTGACAAGTGATCACCAGTCATGATATTCTTCATGACCTCATCTGATGCATCCTTCTCAGAAATAGCATTAAAAAACATATCAACATATCCAACAACCTATTATGATTTAAAATATTTATGTATTATGTATGTATTATAAATGTATCAACCTGTTTTTTTTTGCTTAGTTCCAATCCATTTGATAGTCCTCTGCTTTGCCAGATGTGTAGGCCTACCATATTTTGTGTTGTTCTTCTAGTCATTACTAAGGTTCACTACGCCTTTTCCTTTATGATTGTGTTATTCTGGAAGGCTTGTAAATATGTACAAATTTACAAAGATGTGGTGCGTACATGTTTGTGAATATGTACAAAGATGTATGCACCACATCTCAAATACAAAAGAAATTCCCAGATTATGAAAGGTACAAATGTATTGGTCAGTGCTTTTCTAAACAATTTCCTTTCCGAGTCCATTTGCCATTGTCTGTACTGCTCTTTATTGCGTAAGTCAGACGCAAGCTTCCTCACTTTGTTTTAAAGATCTTTGTGACTCTCCTTCAGGCTTCTGCACAAGCTCTGTCCATTTGGGAATCCCCTAGGTCAATGACATCTTAATTTAAAGGTTATATCCTTCAAGTTAGCTGCGAAGTTTTGCTATCTCTAATTTCAACTTCTGCTTCTCGAGAACTTTCTTCTCTTTCTCTAATTGGATATTCTCCTTATCCACCTTCCTATGTTTCATCTCTACTTCTAGATAATTATCGGACAGAGTTGCCTTCTGTGAGCATTTCTTACCTGCAGACTATGTAGTCCCAGGCCTTGAAATTCGTGCTGGAGCTGATGGCAACAAGTTCCTGATGGAGAGGCAAGTGAAGTACTTGATTTTGATATAGCAAACATGAGTCTAATTTCAACTTCTTTTTTTCAAGAAATATCTTCTCTTTCTCTAAGTGGATTCTCTCCATGTCTGCCTTCTGATGTTTCATTTCAACTTCAAGATACAAATCATAAGTCAATTTTGATAGTCGCTTCCTTGTCTCAGGTTTACATGTAGGTTTTGAAGGAGCTGGAGTAGAGGCAGCAGCAGGAGTTCAGTACTTGGTCTGAAAATCTTCAAACATAATCCTAACTTGTATCATTCATAATACTTGTGAATAGTCATAAATAAAATGAGGAAAGTGTATTAGTGAGAATTGTGCCAGATTCAAGTATGTTTTCTACTCTTTCTTAAACAGAATTTTGTATGATGATGTTAGGGAGGGATGACTTGCTCGTTAACTTCTTCATCATTTAATCCAGTCTTATAAGAGCCACTGGATTGTCATTTGGAGGTCGATAGAAAGATCCTACATGCAGATGCTGCTTTCCAGCATATACAGTCTTTATCCAGATTGCTTTCTGAGTGCCTTGTACTGGAGGTCTGGTGGCTGGTCGGTGTGCAGGGGACGTAGGATCGTTTGTGAAAAGCGTTGAAAGTGGCGGGTTGGTAAAGTCGTCTGGTTCGGCTGATGCTCAAAGTCTAGGTGCAAGTAGGTTGGTAACGGGCTGCAACTCAGCAAAGACTGGTTCTTGTGGTGTTCTTTAGAAAGAAAACAGAAATAAGAAAACATGCAATTAATAAAAATATATATGTTCAATTGCGGTAGTTTCAAACCAACTCTGTTGGTAAAGAAATAGCTGAAAACTATCATGACTATACCCACCTTGGCTTTCTGTTCTTATTGAAGAGGAGATTCCAAATGTCCAGTCAAATTTTATCTTAGGCATCTCTTGTCTGGGGCAGCTGATTGGTCACTATCACTTCCTGTATGATCTCATTTTTTAGCCAAACATCTTTCAGACTAGTTAAGTTCTTGCATCTTACGACATCTCGGAGGTACCTCTTTGAAAATAAAGGAAAGTCAAAAGAAAAACAATCGTTTGGGGGACCGCTGTCCTTGTGGCTTTATGGTTTTGGGAAGAAACTTCCCAGCTGCTGCCTTCATCCTCCATGTTTCAGGCATTATGATATACAGTGGTATGAGTAAAACTTACAGTTTGCTTCCTTGCTTCTTATTACACCACCAACTATTGTAGATTAGCAGATTTATAGTATAATAACCTTTCATCTGGTATGTACTTTTTCCTCGACTTTCTTGTGCAAACTTGTCAAATGTTGAGAAAACTTTAGGGCTAATCTTAGCATATGAATGATGTACATGACTTCATCAAGCTCTTTAGTATTCCCTTCAATTCTACTGTTGTTGACATTGATTACAGTGATTTTTACACACTTGCTACATGCAACCTTTGGAGATTTATGAGATGTCAGTACATCCATGCTGCCAATCATTACTTCCTTTGGTACAATCCTTTTTGCCGTTACGCCGATGCCATCTACTGGTCCTTTCCCATGACTTGTGGCGAAAAATTCCAGACTATGGGTCTTTTGAGGAGGGTCAAACTGCACAGCAAATATCGCTGCTTGAATTGGCTTGCAGCGTCATCAGAAAAAAAATGATTTGTTTGAAGTGCTTAACCTCACGGTCAAGCCACAGAAGTATTTCTTCGGATAGATATTGACTGCATACTTGTCGTGCTGAAGGTGATCAGAAACGATAGCCATGGAATGTATACCTCCTTTCTCTCAGGTACAAACTGTGAATAGGGTAACTTGGTTGTAGGCCTAATGTGCAGACTGTATTTCATTCTGCGTTTTTGTTGTGAAATTTTCAGCAATTTGGACTAAATTTTGAAAAAGGTATAATCTAAACAGTAATTGGTAACATTAGCATAAGATTGTATGTTAAAATACTTTTGAATGACTTTGATGACGTAATGGGTAGGTAGATTAGTTTGTCTACCGGATGGTGCAACTGTATGTTGTTAAGCCAAACAAAAAAGGGAATCATACCCCTCATTATCTTCAAAAATAGCCAGAAAATAGTTACCTTATATGCTACTGCATATTCTTCAGTCAGTATTGAGAATGTAACATTGACAACATTCGGTTTCTTTACCAATCCATGTACAATCCCCAGATAATTTCATTCTGATTTCATCTCCTTCCTGTACAGTATGATAAAAAATAAAAAAAAACCTGAACTTGTTATCCTCTAATTTATTGTCACCAAGCAATTGGCCCATCCTATGGGGGAGTTGGGATGGCTTTCTGTCTCCCAGTTCCTCAACAATAAGCACCTGATGGAGGCGCTTCTGCTCAGATTCTCCAGTGTGTTTGATGAACTCCAATTTCAGCTTGTCATTGCGATCCTTGGGGTGGTGGGGAAGTGCATTATATTTAAGTACGATTCTACTTTCTCCATGTTGGACACAAGACTCGTGACTGTCCTTCTGGCCGAGCACTGTTGAGTGCCCTCAAGGTGATCATTGTATTGCAAAAGCAAACCTCCAGTAACGCAAAGAAATCTCTTTTCACCACTTACAAGATCGATGGATATTCAATGAATGCCACATCATCTGATCCGCCAAGTCAACGCCTCCCATATTGCATGTGTACACTCTACGGCCTTTGGTTTGATGTAGGTGCTTCTGTGGTTCTCCCCAGGCTTTGACCTCACATGCTTGCAGAATGTTGCACCATTGTGTGCAGAGCTTACAACGTTCACAGGCCTTTTGTCTGCCCAAGATATGAAAGTTAACATATCATCTTTTACTACTTCTTAAAGATGTCTTTTCGTTTAGGAGAGTATTTGATAAGTTTGCATATCACGAGTAGCACCCATGGTGTCGGTTTAATTATAGCTTTTTTGTTATGTCCTTTACTGCCAAACTCACAGCAAGACCATGACATTGTGTAAGGTGTGCATTCAGTTGCTTTGAAGCCACCTGTACAGCAACTCCCTTTGTTGATCCTGCAGAGGACTGCTTGCATCATAGCACTGACCCCTTCAATTGGTTAGGGACAAGTTCATTCTGGTGAGGGTGTCCTCAATGGCAGCAACAAGGGTATTGGCCTTAATGTTCAGGATCTTGTGAAATTCTCAAAACTCCTCTCTAGTATTTAGATCCCCATCCACCTAACGGATGCAAACTGTAAGCTGCTTTTTGTTCGATAATCAGTGCATTCGTCTGCCAGAATGGAATAACACCTGCCCTTGTGAACACATTTTGCAACCTCTCGCAGAACAGTGTTAGCCATAATCTGCAACATTTCATTTTGAATGTCATGTGACACATATTTATCGGCTTTCTTCCCAAGCCACGTTTTCATTTGGGGGTCATCTATTGCTCTGAGCCTGTATAGTTGCATGAAATTTGAATTCCCCTCCTTATTTTCAGGGTTCCCTTTAACGCCTATACCCTGTCGCCCTAGAAATTTCAGATTCTGCAAAATCTTGGCAACATTTTTGTGCGCCACCATCTTTTCCTCTTTACACTTATCATAGATAGTATCCTTCTTGGGGGTGTAATGGCACTGAAAAGAGGTGTTGGGTTTTATCGGACGCCGTCAACGTGGGTAGAGGTCCCTAGTGATTTGTGTCCAAAAGATGATGGAACGCATATATGGTCCCCCGAAGCTCTGTGCCTACATAAATTCAACCAAGTAGTCTGCTATCATTTCCCTGTTGGTTGGTCCACTACCTGCCTTGAGTGCTGATCCAACATGAAGTTAACCCAGTAGTCTGCGATAATATCCTTTTTGGTTGGTCCCCTGCCTGCCTTGAACTTGTCCTTCGCCCTTGAACATGTGGCTTCGACCCGATCGATGCAAACACTTGTATTCAGATCCCCGAAATGGAGGGTTTGGTTTACAGTGGCATGCTGATATCCTGCAGCAAGGTTGGGTATCTGGTTGAATGCCGCCCATATATCTGACCATATATGACCTGGTGCTACCCATTGTTGAATTATGGGCAAGAGTATCACTGTGTCTCTTCTGGGAACATGAGCCAAAGAGCCTATTCTCTGGGCTTGCTTGTACCCACCGAGGATCCACTCCTCTTCCCTTACTCGTCCCATGATGTTCTTCCCCTGCAAAACAGGGACTCGTCGATCTCTACTACGACACCTGGCCCGCCTCTCTGTTCTGGGTGATTCATGAAGGAGGCAACAGCCACATCCCTCATAAATTGTCGCCAATCGACGACTGTTTTTCTCAGCTGGACAGCTGTCCGAGTGGTGGATGTATGTGCAGTTCCGGCATGTGTCATTTTGTCAGGCTTAGTGGTTGTTGTCGTCGGAGTTTGCCCCTCGTCCCCTTCTTGGTTTTCGTCGTTGCACAAAGCCCGTGTCTGCAACATTACTTTTTTTCATTCTGTTTGAGCTGCTCCATTTCATGAGTGTTGCTCTCGCACAAAGTGCAAGTATCTATGCACTTCTGCAATGTCAACTCTTCGATATGAAGTAATCGCTCCCGTAGTTGATGATCACAGTTACCACCAACAATACGGTCTTGGAGAAGCTCATCGTCCAAGTCTTTGGATTCACAGTCCTTCACCAGAGCTTGAAGTTCAGTGATCTATATACGTTGTGAAGGTTTCATCGGGTCTCTGTTTCCGCGAGTTAAACAGGTACCGAAGTACTGGCAAGTTCTTCCTGGGGTGACAGTAATTTTCAAATTTTGTTTTTTGGGAGCTCACTTTTCCTACCTCCGTTGATGTAAACGCGAATGTATTAGCAATCTTTTGTACCGTAGGTCCTGCTACATTTAAAAACGTGGCATAGCGAACTGCTCTCGCAGTTTCATAAAACTCAAAACACCTCAACCAGTCCTTCCAATTTGTTGCGACATTCCCCTGGAAATTCAGGGGGCTGTAGTCCAGCCATCTTAAATAAATGAAGTTCACATCAAAATATAGCAGCAACGTCTTAACTCTCGAGTCAATTAGTGTGTAACTTCTGACACAATGTCATGCATCCATACAATCTGGAGGCACATTCTCATTTATACGCCTGTAAATCTCATAATTCAATTCAATTAAATTCGGTTTATTAAATATACTGAAAAGGCAGTCCAAGGACTGAAAACATTTCAAAATTACAATTTTAAAAATAACATAATGTATCAAGTGATTATCAGCTAAAAATATAAACATACAACTACATACAAAAAAAAAGTAGAAATGTAGGGGACAGAGAAAGAGGAGATGAAGTAAGAAAAATCAGAGGCATAGATGATAATGTAGTAAAGAAAAGGAGAAGACAAATTAGGAAATGAAATCTTACAGTATAATCACATGGAGACAAGGAAATATGTCTGACTCAACCTATGTATGGATGATGGAGTTTATTCAGGCTGCAACATGTGGCTTATTGTGTTTGGATCATTATATGATATTTGAAACTTGAAATTTATGCATATCTTTGCAGATTAAATGAAAGATGTTTCCATTAATCTTGTTAAAAAATATTTCTTTGAGAAATATGGTGTTGCCAAACAGGGTTTCGTACATAGCTGGGTTAAGTCCAAGAAATCTTGCCCTCCAATTCATAACTCTCATCTCATAATCTAGCTATGGCATGGGTGAAATACAGTCTTCCACTTTGTCCTTCAAAGATGTCTACTTCAGGAAGGTGCTTCACCAGCAGGCCAAAGGCCTATACTTTTCCCTAAATGTACTTTTTTTTTTACTTACATGTACATGGTTAAACATGCTCCTTTCAATATAGAAATTGATCTTCGTGAACTCCTAAATATTTGCAGCATTTTTTAATTGTCTGATTTCAAACAAAGAGGGGGTGATTACTTCTGTGTTTGTTTGCTGTCCCACATATCATGTACTTTGGTTAATTTGGTTTAGTGGCAACTTCTTTACTTTTACTTAGCTTTTCTCTCTCTCTCTCTCTCTCTCTCTCTCTCTCTCTCTCTCTCTCTCTCTCTCTCTCGCTCTTTTACATTGTTGATGTAATTTCATTAAGTTCATGTAATTCAGAACTATAGAATGAAACAACCACATACATGGTTCACTGAAAACCAAAAATGCACAATCAAGGTCCCCCAATGTAATCAATTACATCACGAAACTTACTTTATATGCCTGTCACTAAAAAAATAAAAGAATGATGCATTATATTCAATGGAGAGGGTGATTGTATGATTAAGTTGATTCAAAGATATTTACCCTTTGACACATGTTCATGCTCTTGTACTGTTATATATATTTTTAAAGTATATTTTCTACTTAATTGAAGAGTGGTAAATTGATCACTTTTATTGCCAACAATAAACTTGTCAACAATTTTGTACTATATATGTTTGCCAAATGTATTTATTAAATGGAGTTTATAATGCTATAAAAGGAAGTAGAAGTAGAATGGAAGTAGAATGAGAGAGGAAGTATAAGTAGGACGGTAGTAGAGTGAGAAAGGTAGTAGAAGTAGGATGATTGTAGAGTGAGAAAGGTAGTAGAAGTAGGATGATAGTAGAGCGAGAAAGGTACACTGTAAAAAAGAAAATTGTATTTTTACAGCAAATCTGCTGTCGGCAGAGTCGCCATAAAAAATGTAATTTAAAAAAAAAGTTCTGTTGTAAGTTTCTCCTGCAAATAATTACGTGAGAAATACAAAATATACATCAGGAGTAACACATTTTTCCGTTTTTAACCAAATACATATGCTAAAAAATTTAATGATATTTTTTCTTTTCTTTCATCAATTCTTAAGGGAGAAATTTACAACAAAACTGTTTTTATGCCTCCGCCACCGAAGGTGGTGCCGGAGGCATCATGTTTTCGGGTTGTCCGTCCGTCCGTATGTCTGTACGTCCGTCTGTACGTACGTCCGTACGTCCCGCTGGCTCGTTATCGCGATATCTCAAGAACCACTTGAGATATCAACTTCAAACTTAGGGATAGTATGTACCACCATAGGAAGATGATCTGATTAGATTTTGGAGTATGTTGGTCAAAGGTCAAGGTCACGGAGGTCAAAAATAGTGAAATTCTATGTTTTGAGTTCGTTATCGCGATATCTCAAGAACCATTTGAGATATGAGCTTCAAACTTAATTGTAGGATGTACCGCCATAGGAAGATGATCTGATGAGATTATGGATTATATAGGTCAAAGGTCAAGGGTCACAGAGGTCAAGATGTGAAAATCCATGTTTTGAGTTTGTCATCACGATATCTCGGGAACCAATTAAGATATATATAAAATTCAAATTTAAGGGTAGTATCTATCACCAGAGGAATATGGTCTGATTAGGTTTGGGGTTACAAGGTCAAAGGTCAAGGTCAAAAATGTCATTCTATAAAGCAAAATGAATAGATGAATGTGCGATATTTTTCTGATCTGGCAATAGCGGAGGCATATACAGTGTGTCCCACAATAAATGCTAATGGCACTTTAGATGGGTATAATATTAAAATTACAAATATATATTGTTTATTACTCTACACCCGTAAACTACCATTCGTTTTCTACAACTGGATGATATTTTATGTGATATGGTCCAAGAATCCCAAAGATATGAGCATTTTGTCATTACACATCGGGAAACCTCTCCATCCAAGTTTGTATTGAGTACTACCGGATGTGTCGAATAAAAGAAATCCAAGTTTGATCATTAATACTTTGAAAAATATTTCAGGAGTATTTATGAAATTTATATCACTGTAAAGTGCAACTCATTACCATTCTAATGATATGTCTCTCAGCTCACCAATACCACGCATTGCTGAACCCCATTGTTCTGAAAAAGTCTTACAAAATTGTGAGTGTTCACTTTCGTGCTCCTTGAGATGCGTTATTCAAAAGACTAAGAAAAAAACCCAACTTTGATCATTAACATGATTAATGAGCGTGAAAGTGAAGCACTCACAATTTTGCAAGACTTTTTCAGAACAATGAGTTTCAGCGATGCGTAATATTGGTGAGCTGAGAGACATATCATTAGAATGGTAATGAGTTGCACTTTACAGTGATATAAATTTCATAAATACTCCTGAAATATTTTTCAAAGTATTAATGATCAAACTTGGGTTTCTTTTATTCGACACATCCGGTGCTACTCAATACAAACTTAGAGGGAGAGATTTCCTGATGTGTGATGAAAAAATGCTCATATCTTTGTGATTATTGGACCATATCAGAAAAAATTTCATCCATTTGCAGGAAATGAATGGTAGTTTACGGGTGTAGAGTTATAATTAATATAATATTGTAATTTTAATATTATACCCATCTAAAGTACCATTAGCATTTTTTGTGGGACACACTGTATTTCGACCGCGCGCGATCGAGGATTCATCTTGTTTAAATTACATTTTTGTATGGCGACTCTGCTGACATCACTTTGCTGTATTTGTTTTTTTTGTTTTTTTTTTTACAGTGTAGTTAAAGTAGGATGGTAGTAGAGTGAGAAAGGTAGTAGAAGTAGGATGGTAGTAGAATGAGAAAGGTAGTAGAAGTAGGATGATAGTAGAGCGAGAAAGGTAGTAGAAGTAGGGTGTATTAGAGTGAGAAAGGTAGTAGAATTAGGATGGTAGCTATAGTAGAGTGAAAAAGGAAGTAGAAGTAGGATGTAGTAGAGTGAGAAAGGTAGTAGAAATAAGATTGTAGCAGAGTGAGAAAGGTAGTAGAGTGAGAAAGGTAATAGAAGTAGGATGGTATTAGAGTGAGAAAGGGAGTAGAAGTAGGAATCATCTAGATAAAATCCACTTTCTACCGAAGTCGACGAGTTGAATGCCTTTTTATCGGGGGGGGGGGGGCGGGGGTTGTTGGTGAATCCAAGTGACGTTCACACATACACAAAGTGTTTTACTCTCAAATTAACTTTTACATTAACGTTTAACAAAATAATGGAAATGCTAGCACTACTTTATTCCTTGGTCATGGTTCTTGATTCTCTTAAAAGGACAAAAAACAACTTTCTCTTTTAAATTTCAGAAACCTTCTGTCACTCATGCGTGAAATATGAGTGACATCAAAATGAAGGGAAGAAAGGTTCTAAGTTTATGAATACATAATGCGTCATTTTAATCATTGTTTTGATTAAAGTCCTATTAAGTGTCAATACTTATTGGCCTCCGTTTTTTGTTTGTTTGTTTGTTTTTATTTTTTTATTTCCTTCTGGGACACACCGTACAGTACAGAGTTCATGAATTCCATGACACACAAGAACAGTATCTACGTGTACCGTCGAGTCGCCATTCCCGGTCTATTCATTGTGATCAAAGGGCGAATTATTAATCATTAATATCATGATTTGCTCCATTCCAAAAGGGAATAAATCTAGTTTTAGCAAATTGGAAATATGATTTTTAATTTACCACTTTCTTCCAACTTTTAAATATAAAGTCTTGCTTAATCTGAAGAAAACAAATAAACGATTTTATTTTCATCATAATTTACGAATCTCTATTAATTTTCTTGTTTAATCTGAACGGGTAGCTGCACTACTATGTACAAATTCTGAATTTGTGTACACGTAGCATCAGAGTTTATTGCTTTTGGACAAAACTGGTTTTAGTCCATTTTAGAATGAAGCTTTTCATGTTCATATAGTGACCATGTTTCAGAGATATAAATACTCTCGAGACAAACAAAAAAATTAAGCAGGAACGGAACATTTTTTGTTGTGTTCAATGCTATTAAATGTGCTGTGTCTGGGGCAGATGTTAAATATTTTATTTCAGAAAAGGAGAAATAAAATTATTCTAAAATGAAATCTGTCTCGATAGCATTGATGGTGTGGAGTGTATTCACGATACCAAATGTGCACATGGAAGATATTGGTGAGTATGTATACCTGTTGGTCACACCTTCCTGTGTAATTGTATATACACTAATGCTCATAATTGCCTGGCCTCCTTCTAAAAACAATACAAGATTTTCTGTATACACTTATATTTCATTCATAATCATGTTATTGGCAATCACTTTTGTATCATCTGAAAGGGGAGGCTTGCCTGTCCATTTTCATTCCTGAGAACAGATGATTACCAGACCCAGCCAATTTTTGTTTTATCAAAGGGGAGTACAAAAGGAAAAAGCCCATAATTTTTATTTTTGTATTATTTTTTTTTAAGTCTAATCAGTAGAGAAAAAAAGAAATTATAAAGCTGTTTCATATTTTCTCAAAACTGTTTACACGTTCGTTTATGCTATTCCTCGAGGAATGATGGCCATAACGGGCCAATATAAGGGTCGAGTGAGCGTTATGGAAGGACTCCGAGAATAATATTTGTGCCGTTACCAGGGATTTGCACTAAAATCAGAAGTCGTGATTATCCAGTAAAGATATGTGTGAAAATTCGCTTAATGCATTAAATTACGATATATTTAGCCTACCTTAAGAGACCGAATATAATCATGATAATTGTGGCATATCAATATCGTCTTTTCAATATAGGACGAAATATTCCTTGGTAACAGCAGAAATAAATGCATCTTTTCGGGGCCCCATTATCTTGCTCCGCCCTTGCCTTTGCACCTTGTGGCCATTATTTCTTTTGGAAAAATATGAAATTAACATGTTAACATTTTTGGGGAAATATAAAACGGCCTAATGATTTTTTCTGCTGATAATTCCCACTTCTAAAAATTAAATTTTAAAGTTTTTTTTTTCCTCCTTTTTAGTAAAAATGTTGTTACAAAAATGTAAATAGAACAGGCCATTATTGATAAACATTTTGTAGAACGTTTTTGCATCAATAAGGGTTAATCTCTGCTAGCACTTGTTCTATCTTTGATCCTTTTAGCAACACATCATTTCTATGTTTGTTTATTCTGTTTTATTCTACTTACATGATGTATGTAATTATACCTGATTGTATTGTATTCATATTTAAATCATATATTCATGTGTTTCTCGTGTACGTTATGCTTTTTATGTTTTTGTTAATAAACACCAAACTTCAGTTAGGATGAAATAGCTAAAATTCGTGCATTTCTTTAAAACCAGCCTTTCTTTATATTTTTATATTTCGTTATAACCACAGAATTGTCGAACATTTGTGTGAATTTTAAAATGAAAAAAAAGTGTTCCTTTTCTATCCTGATAGCAGTAACCGGGCTATTTCTAAAACAAAGGGAAAGACAAAAGAACAAAGGCCGGAATAAAAAACGAAAAAGAAAAAAAGAAAATTAAACTTTGGGAGGTGTTGTCAAAAAACGTAATCATGATATTGTTTTATGTTGCTCTGATTTATTTTTTTAAGATTTCATTTGTACTTCATTTGAATAGCCATAAGTTGCCAAGGCAAGGACAGAGTAAGTCGCCACAAATTTATTTGTCCCGTTTCCAACAGTTTCTTCCAAAGAGGATTTCGTCCTCTATTGAAAAGCCGCTTAATGACGTAATTTTATTCGACTGATATACTAAATTATAGTCAGTTTCTTATAGTGAATATTTTGTAATCGACTGCAGTAGAACCTAAGTTAATGTTCATACATAGACTATATTTTGCTGGATAGTAACACCTCTGGATTTGGGGAGCGCATCCTCCTTAGCAACGAAACGAAAAATATTTGTTCTCCTGGTATTTCTGCTAAATCTGGCCTTGTATTGAAACATTATCTTATTTGGTCATTATTCCTGTGCGAGAATAAATATAAGGACTGTCATTCTCAACCATTATACGATGCTTTTCCTAAAAATATATGCGAATAAAAAAAGTCTAGGACAGGTTGCACGAAGCGTACTTTAAATCTTTATTCCGAGCTTTCGGCGTTGCGCCTTCTTCAGGATTTCTTGCACATGTCGTGTTCCTGCCAGGCGCAACGCCGAAAGCTCGGAATAAAGATTTAAAGTACGCCACATCCAACGTGTCCCAGACTCTTTCTTTTCTCACATATGTGTATATATTATTATTATATACATGTATATTTCAGAGGGTGACGTGCGACTCGTTGACGGTATCGATCAGTACGAAGGTCGCGTCGAGATCTTCGCTGAAGGACGATGGGGAACCGTCTGTACTCGTGGGTTCGAAGAAATGGAGGGACAAATCGTTTGCCGCCAGCTCGGATACTTCAATCAGGACGATGATGGAACAACATCCATGCCTGTTGCCATCCTGGCCAATGCGTACTTCGGTGAGAACACTGAGATACCGGTGAACCTAGCTGACCTACGATGTAATGGATTAGAGGCCAACCTCACAATGTGTGAAGGTGCTAAATGGGGAGATGACGTCATAGACTGTGATCATATCCAAGATGTTGGTCTGGTCTGTGGTAATGGAAATGGTAAGAAACAATCTTGTCCTGAGAAGGAATTTTGTTTATTAAAAGAATGTCTCAATGTTTGAGTTCATGGAGCTTTTTTTAACTGATCGACTATGATTTCTGATTAGATTTACGGCAAATCATCCCTGCAGGAAGAACACAATGTCCCACAGTGTGAAAAAAATATGAAACAGTGTGAACACAATATAAAATTAAATTTGTTAGCCTATATTCAAGTGTTTTAACCTTGTAAATCGCCTTTTCACAATATGGGCCGATCTGATTAAGGGGAAGTAATTTCTTACTGTGTAACAGGACATCCCAATGTGGAAACCAAAACTACACACTGTGAGACAAAGTGATCTTTCCACCAGGGATTAAGAACCATAGAAAACAACACAACCAAGGATAGAGAGAAAAAAAAGGTTTCATTTACATTTTATATGAAATTGTAATTGTACATCAACACCTAATGTACACTATTTAGGCACTTGAAAATGATTTGGATGTTGCAAGGAAAGTCTATCTATTCTAGTTTCCCCGATTTAACCCCAATTTTTTGCTATTTTCTTTTTCATCATCATAATATATATTTCTGGTCAGTTTCACTCTTTGTTCAAATTTATACCAGTTTTCATAACAATCATTATTCATAGACAATTAATTTATTCATTTGTCTCCAACGGTAGAAACCATGCAAATTGGTAGAAACATTCGCAACTGCTGTGTGATAAATATTGCAACCAGACAGCTATGAAAAAAATTGGTGGTCTAGCGGTTATGATATAGTGGTCTAGCAATCCACAGGTCGTGGGTTCGAATCCCGCCCGGGCAGCCTATGATTTTTTTTCATAGCTGTCTGGTTGCAATATTTATCACACAGCAGTTGCGTTTGTTTCTACCAATTTGTCATGGTTTCTACCGTTGGAGACAAATGAATAAATTAATGTCTATTTAACATTCCAACGGCGTAAATAAAAAAAAAAAAAAAAAAATCCTTACGTAATCATTTATCAGTCTTAATTTTAGATCAAAAATATATTTCTTGCATCAGATTTTCAATATAAACACAAATACAATTACAAAATAAAGCACAGCTCAAACATAATTCAGTTAAAACAATTTAATTTTTCGTTCATATTAGACACACCGGGATATACGACTAATCGGAGGAGGTGTAGGGTCGATCTGAGGTCAGATTATTTAATTCTGGTCTTCAGTGGGCCACGATTTGTGACTTCTCGTGGGATTTAGAAGGTAGAAAATGATTAGAATTTTGAAGGGATAGATAAGGTTTCCGTATTTCTATAAAATAACATGTGGCCCGAAAGAATTTTCGATTTTAACAAGTGCAGTCATATTACTAGTAGTTAATTTCAAATTATACGGGGTGCCTATCCTGCGGCCCCGCCTTCATCAACACTAATTTGTCCATCACATTACAAGTCATTTACCATATTCTGTCTAGTTCGTCCCCCCCCCCCCCCCATCATTAGCATGATTATACAGAGTGTGTCCACAAAAAAAAAAAAAAAAAAAAATCCCAACATTTTGGAGTTTTCTTGTTTGAAGCATGAACATTTAATTTTGGATTTTATGATACGTTTTGGCAGAGTCATCCTCCCAGCATTTCCTGGTACCGTTTTTATTTTGATTTTTGCACGCATGATTTAGTAACAGACAATCTTCAGAAGATAGCAGAATCTCGATTGTGCAAAATAGATGAAGATTAAAAACAAATGTTGACAGAATATGTGTACACACATACACACCCTCTCATCACACAAACCCACACACACACATACCTATCCTCCCTCACACACACGCACCCACACACACAGTAAGCAATTCACAATAACATTACCCCTTTGATGTTTTGTTTACCAAGACCATCACTGAATGTTTGGGACGTAAAGTAATTCCCTAACAACGGTTTGTGAGTGTATGTATGTCGGTGTGGGTGTGGATGTGTGTATGTGTGTGTGTGTGTGTGTGTGTGGTTGTGTGGATGAGATAGGGTATGTGCGTGTGTATGTGTAAATGAAGGTACCTGTTGGGATGTGTTTTTGTGCCTGCACATAAGTTATAAATTTTCAATTTATTCATTCTTCACCCAGCCACTTGGCGCGGGTGAGATTTTACCGTCTTCAGAAGATTGTCGGTCATTCAGTACACATACGCGTAAAGATCCAATTGAAAAGGGTACAAACAAACCTTAGAGGATATAACTCTGTCATGGATGGACTCTACCAAGTCATATCATGAAACCCATGATTAAATCTACAAACTTTGCACAAGACAACTTCAAAATGATGGACCTTTTTATTGACTCACTGTGTAGCTAGAGAAGTACAGATAGCCAACAATGATTTTATATACGTTTGATACTAGATACTGCTGTATCTATTTTGTTTTATTTATTTATTTATTTTTATTTTTTTAATTTTATTACCGACATTAATTGTCAGTGTTAGATACTGGAAAACGGGTCTTTTATGTCAAAATGACCAAATTTTTTCATTCAGGAAGAATTGTTACAGAATATTCTCCATTCAGATGCTGACGTGGCATGCCGTCAACTTGGTTATAATTACTCGTTTGCGACACTAGCTGCCAGGAATTCTCTTTATGGCGGGTATAACAGCGGTCAGGAGATTTCATTGGCTCAGATAGAATGTGAAGGAAATGAAGATTTCCTTGATGAGTGTCCACACGTGGCTGTCCCATCGATTCCAGAAGAATGCAGTAACCATCAGCATGATGCTGGTGTCAAGTGCGCAGATGAACGTATGCTCCAACATATTTTAATATCGCGCAGTCACATGCACGGCGCATGGCTAACGCGCAGTATTAAAGAAAATGTCTTGCGCTGGGTGTGCGTTACTCGTTCGTCGAGTGCGCTTATCCAACGATGTGAATTCCATGCGTATTTTGATATATGTTGTCTATGTAAATGCTCTGTGTTCGCAATTTTCATTAAATTTGAAATCGCTGGCCTTGCATTGTGTACATGTGACTGTCGCATTAAGTTCCTATTTCTAATTCCAAATCCTTTTTTTTTTTTTTTTTTTTTTTTTTTTTTTTTTTTTTTAAACATAAATATTTTATCCATGGCTAATAGCTATAGACACAAAGTTTCCTTTTACTGATTTTAACTAAATTACTTCCCCATATTTTAACATTATACCTGAGTAGTTAGCTATCAGTATTTTCATGAAATTTAACTTCAACAGGAGAGCCTGATGACGTAGAAGATTCAAATCTTGAACATTTTAGATGAAGTATGATTTAAACAATAATTGGATTACTCAACCATACTGATGATGATGATCCACAGCATTTATACATATCTGTTGAAAACCTTAAAAGGGGCAGGCATATCCAATTAAGTATATTACTGCACATCTACTGAAATAAGTGGGTTTTTAGGCATGATTAAAGTCCTCGATTCTGTCAGTTTTACGGAGTGAATGCGGAGAAAGTTCCATATTGCATTCCTTTCAACATTCAATCAATACGGTTCTGTATTTTCATTTCCTGGGGTTGTTTCATGAAAGGATTTGTCGGACGTTGTGTCCGACAAGTTTGCTCTAAACCAATCAGATGCAAGCATTTCAGTAGCTTATAACAGTTGTCAGTGAATATTTGTTTCATGAAATGCTCCCCTGATCTCCTGATTTTCATCTGAACTCATTCCCTCCTTTAATTCTGAACTAGCACTTGATGGAACGCTCCGACTTATCAGGGGTACCATGCCTAATCAAGGCACATTGCAGATCTTTCATGACGGCGAATGGGGCACGATATGCTTGGATGATTCTTGGACCGACGTCGAAGCCCTGGTCGCATGTCGACATCTTGGCTACGATACTGTTAGATGGTCTTTCACATCTGGTGAACTATCAACGGGTGTCATTCATTTGGATGCAGTTAGATGTTACGGCTATGAATTGACCCTTGCGAACTGCGCTCATGGAAATTGGGGAGATGTCTCACCATCATGCACGCAGGGTACAAATGTGATGTTGACGTGCGATAATGCACGAGGTAAGAAATACAACAACAACAAATTAAAGAAATAAAGAAAATCTCTTATCCATCTGCACAATGCCCCCCCCCCAAAAAAAAAAAAAAAAAAAAAATAAAATTAAATTAAAATAAAAAAATAAATAAATAAATAAATAAAAATAAAAATAAAAGATAAATAATAATAATAATAATAATAATAATAATAATAATAATAATAATAATAATAATAATAATATTAATAATAATGATGAATAAATAAAAAAATAAATAAATAAATAAATAGATGAAAATAAAGAATAATGAAGGGGAAAGGGGAAAAAAGTCTGCTTGGTGAAATAAATAATCTTTCCAAGTTGAGAGGGGAAAAAAATGCAATTAACAAAATATAACAAGTAAAAGAAAAAGGAAATGCACGTCATACCTCTGTTAAAAATAAATACAGAAAGAAAAAAACAATACGTCAATAATTCAAAGCAATCTTAATAGATTCGTCTGCTATAAACAATAAACATCAGAATGCTGTTTTGATAGATCATATAGATGCAGGCTTTGCTATACCATTTTTGTGCATTAACTGGTTGATAAATCAACAAATGATTGAACATTGAACAGATAACGATTATATTGTCATACGTGTAACATCTTGACATATTAATGGAATATGTCCGTACACGATTCAAAATCACGAGTTAATACGTTATATTGCAATGTTATTGTAATACTTGCCATCAATTTATATCTGTATTAGTCAATATTAACATAAACTACACGAATGATTCACGTTTTAATTAGTTTAATACTCCCATACACATTCTTATGACGAATTAAAATGGGTTACAATGTGATCGTAGTACTTACTATCAATATCGCACACAAAAAATGAGAACTTGCATATATGAGTGATCACACTCAAATATCCAAGTATTTTTGACAATATAGTGACACACATCCATGAGTGCTTTCACTCAATAAAGCTACTTTGAAAACGCACCTAATCGAGTATTTTAAATTTGACAATATAGTGACACACCAAAATGAGTTTATTTAATTAACTCATTTTATTGAGTAACATAACTAATTGTTTTGAGTACATTGCACAAACTAATCTAGTGAGTAACGCTTTACATACTCAGCTCTAGAGTTAGTAAGTAAAGGTTTAAAACTCATCAACTTGCGTGTGATGAGTTTGTGCAACCTTTACTTACTGACTCTCTGAGTATGTAAAGCGTTACTCACTAGGTGAGTCCTATTCCTTTTTGTTTGTTGTTTCCTGTTTTAAATGATATTGGAATGTCTTCCGAGATATACACATCAGTCATCATTCTCTTCAAACCAGATACATGCATTACTCACTCAGTGCATTCAATTCACACAAACCAATACATGCATTGATCAATGCATCAAATTACTCAAACTGTGTTACATTGACTGACAAAGTAATGGAAATCCATGCATGAATTCTAGTTGTTATTTATCAACGATGTATATCATCGGAACATTCCAAATAATCATTATAAAACAGGCAAACAAAAAACAAAAGGAATAGGACCACCAAAGACAATAAAGAGCATGCCAGCTCCCGCTAATCCGTTCCGCCACAGAGTGTAACGCAATGTTCCGCTATACATGTACTACGTACGCGTTAGAACATACCTCGTGTGCAGTCTCGATGTCTGTACTCGTGACCGAGTAGGCGTCGTACCGGCGCGCAACATGTAAAAGTACCGCATAGCCAGTAAAATTAACTCTCAAAGACTTTCACGAGACTTGAGACGTACGAGACGTGTCGTAGTTTACTCATCTAGTGAATTACAGGCTATATAGAATTTCTCAGGCAATTCTCAACTTACTCGATGTTTAGTGTTTTCACCCGCATCATCTACCAAGCCGTACCAAGTGAGAGAAACTCACTTGCACAATTGTTTACGTATTGAACATGCTAAAGTTACTTAAGATACTCCCAAGAAAAAAATTATTGAGTATATATACCCAATAATTTTTTTTTTCTTGAGTATCCCTTAGTAACTTTACATGTTCTGGAAGAGCGGGTGTGTACTTTTAACAGAAACACACTATCGGATTCTGAAGTAAAAATACGTGATATACGAATAAAAGCACTCGCCTCCAAGAGTAGCAAACGGGTTTTACTCATGGAAACTAGTTCTTATTTTTTGTGTGCGATTTCGATTAGTTAATATTAATAAATGATTCTTGTTTTAAATATCATAGTGTATATTTATGTGACTATTAATGGACATGGATTAACGGTTTCGTTTTTCTTCGTTTGCAATCTCATAGGTCCTAATTTAATATTTGTAATCTTCGGAGAATCGGTGGCTGCCAAGCATTTCACAGGAAGCGGATCCTGGGGATGGGAGCGCAACAAACAAGCGCCACTCCCATATTTTTTTAACCAGTCATTGACTGGTCATGTTAAAATCGGATCCCCCCCCCCCCCAACACCCCATGTTCAAATTCTTGATCATTCGCTGTTGCTATCTTGACTCACCCATAAACAAACACTTACCAATGTTGGTAACGAATTTTAGACAGGGGACATATTATTTCATTTATCTTATTCTATCTATTCTCAGTGGAAGAGGGCGATGTTCGCCTTGTCGGTGGGTTCTTACGATCTGAAGGACGAATCGAATACTACGACAACCATGCTGACGACGAATGGGAGACTATATGCGACGGGGTGGGAGATCTAATGGACGCTACAGTGGTATGTCGACAACTCGGGTACCTTACCGCAAGCCATGCGTTCGGTAATTCTTACTTCGGTGAAGGCGCCACGGACCAGAATGTCAGAACAGTTGGTTGTCATGGTTATGAGGCTGGGCTTGGAGATTGTCGGATCTTGTTTGGTCCGGTGGAGTGCCAGGACCATCAGAGGGACGCTGGGATTATCTGCACTGATCAAGGTGAGAAGTAAAGGATTGTTCAAATTCTGAATAAGTTGTTTTTAATCGTAGGGAGTAATAGCCTACAGATGATAATACAATACAAATACCACCACCACTACTGCCGACCAATATGCCATGCAATTGTGGCCATTACCTCATCATCAGACTATATTTTGCACATTTTGAAAATGAGACGCTTTTAAGGTAAAGAATTTGCTTACAATAATAAGCAGGTTATTGAATAAACCAGCAGGGCCTATTATTTTCATAAAACTTCATAGGCAAAGTTATCACTTAAAAATTAGTTAACAACAAGCTTTGGTAAAGTTTATGAATATGGGCCCTTGTACATATGCATCGATCGCAGACCACATGTATCTTGAATGACTAGATAGAGTCAGTTTTATAGTCAGTTTCTTTATCACCATCGTTGGAATTATCGTTTCAGTAAACGAAGGCGAGATCCGTTTGGTCAATGGTTCCGACTATACAGAGGGTCGACTGGAGATCTACCATGATAGCCAGTGGGGTACTATCTGCAGCAACAACTGGTACGGTGATGATGCCTCTGTGGCCTGTCATCAGATGGGACTGGGTCATGTCAAGGACGCCCTCAACGACTATGGCCCCGGTCAAGGGCCTATCCTTCTAGACGATGTGGAGTGTGTTGGTGACGAGATGAACATTACGAGCTGTGTGCATGGAGGATGGGGTGGACACGACGACGACTGCGGACACGAATCCGATGTCGGCATTGCATGTTTCCTCTTGAAAGGTAAATATCTTAAGTGACAGGTCAAGTCTTACGTCACTTAATTGAAAGTATTGATCCATGCCTAAGCACAATATAGCCGCTATCTAATTTTTTAGAAATTGTGAATCTTGGATCCACGCCTGATCTTGGAACAGACCACAAACTTAGTATCAAAAAATTTGAGTAGTTTTCCATTTTTTGTGTGTGTATTTTTATTGGCACAACGAGGACATTCCGGTATTAAATCGGGGACCAGGATAGTATTTGTCAAGTCGTTCGTAAGTTACGACCAACTTTACGAACGACTGGTGATCAGATCTTGTTCTCAATGATCAAGCATAAATATAGCACCCAAGAACATGTTCCAGTCGTTCGTAACATTAAACACAGCTCGGCGAAACACCAATCAGCACAATACACTTTGTCTCTGGGTCACAAGTCTTTAAAACCACTGGTTAATTGTTCCTTTGTTTGTTTGTCAGATCCGGTTGATGGCGAAGTTCGTCTGACAGGCGGACCAGACTACTCAAAAGGCAGGGTCGAGATTTACATCGAGCAGGAGAATGCTTGGTACAGTGTATGTCATGACGAGGGATGGACGGAACAGGACGCACAGGTCGTCTGTCATCAACTCGGACTCGAACTCGATTCAGAGTTTGAAGATTTTGGAGCTGCTCTTCAACCAGTCAGGATCAACAATGTCAACTGCATCGGAACAGAAAGCTTGTTGAATTTCTGCGATTATGATTTGCAGGATACAGAATGTGGAGCTGATGATGCTGTAGGGATAGCTTGCCAAGAAGGTATGAATGTAAAGATCACGATACTTCATTTGTACAGATTTCGTAGAACAATGAACTTGTTTTACAAAGTAAGGGCTTAAATTTGATCATCCACCCATTAGCCGTAATTTTCAGCCTGGCACAGGAATCCCAGTTGTTTCAAAACTATGCAGCGTAGCCTTTGGAATGAATAAAATTACTAAAAATGACTGCCTGCAGCGATTGGCGTAAATATTTTTATTATAAATGACAGCGCCGTACAAACTAAAAAAAAACAACAACAAGCGAGGAAAAACAGGAAGAAAAGAAGTCCAAGTCTATCTCTATGAGGAATCACAAACTGTGTGACCACATTGATTTGTTATAAAATTTTATACAACAGTTTCTCTACGGGAAGGGGAAATCCGGCTGAAGGACGGAGAGACATACGATCAAGGTCGGCTAGAGATCAACCATGAGGGTGTCTGGGGTTACATCTGCAAGGAGAGCTGGTCCATGACTGAGGCTGAAGTAGCCTGTCATCAACTGGGATACGAGTATACTCACGAATCAGACGTCGTCATCACGAACGCCTACGATCGGCCCTTTCATCTTGAGAATGTCGAATGCGATGGCGACGAAGAACAGCTGATTGATTGCGAACACGATCCTTGGGGTGAAGCTGACTGCGATCAGGATGACAGTGTCGCAATTGCTTGCTCAAATACTCCAGGTAAACATAATGTTGAAACTAGTGATGTAAGAGGCGGAACTTTCCATTGTATTTGATTGCAAGAGAAATGAAAGAGAAGAAAAAGAAGGAAAACCAAGGAAAATCACTACGGAAAAAAAACACAAAAGAACTATCCCTTATTTTTTCTCGCATAGTCATATGAAGGGAAACATCGTAACAAAGTGTTCACAAATGTATGCATCAGCTGGCCTAAGTAGATGCATCCGCCATTTTGCTATTATTTTTGTCCTATTTTTAAATGCTAAACCAAAATTACACATCAAAACCTGCTCCTCTCAATAAAGCTATTCAGATTTATATTTGTGCCGATCTCTTGTTCCTATGTACGTTTTGGAAATAATCCGCAATCCTTTTCAATTCTAAAATTGCCGATAATTTTTCAAAATCGCGTTATTAGGCAATAAATCAATGAAGTTGCATAGGTTCTGATTATTTTACACCTACAATTTTATTGAATGCTAAGTTTTGTGGAAAGCCCCTAATCCACTGAGCATCCGATCAGCAGAATCCTCAGAAATAATTGAGATAATATCTGAAGTCCTATATGTTTTCTTCTTTTATTCGTGTAAAAATGATGTATTTACTGGTGTAATCTCCTCGTTTATGCTATGAATCCAGAATCGACAAATATATTTTCCATCTTTTTCCCAATTCCTTTTTTTAGTTGACGATTCTCTAGAAGGATGGGCCATAGCTCTTATTGTCATCTTCTCTGTTGCAATCGTCGGAGTCGGTGGAAGCGCCTTTGGATATTGCATCTACAAGAAGAAGAAAAATAGTTACGTCTAAGACATTATGGCCGGTATTCTCGAAGGGTAACTAAAGGTAGTAGGCCCACCCTTCGAGAATACTGGCCCATATTCGTACAGTTTTACTAGGATTTAAATGGGCGCCCGCTAGGATGATGACCGTGGTGGATTGTAGCTTCCCTATTATGAATATAATTATGGGAGTGGTGTGGTCGAGTGGATAAGTCGGCGGACTTATGATCACAAGGTACGCGGTTCGAATCCCGTCCATACCACTAGCATCCTTCGGCAAGGTGTCAACCTGCAAATTTGCCGTACTTGACCCAAGTGAGGTGAATGGGTACCGGTAGGAAGCAATTCCTTGAATGCTGTGAGCACCTTTCGGGGTAGTCTATAGCTAAGCCGGGTAATAATTAGTTAACACTACAAGCGCTTAGAAACACCATGGTGGATATATGTATTAAGCGCTATATAAATGTAACTATTATTATTATTAAGAAAGCTATTAAGAAAGTTAATATATCCTCTGTTTTTCCATTTAATATCACCGATATGATTCACTCTCAACATATATATGAGTATTTATTCTTCACAAATTATGATGTTTTAAATTTTTTTCGTCCCTTCTCTTTATGAAATATCTGTGCAATTATTCCTAAAAGTTGTTATCAAATAGATTGGAGTAAGAGGGAAAAAATGTTTTGGTGATTTTTTTAATTTTTAATTTTTCGTTTTTTATTTTTTGCTTTCTTTTTCGTTGTAAAACAAAATGACTCTGGGATTTTAGAATTGCTGATATTTTAGTTTTATCTTTAAAATTCTCACCCGGTGTTTTAATTTCGCAGCAGTGTAATAAAGAATGAGACAGGGTAAGAGAAAAGGGGGATAGATGTAAAAGATATCAATATATTCCCACTTTTTTTCTAATTTTTAGGTCGAAGGGCACGGTCGTTCCCTCTGAATGCTCTGTGTATACCAATACGTGCAGTGATCTTTGATAAAGCTCAGGATTTTTTTAATGCATTAAATTTCTACTTGTTTGTTCTATTTGGTATGTATTGATGAATTGATAATCCGAAAAGCGGATTTTGTTTCAACAAACTCTAAAGCTCTCCTTTTTACTTGGCCTTCTTTACATGCATGTCAAATTCATGTTTTAAGTGTATTTTGCAAATTGATTATTGAATATGATGTATAAATATGTAAATTGTGGAATAGACACTGCCATTATGAAACGATTTGAGGACGAAAATAAAAGAATGTTATTGAATCTGACATATTTTATTCCCTTCCGAACTAAATAGGAACTCATGACTGAAATAAAGTTATGCCATATACGTGTACATAAATACTGCAGCATTAAATGGTGTATGCACACTGTATATATATACACTCAATATGTTTTCCGTAGCAGACACTTTTTACCCGTTTCAACGAAAAGCCCGGTCACAAAGGTCGATCCATACTCACACATAACGTGCAGTCTGTGGCCGGAATCCCGTCCGTGGCTATCATTTTTACAAAACAAGAGAGGGTGCATATACACTGTCCGATCCGTCATAGAGGTGGAGTATTTTTTTTTGCCGCTATAGCGACATGATTTTGCTCTGACTTTTTCTTGAATATGTTTGTCCCTGCTTTTACTTTTTGGGACCCTGGCTATATCTTGGACATTCTCCCAACCCTAAAAGTTTTGTCAACCCCCGTGATGCCCATTTTTGTCATTTTTTCTCATTTTGGGGCCCCTTTTTGTTTTCCCGGCTGATCAAGCCCCCCTCAGTCCAACCCTAAGGAAACGCGACTGAGGTGTACTGTTTTATATTGTTCTTTAAGTTAAATCTATATTTCTGGGGACAGGCCAAGGTCTCTTGTCTAGGGGAGGGGTTGAAGTAAAAAACTAGATTGGTGAAAATTCGGAATATTTTATTCCATCTTTATGCTGAAAACAAAAGAAATGAAAAAACCACCTTTAACCCAGAAATATCATAATTTTCCCCTTAAATTTTGTTTAGCCTTGATGACAAGACTGTAAATTGTCATTATTGCTAATATTTTATTTTGATTTATGTTTGGTTGAGATTTTACAATACAATTTAGGGAAGATAGAAATTTCCATGGTGTAAAAATGAATAAAATGAATGTTGAACCCCAATCAAAATAAATTTTGACCCCTCCCCTAAACAAAAGAGTCGAGCCTGTAACCATAAATCTAGATTTAATTTAAAGAACAATAACAAATCTCCACCTCAGACGTGTTTCCTTGGGGTAGGACTGAGGGGGCCTTGGTGGGTCGCGTGAACAAAAAAGGGCCCCCAAAATAAGAAAATATGACAAAAATGGCCATCTTTTGGGGGTGACAAGCTTTTTTGAAGAAAAATCCCCGGAATGGTTGACGGAACGTCCAAGATATAGCCAGGATCCCAGAAAGGGAAAGCGGTGACCAACACATTCAAGAAATTAATAACTGAGCAACATAATGTCGCTTGAACCAGAAAAAAATATTCCACCTTTATGACGAACAGTATCCCCTCCAATCAGAATGATTTTTATATTTTCAGTTAGACGAAGTCATTACCCATGCGCTTATTCGGGGGGGGGGGCTTTACGGCCCGGGCCCCGCGCGGGGCGCCCAAAAGAGGAAGAAAAAGGGAGAAAGAGAAGAAAAAAAATAAAGAAGAAAAAAGGAGAATGGGAAAAAGGGGAAAGAGAAAGGAAAAAGAAAAAAAGAAAGACAAACAGAGAGAGAGAGGAGGAACGGGAAGGATGGGGAGGGGGCGCCCTTAAAACATTAGGGGCCCAATCCACAGTAAAGTAAGGGGCGCAAATCGACCTTAAATTTAGGGGCGCCAATCGACAAATTACTGCAGGGCGCAAATTGTGTGAAACGTAGGGGCGCCAATTTGACCGAAACGTAGGTGGGGGTGCCAAATTAACCTGAAGCTGAGGGGTGACTATTTGATATAAACTTAGGGGCGCCGAATCGACCTTAAACTAAGTAAGGGCGCCAAATTGACCTTAAATTTAGGGCGCCCAATCGACATGAACTTAGGTGGGGCGCCCAATTAACTTGAAGCTGAGGGGCGCCTAATTGATATTAAACTCAGGGGCGCGAATCGACCTTAAATTAAATAAGGGTGCCAAATTGACCTTAAATTTAGGGGGGTCAAATCGACATTAAATCACGGTAGGAGGGCTGGGGGTGGCTGGGGGCCAAATTGAGTTTTAACGTAGGAGCGCCAAATTGGCCCGAAACTTGAAGCTGAGGGGGCCGGGGCGCCTAATTGATATTAAACTTAGGGGCGCCGAGTCGACCTTAAACTAAGGTGGGGCGCCAAATTGACCTTAAATTTAGGGGGAGGGGGCACTGACTCGACCTTAAACTAAGGGGCGCCAAATTGAACTTAAACATAAGGACGCCAAATTGACCTGCAACATACATGCATAGGTGGAGCGCCGAATTGACCTTAGATTTAGGAGGGGGCGCCAAATTGACCTTAAACATAGAGGCGCTTAAACGACCTTGAATTTAGGGGGCGCCAAATCGAACTTAAATTTAGAGGGGCGCCAAAATCAGCTTAACGTGGGGGCGCCAAATTGACCTGAAGCTGAGGGGGTGCCAAATTGACCTGAAACATAGGTAGGGCGCCAAATCGACCTTAGATTTAGGAAAGGGCGCAAAGTCAACCTTAAACTTAGGGGCGCTAAATCGACCTTAAATTTAGGGGGCGCCAAATCGAACATAAACTTAGGGGCACCAAAATGATCTTAAACGTAAAGGCGCCAAATTTAGCTCAAATGTAGGGGCGCCAATCATATTGTTGCTTAGAACCTCAAACTGAGAGACGTTTTCCCGTGATTAAGGGCACGGTGCGAACTCCGCTGCGTATCTGAGTGATATTTGTTCATCGACAAAATATGTCAACTTTTGAAATGTGTTGTCAATCTTGTATTGTCGCATTGCATTCATGGTTGATTGTCTCCCGACTGGAGAAATATTATTTTATTTATAATCTATAATCTATACGTGCAGGCAAATGCCCTCTTAAATTATTTGGGGGGTGATTGTACACACCATCCCCCCACCGAAATTATTGGGGGATGCATCCCCCATCCCCCCCCCCCCCCCCCCCCCCCCACAATCGACACCCATACTATACTGTAATTAGATTCATGCGTTTTTCAAACACGTTTTATCTAACCGGATCTTATCAAAAGGAAATACGAGTATAGACTAAATTAGAATTGTATTTATGAAGTTCAAATTTGTGGGATATTGCATGTTCCTGATGAATAGGAGTGAGGATGGGGGCTGCAGCCCCTACTCTGTTTTATACACATTAGTTGTTTGTTGTTTTTTTTCTGTAGACATTACGTTTTGATTTGATTTGATTTTATTTTATTCGTCGAGTCCACATATAAGAGATAATAGAAGAAACACCGACAAGGATAGCCCATGAAAGCCGAAAAGGCTTATTTACAATGGGGTCCTTTCTAGTGAAACATATAACATAATATGATAACAAAAATATAATAACAAAATGAATACATACATATACAACAAATAATGATATAAAAACATGAACAAATAGACCAATTTTTTTGCTAAATCTATAGCAAACCATTAATAACTGCAATATTAATATATTCAAGCAAAATATACTTTAACATAATTTTGTTCTCTATAAAACAATGATTGATTGTGACTAAGCTGTTATCTGCAATTTGTGTTAATGATGCTTTTGAGTAGTTTCCTGTTTTAGGTGTTGCTTTAATGCACTCTTGAAAGTATAAAAATTCTCAATAGCTTTAACATGATTTGGAAGAGAATTCCAGCATTGGATGCCATTGAAATAAAAAGTGTTTCCTATATATCCTTCCCGTTTTGGTAAAACAAAATTAAAATGACTATTCCTAGTTACGTGTTCATGGATATTTGAGACACGAGTGAAATTATTAGTTATATAATGGTCTAAAGTATCTGAGTAGAATATTTTATGCACATGGTGCAACACTAGTTGTTTAGACCTTTGATCTACATGGAGTAAACCTGCTTCTCCAAGTTCATTTCCACCGACATGTGTTCTTGGGCCTAAAACGTTAATGAATCTTACAACCTTATTCTGGATTATTCTTAGTTTTTTCTTGTCAGTCTTTCCCAGACTACTGAACCAAGCTGCATTGGCATAGTCAAACAGACATTGTATTAAAGCAAAACATAGAATTCGTCTTGATTTTTGTATTCATACAAGCTTGGTATCTATATAAAAATTTTAAACGAGAATTAGACTTTTTAGCAATTGAGTTCACTAATCCTGTCCATGATAAATCACTTGTTAAATCTATTCCTAAGTATTTTACTGAGTCTTTTCTTACAATCACCTGATTATTATAGGTTACCTTGAAATCATGTGCATGTTTCAACTTTCCCTTTGAACAAAATAAAATACTTTCTGTTTTCCCAACATGTAAACTAAGTTTATTGTCAGTCATCCACTCAATGCAATTTGCAAGATCTGCACTAAGCTTTTCTCCAATCGTCTTAGAGTTAGTGTCTGAGTACAGTAAAACGCTATCGTCAGCATATAAAAGTAATTTAGAACCGTTAACACAGGAACACATATCATTAATATAACACATAAAAAGAATAGGGCCTAAAATGCTCCCCGGTGGAACTCCGCATTTAATAGGCAGGGAATCAGATAATACCTTCTGCATAGTTACCACTTGATGACGATTAGTTAAATAAGATTTAAACCATTTTACACATGAAGAATCCAATCCCATGACCTCTAATTTCTTTAAAAGTATGCTATGATTTAAGTATCAAAGGCTTTTTGTAAGTCCAGAAGAACCATTCCAACAAAGCGCCCTTGAGAAACTTGATTCCTAATAAAATCCGACAACTGTATCAAACAAGTTTCAGTGGAGTATCCGTTACGAAAACCGGATTGAAATTCATAAATTAAGTTTTTTTCTTAGAAGTATTTTTCTATTTGAGCGTGAACAGATCTTTCCAAAATCTTTGAAACTATACTTAAAACGCTGATAGGCCTATAGTTGCCAACATCAGTTTTGTCTTTCTTTTTATGGAGAGGAGTCACCTTTGCAATTTTCATATCGTCGGGAAAAGTAGAGGACATAAGAGATAAATTTATAATATAATTTAATGGTTCATACAGAATTCTAGCCCCATCCTTTAAAAATCTTGCTGGTATCATATCCAGCCCAGTACTTTTAGAAACTTTTAATTTCTTCAATTCATCCAAAACAAACTTTGCTGTTACGCGGGAAAAATGAAAACTATCTTTCGAGATTCCTTTCTCGTCATAAAATTTTAGAAATGTGTCAGTGTCGGTATGATATTTGTCGGATTTTATTGGTAATTTACAAACTAACATGTCCGCTATAGTGGTAAAATAATTATTAAACTCATTTGCAATTTTAGTTTTATCATGACTTAATTCTCCCTGCACACAAAAAATGAGAACTTGCATATATGAGTGATCACACTCAAATATCCAAGTATTTTTGACAAGTATAGTGACACACATCCATGAGTGCTTTCACTCAATAAAGCTACTTTGAAAACGCACCTAATCGAGTATTTTTAATTTGACAATATAGTGACACACCAAAATGAGTTTATTTAATTAACTCATTTTATTGAGTAACATAACTAATTGTTTTGAGTACATTGCACAAACTAATCTAGTGAGTAACGCTTTACATACTCAGAGAGTAAAGGTTGCACAAACTCATCAACTTGCGTGTGATGAGTTTGTGCAACCTTTACTTACTGACTCTCTGAGTATGTAAAGCGTTACTCACTAGGTGAGTCCTATTCCTTTTTGTCTGTTTGTTTGCCTGTTTTTACAATGATATTTGGAATGTTCCGATGATGTACACATCAGTGCATCAATTCTCTTAAACCAATACACTGCATTACTCACTTCAGTGCATCAATTCACACAAACCAATACATTGCATTACTCACATCAATGCATCAAATTACTCAAACTGTGTACATGACTGACAAAGTAATGGGAAATCCATGCATGTTAATCTAGTTGTTAGTGTTATCAGACGATAACTTGCACAATTGTTTTACGTAATTGAACATGTAAAGTTACTAAGGGATACTCAAGAAAAAAAAATTATTGAGTATATATACTCAATATTTTTTTTCTTGAGTATCCCTTAGTAACTTTACATGTTCTGGAAGAGCGGGTGTGTACTTTTAACAGAAACACAGATTCTGAAGTAAAAATACGGGATATACGAATAAAAGCATTCGCCTCCAAGAGTAGCAAACGGGTTTTACTCATGGAAGCTAGTTCTTATTTTTTGTGTGTGTACATTAATGACTGTCTCTTGGGTAGTTTTCCCTTTTCCTTTTAGACCTAAACTCTTCAAATTTTTCCATAATCTCCTCGAGTCATGTTTGTTTTCTTCAATTTGATCTTGAAAATATTCAACTTTAGCTGTTTTTACCTTCCTTTGTACTAGATTCCTTAGAACATTGTATTTTCTTTGAAGATCCAAATTGCTATTATCCTTTTTCATATTCCTGTAGGCTACATTTCTTTCTTTAATTAACATGATAATTTCATTATTCAATCCATTTTTCAGTTCTTTGCTTGATCCTTACATCTTTCAAAGGGCACACATATTAACTATTGATAAAAATGTAGTCTTAAAATTCTCCCATGCATATTTACTTCGTTACATTCTGTTATTTTAGACCAGTCGGCTCGAGATAACTTTAAGTGAAATCATCTACATTATAACTCTTCATGCTCCTAATGGAAATAGATCTTGGTGCCCAAACACGGGCCTAATATATCTTTCTTGTGCAATTAATTAAAAAATGTCGCTTATACCAAGATCAATAACACCACTTTGGCTTATATGATCTACTTTACTACTTAATATGTGGTCTATTAACGAGGAGGTTGCTGAGTTGTGCGAGTGGGCAGATTTATAAGTTTCTTAAACCATTCAAATTCAATACATTCTCATATTTTTTGGATAATGGAGACTTCGTAAAAAGCAAAATATTCATGTCACCCAAACTATAACTTCATCATCTTTTGTTAATTTTTCTAAATTGTCAGACAGTGATTCAACAAAATTATGGTGTTTAGGGGTCTGTAAAGAGCGCCCACTATAATGGGTTTTGTCCGCGGCAATAAAAATATTATCCACCAATGATTCATTGCTTCTGAAAACCAAATCATCTCTTATATTGAATGCAATTCATTTCTAATATAGAGGCAAACGCCACCTCCTTGCCCACATGTACGATCTCGACGTAAAAATATGATATCCGTCTATACAGACTTCTTCATCATTTACTGACGAATTTAACCATGTTTCAGATAAAACAATAATAGTAATATAGGTTTCCCGGTCAAGTTTAAACTATCTCCGATCAATTTGACTTTTCTTTCGAGCGCTTTCGTCCGGAATGTGATCGCGATTACAAATCTGCAATGAAATTCGTTTATGTGTAGCCATAATCAAAACACCCGTTCAATCCAATTGCAAATTGCGCCGACGAATTTGCTGTTGTGAGCTAGTCGCATTCGTCAATGTTCGCTCAAATTCGTCCATTCGTAAAATTCCCGTATTCTGGTGAATTCAAATTCGTTTTGGGGCATCCACTTTAGAAATAACTGTATACAAATTAGGAATGTTAGGTTCGGATAGGAAAATAAAATTTGGGAGGGGGCCGTGAGTGTTTTGTCAGAAAAGAGGCTGATCATGGCGGAAGGGGGAGCCTGAGCTTGGAAAACACACTCGCACACAAACAAAACAAAACAAAAACAAAAAAACAAGCTGATTATAATGTTGCGTTTTATCAGAATGAATTAAAAACTATATGTCTGCTCGAAAAAGAAATGTTTACAAAAAAAATACAATAAAAACAAAACTAATGTGTATAAAACGAATAGGGCTGCAGCCCCATCCTCACTCTAATTCATTAGAAACTTGCATAACATGTAGGGGTAGGGGGTATTAAATTTCTCGCCTTCGGCATCAACAAGGTCATCATGTAACGGCCTGGGGGGGGGTAGGATTGGTCAGTCGGTCGGCAATTATTTTTTTCAACCATTTTCCTCTCTTTTTTTTCCTTTTTTTTTTTTTTTTTTTTTTTTTGTGGGGTGGGGGGGCTTTCCGCTGGCCCCTGGATCCACACCTGAAATGGTCAATAGACCAAGTGACAAATAGATCAAGTCTGTATTAAATAAAATTCAGATTAGACCAAATAGCTGTAGACAGGCGCGGCCCCATCACCCAGGAAAAAAAAAAAAAAAAAAAAGAGAAAAGATGAAAGATCGACAATATTGACCAATAAACCGTACCCCTGTGACCGTTACATGACGTTCTGGATGACCGAATGCCGCAAAAAAAAAAAAAAAAAAAAAACCTTTTAGACTTTTTGAAAGGCCCCAGGACAACTTTTTTGTTAAAAAAGGGCACTCTTGTTACTAAAAAGAAAAAGTTCCGCTCGGTCGCTATGCGACCTCGCATAATAAGGGAATACCAAGCAATACGCATGAGACCAATTACCCTGCTGCCGGAGGCAACTATTGTAAAAGAGTGTTGCAAAGCACATTGGCCTATTTACATCCCTCTAAACATATTTTTAAAGCCCTTTTTTTTTAGCACTTATATTTTTAAAAATAATAAAACATATAAATCCATTTGCAATTGGTATTTAACATTATCATGGGGGCAATAATTTTACACTTTGCTTAAAGTGTGTAATGAAACTGTAATGTTGCTTAAACTTTAAATATTGCTTAAACTCTAAAATGTACATTTTCTTTTAAAGGGGGCACTTTTAATCGTCAAAAATCAATATATTGACAGCATAATAAATTAAATACACTTTTATACCAGCCCCTCCCTATCCCATAAATTTTGCTCATTATGCACTGAGGTAAAGGGGCCCCTTTTCAGAAAAAAGTGCCCCCCCCCACTTTCAAATTCGTTCCGCAGCCTCTGAATACAAATTATTGCTTATAAATTTTTGTGTTTACCATGGGCGCCACCGTGACCCCCTTGCTTCGTGTGTTCACACGGATAGGCCTAAAACGTTTTAAATTGCATGCCTTAAAACGAATTTGACTGCTGGAAGCTCACCTCCACTTCCTTTTTAACAGCTGGGAATTTTTTAAATTGATCGCACGAATTTGATTTCATGCACATTGACGAAGTTCACTGCACATAAACACTTTTGATCGCACATAAACGATACGAATGATCATTAACGATTATGAAAGAACATAAACGAAATCGATTGCTCTAAATGTTAACTTAAATTACCAATAGCCCCGCTCCGGGAAGGTATCGTTTAAATTGACTGAACATTAACGAATTCGATTGAAAAGGGTTTAAAATCGACCGGGAAAACCTATAGTTGTTGAATACATGCTGATAAAAACATGGATACTATAAAAAAAAATTTGCAAACTCAGCCTTCCCCTTTCCCCATGATCAGCCATTTTCTGATAAAAACACTTCTCGGCCCCCTCCCAAATTTTTATTTTCCTACCCGAACCTAACATTCCTATTTTGTATACAGTTATTTCGAATATGCATGCCCCAAAACGAAATTGAATTCACCAGAAGACGGGAATTTTACGAATGGACGAAATTGAGCGAACATTGACGAAGGCGACTGCTCACAGCAGTAACTTCCTCGGCGCAA
The DNA here is from genome assembly GCA_940671915.1 of Paracentrotus lividus. Lineage (NCBI taxonomy): Eukaryota > Metazoa > Echinodermata > Echinoidea > Camarodonta > Echinidae > Paracentrotus > Paracentrotus lividus. The sequence continues at coordinate 35,386,425 of CALNVZ010001721.1, forward strand.
TTTGCAATTGGATTGAACGGTGTTTGATTTTGGTTACTCGTAAACGAATTTGATTGCAGATTTGTAATCGCGATCACATTGCGGATGAAAGCGCTTAAAAGAAATGTCAAATTGATCGGAGATAGTTTAAACTTGACCAGGAAAACCTATAATAATAATACCTATTATTTATAATGCGCTTTTCCCATAGTGGCTCGAAGCGCTTTACAGTATTTTATTACCCCGATCACTGGTTTTAAATCCATACTTGTAGTCAGCCATTTATAGGCGCCTTATATGGAATTATCCTCCCGGGTATCCGGGTATTAAAGGGAATCTAGTGTAGTGGGAAGATGGGGGGGAAATGAAGAAATTTATTGTGAGCTTTCCGATGTTTTTCATGATAAAAAAGCTCCACTAGAAAAAAAAATGCTCTTCAATTGCCCCAAAAGTCATAATATTACCCAAAATATTCCAAAACAGCTAAATGTTTGGGTCTAGAACATTTGGTGTTGCCCCATACTTGCATTTTTGTTTAAGTCCATGTTACTCAAAACTCAATTGGGTTAATTTCTTATCATTTTGGCGATTCCAAAACCTCACATCACAAAATAATGCTGAGATGAAATGATATCAACCTCTCCAAATCACTTTAGACAGTGTCTTCCACATTTCAATGAAGGTGCAGAGGGGGAAAAAAATTTGGTTATACTTTAAGCCCAACATCAAGGTAAATCAAGGTAAATGACCGGAACACTAGTTTCACTTTAAATGGTGTATGCACACTGTTAACACTCGACAAAATATGTCAACTTTGGAATGCATTGTGAATCTTGTATTGTTGCATTGTCGCATTATCGCATTGTATTCATGGCTGATTGCCTCCCGACACGGGAATATTATTTCATTTATAATTCTATAGAAGTTATGATTTTATTTGATTTCCTCACTCCCTACTGTACAACGGTGTCGATTTCTTTTGGCGATTGGGGGAGGGGGGGGGGAGAGATCGTCGATATTCCTCTTTTCCTCAATGTGACACATACGATGCTATATGACCGCAGCGTCCATTGTTGGGGGTGGGGTAATGCTTGTATACGCACATGCATATAGATATGAAAAATGTAATGTAAAATGCGAGCGCGAAGCGCGAGCTGAAAAATTCATAAAATGGGGCATTGTAGCATAATGCTAGCGCGAAACCAGGAAGGGGCTTTAACTGGTTTGTTAAAGGGGGACCATGGTGATTGTAATGGCTACAGATAATACACACATGCATACAGGTCAGCATCTACTAGTACATATTTTCAAATTCATTATGCGAACGCGAAGCGAGAGCTAAAAATTTTCTCAATGATAGTGACATTAAATGATACATATATTGTAGAATAATGCGAGCGCGAAGCGAAACGGGGAAGGGTCTTTATCTGCTTTATTAAAGGGGTCATTATGATGTAATGTCTATAGATATATACACTTGCACATAATTACGCATAATGAGTACTAGTACATCGTCGAATTCATAGGGCTGTAATGCGAGCGCGAAGCGAAACGGGGAAGGGTCTTTATCTGGTTTATTAAAGGGGCCATCATGATGTAATGTCTATAGATATACACACTTGCACATAATTACGCATAATGAGTACTAGTCCATCGTCGAATTCATAGGGCTGTAATGCGAGCGCGAAGCGCGAGCTTACAATTTTCTCAATAATATTGAACTGAAACATGGTATTTGTAGCGTTACATGACTATAAGCGTGAAATTGATGGAGGGATAGCTGGCTTTATAACTAGTGATTAGAAGCGGAACATCATGACGTAATGCCAACAAACGCAAATTTATAAGAATATGGAATATGAATTCCAGTTAGGGCAATATATTGTGCGAGCGCGAAGCGCGAGCTGAAAATTTTCTCAATAATAATGACCTGATGTAACTAGATACGTGTAGCAACATGGGAGCATGAAACGGGGAGAGAGTTGGTGTTTTGAACTTACCATCGTGGCGTTAATACATGCAAAAAAGAAGAACAAATCTTATATTATGCGAGCGCGAAGTGCGAGCTGAAAATTTTCAGGCAAATTTTAACAGTTATATGATATTTGAGAGCAAAGTAGCGACTAATTTGAAAAGAGGGCATTTAGCCTCCGGAGAATAGTGAAAGTGTTTTATATAATCAACGGTCCGAGTCCAAAAAAGTTACCTTGTCGATGAAGAGCCAAGCTAAGTGTTACAGACTCTTCAATATTTATTATTTAATTAATCAAAGCCATCGTGGATTTTTGAGGGGGAATACATATGCCTTCAGATTTACTTATTGAGGCGCCTGTCCCCCATGCACCCTCGGGGATCGGTGCCCCTGATTATCATCGATTTGAATTTATTTTTTCAATTGTGAATGGTGAAGCATCTGCGCTTCCATTATCTACACGGTGTATTGTGTATTACATGATTACTGAAGTATATAGGCACACACGATGAAGATTAACGAAAGAGTGAGACAATTTTGGATTTTTGAATGTCAGAAATATGCATTTTAGACTGCAAAATAATATAATAATGTCATAAAAGTGTTTTATATGATAACGAATTTGTAATGGGTAGATTTATATGCATATAATATGATATTTTTTTTATTTTCTTCATATCAAATTATTTGGGGGATGATTGTACACACCATCCCCCCACCGAAATTATTGGGGGATGCATCCCCCATCCCCCCCCCCCCACAATCGACACCCATACTATACTGTAATTAGATTCATGCGTTTTTCAAACACGTTTTATCTAACCGGATCTTATCAAAAGGAAATACGAGTATTCGTTTCATTCGTCACACATCTGTTCGTATTTACTAATTCGCAGAAGAACATGCATAGAGTTTGAAGGGGTGCAAGTGAATATTGGTTTAAATTCTGTGGAAAATACATAAAAACGATGGTTTTCATCATAAAATGGCCCTTTTCATGCGATGCCGCTGGTAGCATGTTAGCTTTGATCCTATTCACGACACTGATTTTAAAAGGTAATTATTTCTTTTTTATCATGATTATTCTTATCTAAAAATACATTCTTTAATCTATTTCTTTAAACTTCTTTGATACTATACTATATTGTTCGTCATGAAAGTGAATTTTTTTCAAATGTTTTTGTTCTTACTTTCACTTTTCCTGACCGTTGACATATTTTTGACGTTCCCCCAACCCTTCGTGGGGATTTTTCTTAAACATAAATTGTGTCAACCCCCAAAGTGCCAATTTCTGCCATTTTTTTCTCATTTTGGGACCCCTTTTACACGGATGACAAAGAACCCCTCAGTCCTGCCCCAGGAAACGCGTCTGACGTGTAGGGTTGGAATTGTTCTTTAAGTTAAATCTAGGCTTGGGTCTTTTCTCTAGGAGGGTTGAAGTAAAAAAGGGTGATTAGAAAAATAATTTAATATTTTATTTCACTTTTATGATAAAGCCAAGATAAATAAAAACAAGCTTTAATCCATAATTATCATTTTCCACTAAATTTTGTTTCAGCCTTCATGACAAGGTTGTAAATGGTAACTACAGTTGACTTTGCTCAATGATTTATGTTTGGCTGATATGTTACAATACACTTTGCGGGTGATAGCAATTTCCATAGATTAAAAATGAATGAAATAAATTCTGAACACCAATTAAAAAAATATTTGACCCTTCCCTTTGGAAATACACTGATTCCTGTAACCATAAACAGGTAATCAACTTAGAATTAACATAAAGATCAATGTACACCCTGCATCCCTGATGCATTTTATGGGGACTAAGGGCCTATGTAGGTCGCGTAAACAAAAAAGGATCTCAAAATGTGAAATAATGGCAAAAATGATCATTCTGGGGGTTTATAACCATTTTGGGGGAGGGGCGAAACGTCCCAGATATAGCCTGTGTCCCAAAAAGTGAAAGCGGGGACAAACCGTTTTAAGAAATTAAAGCCGGAGCAAAAAAAGATGTTGCTAGAGCGGTTCTAGGACATCTCTCCCGGAGGACAACTCCCCCGGGGACAACTCCCGGAGGACAGCTCCCCCGGAGGACAACTCCCCCGGAGGACAAGGTCCCGCAGGACATCTCCCCGGAGGACAGATTCCCCCAAAGACGAGTCCTCGAGGACAGCTTCCCCCCGGGACAACTCCCACGGAGGACAACTTCCCTGGACAACTCCCTGGAGGACAACTCCCCCTGAGGACAGCTCCCCCGGAGGACAACTCCCCGCAGGACAACTCCCCTGGAGGACAACTCCCCGGAGGACATCTCCCCCGGAGGATAGGTCCCCAAGGACAACTCCCCGGATGACATCTCCCCTCACTTTAAATTCTTTATAACTATTGATTTTTATGCCGACCCCTTCTGTATGACAAGCGAGGATGGGAATGGTTGTTTAATTGTTAATCATCCATTGGAACCATCCCTTCCAATCTATGAATGGCTACTCCTTCTCTCAAAGGTTGTTAGGTTTGGCAGAATTCAGAGGTACATCAACGAAATGTGACCCTCAGAAAAGGAAAATTATGAAAATGCAAAAAATAAAGAAATGTTGAAAAAAGGAAGGATGCTAAATGGGGAAATATGAAGCTACAGAAGTAGAAAAGATCACGAAGGGCGAGTTGGCCTACATATCTCTAGTCGTCTTCAGCAAGGGGGTGAGCACGATAATTAAGCTTTAATCAATAATTAATCACACCCTAAACAAATTAGAATGGGAGCAAATTTTAAAACGAGAACACAATTTTTTATTTATCAAAAAGAAATTCACAAAATCAATTCCAACATCATCACTTGTTTGTCATTTTTTAAGGAATAATGTAATACAAAATTGTCATTGGGTTTAAGATTTTGCAGACAATTGTTATATCTGAATGGTGTACTTGTGTTCATAAGTATGCACTTGCACAGCTTTGCATTCCTGCCGTGTCATCGCTATCATAAGAGGGTGTTATTGCAACTAGTGTTGGTATGAAAATATCTCCAGAAGTAGATGACAATTAAAACCTCTCGGTATATCAACCAATTTTTCAGTATTTCCGTCAACATATCCGATGAAATCATTTATAATTCTAAAACATTTGCTGAAACAAGCCAAACAAAACAAAACCTTGTATCAAATTATGTACATGTATTTTTGTATAATCAAGAGACGTGTGATATAAAATTTTCCGCTTGACGATTCGCGCTTGAAAATCCTTTTTTTTTTTCTTTCTTTCTTCTTTTTTTTGGGGGGGGGTGGCTAAAAGAATGATGATCGTCACCGTTTGTAGAAGAATAACAACAACAAAAATAGAACTTAAAAGTAAAATATACTGCTTCGGTAATTTTTAGTCAAAAATTTCGGCTCGCGCTTTGTGCTCAAGAATCATCCTTTCAAAAGGTTCATTTTTTTTCTTCAGATTTCAAACCCCCGCAAAATCCTAGTTACGGGCCTGACCATTGACCTACATTCTCTTCAAATCTAATCAGATCATCTTCCTATGGTGATTTAAGAACTGAAGTTGATATCTCTCTCTCTCTCTCTCTCTCTTTTGACGATAAATGCGGTTCCAATAGCAGTAGTCGACTTTACAGCTGCCAAACTTTAACACCCTTCGCCGAAAAAACAAAAATTGCCAAAGATTTTGTATTTCCATGAATGGCTATTTCGTTTAAAAAAAAAAAAAAATCGCAAATGGAGCAAAAATTAACGAGTGCATGTGGATCTGTTCTCCGGAATGGTTGAGTTGTCCTCCGGGGGACTTGTCCTGCGGGGTAGTTGTGCTGCGGGGGAGTTGTCATCCGGGGGAATCGTCCTCCGGGGTAGTTGTCCTCCAGGGGAGTTGTCCTTCGGGGGAGTTGTCCTCCAGGGGAGTTGTCCTCCAGGGGAGTTGTCCTCCGGGGGAGTTTTATTCGGGGGATATGTCCTCTATGGGACTTGTCCTCCGGGGGAGTTTTCATCGGGGAGATGTCCTCCGGGTAGTTGTCCTCCAGGGGAGTTGTCCTTCGGGGAGTTGTCCCTCCAGGGGAGTTGTCTCTCGGGGGAGTTTTATTCGGGGGATATGTCCTCTGTGGGACTTGTCCTCCGGGGGAGTTTTCATCGGGGGAGATGTCCTCCGGGGAGTTGTCCCTTGGGGGACCTGTCCTCCGGGGGAGATGTCCTGCGGGGGAGTTGTCCTCCCGGGGGTGTTGTCCTCCGGGGGAGTTGTCCTTCGGGGGAGTTGTCCTCCGGGGAGCTGTCCTCCGGGAGTTGTCCGCGGGGAGTTGTCCTCCGGGGGAGATGTCCTGATACTTGCTAGAGCACCACACACACACACACACAAAACCACCAACAATGCAAAAAGTGGTACGACCAGGGAAAACTAATAATAGGTTTGAATTTTTCAAATGATATGTGTATGTGGTACCAAATTAAAGCCACAAAAAAAGGCAGATAAACTATTTGTTTAATTCATACAATTTTTTGTGCGACGAGGAGAGAATGGAATTTACACAAATCCATTATTCGATATTATGGCCCGTATTCTAATATGAAGACTAAGTTTGTATACGTCGCAATCTTGTACAACTCTTTTGTGTGACCCGCATCACACAAAAGGATCACAGTTCACCGCATACGAAGAAACTCAGTCATAGTAGTCAGGCAGATAACAGGATTTTGGTTAGCTGAACGAGGTACCAGTAGTTAAGTATTGGAATAATATGGAGGAATCCCACATTTACTAACCCAACGTCTGGCAGTGCATCTCTGCTGCATAAGGTCCCTACAGCCGGGTGCGTCCAAAATGAGTGCCCATTTACAAATTAAACTCTATTTTGAATAAAAATAGCAGAATTCATTTCTAAACACACTAACTTTGATGTCAAATAAAGAGTATTAAATTGTCTTAACGCTTGTGTCATTTGAAATCATACTGAAATCGAAAACAGTGAGATTTTTAATGAAGAAATGTTTTTCTCACTTTTTTTACGTAAATTTTTTTCTTTCCCTTTTTTCAATAATTTTGAATAAATAGTTGCATAAAACATTGATGTTTGTAACCTTTTCTAAAACTACCTACGTGCATGTGAATGATGCGGTAAAAAGAAGGGAGCTATATCTTATTCCGATAAAGAATTATGATTAGATAAAGTCAGGAACGCAATATAGACAAAATTCAACAATTTGCCACCGAGACTGAGAATAACACAATACCTGCACGTGTATTATGAAAAGCTGATTGTATGTGATGGCTGTGAGTAGGGCAAACAAAAGTGCCAAAAATGCGGAACATTACGTACAGTTTTCGATACTTGTTTTGTCTGCTAAAAGCTATCGCTTGTTATCGGCCTTTTCTAATACACGTACGGTATGGGATTCTTCTTGATACGGGGCAAATTTTTGATTTTCATTGACTTTTCGAATACGTAATTTGAATCAAGATCATGTTATTTGGAGATCCGTTGAAGCTGTGTGCCAAGTTTCGTGACATAACTCACGGTAGAATTAACAAAAATCATCAATGAATTTGGCTGAATTTCACGTTTGTCAGGTATTGATTTCCTCCTCCATTGTCCTTATGTACAGAGGTTTAACAAAAGTTTAACAAAGTGAAATTTAGCATATTTTTAATTGTCAGTATTTGTCCATTTTGACTGTGAATTATTGTATGAAACTTTGCACATAGCTTCAACTGGTCTCTAACTAACATGATCGTTACTCAAATTAAGTATTCGAAAAGTCACTGAACCATGACGAAGCCCGAAACTTTCTCCTCATTTTCATGATTTTCTTGTATCTTGTGCCCACTGAGGCGTGAAACACCGGATTTTTATGAAAATAAATCAAAAGTACTCCCTGAAAAGAATTGTTATAATCAATCAAAGTAAGAATTGAATTTTAGTCCGTACGTGAGAAAAGGGCTTTTCCAGTCTCACGTGCTCACTGAAGCATGAATTTTTGAATAAATGCCATAGGATCATTGACACGTGCCCAAAGAATATAAATAAAACCCCCAAAATGTTATTGAGATGCTTTCTAGTGTATAAAATTACTACAATGACTCTTCGTAATTAAAATGGGCTATTTTGGGGTTGATTGATGGGTTCATTCAACGTGAATGGGATGATATTGGTTGCATACACTTCCAAAACAGGAATTCCTCAACATTTAATCGATTATACCATGGCAAAGAAGTAAGAATCGCAGTTTGGGCAATTTTTTGCTGCATGTTCACTCAACGTGAAATTTGACGCAATTTCGTTTCCGTATGTTGGGAAGCACGTTTACATACATTCTGACGTGTAATTGTCTAAATTGAAAATGGGTCCGATTCTATTGAATCAAAATTGTGATTTTAGGGCTTGTGAACTTCAAAAAATGGCATTATTGCATTAAACCATTAATCACTGAAGCATGACTTCCTAAAATTCGGTCCTATTGTAGCTAATTAAATTCCCTACATGGACATGTAATTAGATTTTTAAAATTCCTCCTGGTTAAAAATTATTGATATCTGAATATAGGGGGAACTTTCTTTTTGTTTGTTTTTATATAGAAGGAAACGTGTGTAGAATTACATATTCAAGATGTAAGATAAATAGTATCCTCTTCGTGTAAAACAAAATATGCCGAACAGCCAATTAACTGGAATGTTAGGAAGAAATGCCTGCAGCTATGTTTAAATTCCTTTTTATTGTATGTAAGCATTATTAAGTAAGATTCATTGACATATTCATTGTACACTTGTAAATATATCACTATCATGCGACACAAATTCTCGTATTAACCCAAAACATGTAGAATGTATTACAATGCTAACGAATAATAAAAAATTACCTTAGAATGTCTATGTATATTTTGTTTCCAATATTCTCATAATTAGCATTTATCACAATGTCAATTTACAAGCGAGTCTTAGCAAAGAATTTTTAAAGCGCTTCATTACTGTAATATTTCCCACATTTATTTAAGGCAATTTCCTGAATATATGTGATTTTAGCATATTATATATTTTTTCCGGGTTCTAGGACATCCCCCGGAGGGACATCTCCCCCGGGACAACTCCCGAGGACAGCTCCCCAGGAGGACAGCTCCCCGGAGGACAGGTCCCCCGCAGGACATCTCCCCGGAGGACAGGTCCCCCAAGGACGAGTCCCCGAGGACAGCTTCCCCAGGGACAACTCCCACGGAGGACAACTTCCCCCTGGACAACACCCCTGGAGACAACTCCCCCCGGAGGACGACACCCCCTGAGGACAGCTCCCCCGGAGGACAACTCCCCGAGGACAACTCCCTGGAGACAACTCCCCCGGAGGACATCTCCCCCGGAGGATAGGTCCCCCCAAGGACAACTCCCGGATGACATCTCCCCTCACTTTAAATTCTTTATAACTATTGATTTTATGCCAACCCCTTGGGTTTTCTTCTGTTCAATTATTACATTACTTTTCCCTTCTGTAATGACAAGCGAGGATGAGAATGGTTGTTTAATTGTTAATCATCCATTGGAACCACCCTTCCAATCTATGAATGGCTACTACTTCCCTCAAAAGGTTGTTAGGTTTGGCAGATTCAGAGGTACCCAACGAAATGTGACCCTCAGAAAAGGAAAATTAATGAAAATGCAAGTAATAAAAGAAATGTTGAAATAGGGAAGGATGCTAAATGGGGAAATATGAAGCTACAGGAGTAGAAAAGAGCACGAGGGCGAGTTGGCCTACATATCTCTAGTCGTCTTCAGCAAGGGGGGGGGGGGTGAGCCACGATAATTAAGCTTTAATTAATAATTAATCACACCTAAACAAATTAGAATGGGCGTAAAAGTTAAACGAGAACACATTTTTTTATTGATCAAAAAAGAATTCACAAACTCAATTCCAAAATCATCACTTGTTTTGTCATTTTCAAGGAATAATGTAATACAATCATTGGTCATTGGTTAAGATTTACAGACAATTGTTATAATGAATGGTGTGTGTTCATAAGTATGCACTTGCACAGCTTGCATTCATGCCGTGTCATCGCTATCATAAGAGGGTGTTATTGCATTAGTGTTGGTATGAAAATATCTCCAGAAGTAGATGACAATTAAACATCTTCGGTATATCAACCAATTTTCAGTATTTCCGTCAACATATCCGATGAAATCACTTATAATTTTAGAACATTTGCTGAAAAGCAAAACAAAGCAAAACAAAACCCTTGTATCAAATTATGTACATGTATGTTTGTATAATTAAAGAGGTGTGATATAAATTTTCCACTTGACGATTCGCGCTTGAAAATCCTTTTTCTTTTTCATTTTTCTTCTTTTTTTGGGGGGGGGGGCTGGAAAGAAAGATGATCGTCACCGTTTGTAAGAGAATAACAACAACAAAAATAGAACCATAAAAGTAAAAATATACTGCTTCGGGTCATTTTGAGTAAAAAATTTCGGCTCGCGCTTTGCGCTCAAGAATCTTTTTTTTTTTCAAAAGGTTCATTTTTTTTCAGATTTCGAACCCCCGCAAAAATCCTAGTTACGGGCCTGACCATTGACCTACATACTCTCAAATCTAATCAGATCATCTTCCTATGGTGATTTAAGATTGAAGTTGATATCTCTCTCTCTCTCTCTCTCTCTCTTTTGACGATAAAATGCGGTTCCAATAGCAGTAGCGCTTACAGCTGCCAATATAACACCTTCGCCGGAAGAAAAAAAAATTGCCAAAATTTTGTATTTCCATGATTGGCTATTTCGGTTTAAAAAATAACAAAAAAAAAAAAAAAAAAAAAAAAAATCGCAATGGAGCAAAATTAACGAGTGCATGTGGATCTGTTCTCCGGAATGGTTGAGTTGTCCTCCGGGGGACTTGTCCTGCGGGGTAGTGTGCTGCGGGGGAGTTGTCCTCCGGGGGAGTCGTCTCCGGGGGAGTTGTCCTCCAGGGAGTTGTCCTCGGGGGAGTTGTCCTCCGGGAGTTGTCCTCCGGGGGAGTTGTCCTCCGGGGGAGTTTTACTCGGGGATATGTCCTCTGTGGACTTGTCCTCCGGGGAGTTTTCATCGGGGAGATGTCCTCCGGGGGAGTTGTCCTGCGGGGGACCTGTCCTGCGGGGGAGATGTCCTGCGGGGGAGTTGTCCTCCGGGGGTGTTGTCCTCCGGGGGAGTTGTCCTCCGGGGAGTTGTCCTCGGGGAGCTGTCCTCCGGGAGTTGTCCGGGGAGTTGTCCTCCGGGGAGATGTCCTGATACGATTTTTTTTTTCCATTATTCTCCCGATTGTTCCGCTCCACCCAAATAATTATCCCATTTCTCCCGCATGGTGATACACTTTACCCAAAGAAACACTTTTATTCACTTTTTAACACTTTTTAAGTTTATTTACTACTACTACTACTACTAGATCGAGGGCAGAATAGCATTTAGCCTGTGCCATCTCGGGCTCCATGAACATAATTTCTCCAAACAAATCTATTTTGCATGACTGTTTGTAGTTCCTGGTTGCTAGAAAGTCCAGTATCTTTTTTGAGTACATTCACAAAAGTATCTCGGCAACGTCCTCTTTTCCTGTTGCCTTGCTTTGGTTCCCAAAGATGAGCGGATTGGCAGAGAGTTCGGGATGTCGCATACAATGACCTGCTAGTTTCAGTCTCCTCATACGAATTTTAAACTGATACTCGTGGTAAATTGGCATAAAGATTTACTTTGCTTACAAAGTCATACCAACAAACATGAGCGCTACCCTCAGCATACGTGTGTACACTCCATCCAGTGCTTTTTCCAGTTTGGATGTTAGTGTCCAGGTTTCAGACCCATAAAGTAACACAGATTCAACTGTTGCTACAAAAAGCCTTCGCTTTAAGTTGTCATTGAGTGTAGATTTCCACACTTTCATCATCTTGTGTAAGGCAACCCATGCAAGTGCCCGCCTCATTTTAATGTCATGTTCAGTTGAAGAGATCCATGATCCTAATATTTAAAGTCATTTGTAACCTCTAATGTTGCCCATCTGAGGTAGCAATACATATACCCGTATGAGTGCTATTAATTGCCATTGTTTTCGTTTTCCTTGCGTTCACTTGCAGTCCAATACGTTTGCATTCAGTTTCCACAGCTTTCAATAGCTTCCCTGCCTTCACTACAGAGTCTGATAACAGAGCAATTCATCTGCAAAGCTCAAGTCTGTTATCATTACTGGTGGTACACGTCTGCTCTTCGCGAGGAAACAAAGTAAATCCAAGTTCCTCGTCCTTACCACTGATGGCTGAGCGCATTGCATAGTCAAGTGCTATGACAAACAGGAAAGGAGCCAGTGTATCACCTTGTAAGACTCCTCTATGTATCTCAAAATAATCTGTCTCACCATCAGGAGAACAAACCTTTGCGTGGGTGTTCGAATATGTGACACTGATGGCTTGGACCAGTTTCTCTGGGATTCCATATGCTTGCAGTAGTGTGAAGAGTTTTCTTCTGTGAATACTGTCAAAAGCTTTACTGAAGTATACAAATGTGATGACTGCTTCTAGATTTCTCTCTCTCACACTCTCCAAGTATTCTTCTGAGTGCTAAGACCTGTCCTACAGTCACGGGCGTAAATCCGTAAAGAATGCTTTTCATCAGGGGGGATTACATAATAATACAAAGCGCATCCCCCCTGATGAATAGAAATCGCAAATGGATTTACGCCAGTGCCTACAGTTGAGCGATCTTGACGGAAACCATTCTGAGAGTTTCTGAGGAGAGAATCTACAAATGGTCGAATCCGATTTAAATCATTCGGTTATATGTCTTTGCCACTACAGAGCTCAGGCTTATTCCACGATAATTATCTACCTTTGTTAGATTCCCTGACTTTGGTATTGGGATAATATTAAGGGTAGACCAAACACCTGGTAGCTCTCCTTCATCATATGCACGGTTTATAATTTCAAGATTAGTTCATCAATGGAACATATTTTATCACTTCAGGTGTTACACCATCCTCCCCACGCTTTTGTTGCACTTTATGCAATCCTTTGCTTTCTTATACTCGTCCATTGAAAATGGACCAATGGGGATTGGGTGCTCTTCAAAGATGGATGGTAGTAGCCCATTGTCTTCAAATTGTTCTGGAGGCTTCCCTAGCAGATTCTTGAAATGGGTATACAAAGTGTTAATCCTATCTGTACTGTTTTCACCATGTATCCTTGCTGTTTGTGTAGCCTTTCTACCAGAGATATCATTGATAAGTTTCCAACTTAAACCATATTTGTAATTGTCAGTTGCTTGTTCTATCTCGGTTTACTTTCTGCAGGAGATCTTGTTGTTCTAGGTAAGCATATTTTTGGTACAGATCTCTCTTCTTTCTTTTATATTCCTCCCTTATGTGTCCATACAGGGTCGTCTTTTGCCTGCTCAATAATGCTTTTGTAAGTCCATCTTCATCTTCTTCTCTTGCTGCTAGTGTATTTGATGGGGTCCATGCTGTGCACTTTGCGTTTTTAACCTGGGTAATTGTTGTCTCAGGCAGGTAATTTGCTGCTTCTTGGTTTTGAGCATCAACAGTGCCTCGTGAAGTTTTGAGATCCCATCATTTGGTTCTTGAAGGACTTGAAAATCTGTTTGTTACTTCAACTGCGTATGCTTTCCTTGCAGGTTGACGATCACCAAAAAGTTCTTTAACATGAAAACTAAAATTGATGTGAACTCTGTCAAGAATGCTTTTTATTGTACAATAGTAAGTTTTTTTTATAAAAAAAACTAAGTAAGCTAACATCAATAAGTTTTTGAAAGCAAAAGGTGGAATGCTTAAATAATCAAAGTTAACTATTCAGGTAATGCTGTAATGGTAATGTGCAAACCTCTATGTTAAAACGCGAATCAACGAGATTTTAAAGCTAAATCGACTTATCTAATTAGCGCTTGAGATATTGATTCTACCATAGTACCTGGTACGCTTAATAAAACTCTGTCTGTGAGGAGAAAATCGTCTTTTACATATTGGTGAAGTATGTAATTTAATTTCTTAGAAAAATAGTTTGTTTTAGAGTTACTTCTAGACTAAACTGAATTGACAGTATCTACTACGGCCTATAGCTCAGAATTTTGCAAGCCTCGCTGCATCCTCCTTTTGGATATTGAAGTATACTCATATTAAGAATTGTCACCAAGAGATGTAATTATTGTCGAATACCCTAACGGCACATTAATTTAATCGGAATGATCAACGTTTTTTTCTTTGTTGGATTATCCTCGTTGTTTTGTGGACAAAGATGTTTTTTAATACATCTAACATGTATTATACATCTAACATTTATTATACATACTAACATTTATTATACATCTAACATTTATTTACGCTGTTTTATTTCATTTATTTATTTATTTGTTTGTTACAGAAATACGTTTGACGCTTAAAAATAGCATATGACAAAACCCTTTGAAGTAAAACTAGATTTTTTAATTATATGTTCATGCAGCGGTTTCAAGATCATAATACTTCGTTTAAGATGAATATTCATATTAATTAAATACAGTAATAAAACACATAAGGCCTTGTATTTTTTCGCGCATAAAATAAATGTTTTCTTATTATAATTTTAAGTAGTAGTTATTTAAAACTTTAACCCTGCTTGTTGTTTAAAGTTTAGAACAATTCTGGTTGTTTAATGTTGGTTTAAAATATCACAGTAGGCGCTTTGTTTACACGCTTCTCTCTAAAAAAGTAAAATCGCTCGCAACTTTAGCTAACGCCGCCCGGTATCTGAACTCGCGAACCTTTCGATTATAAAGGCAGGACGCTCTATCCACTGAGCTAACACATCTGTAAACAATACACGTATTTAATGCGTGAGGCATAAGTCCTCGCATGAGGTGAAATTGTTTGCCTCGGCCTGTTTTAAGCAAAACAGTTTCAATATCCTATAACTCTAAATCTTTTACAGGTCTTTTTTGAAGAACTATAAAACTAGCATTTCCGGTTTTTAAACAAAGCAATGTTTAAAATATTAAGCAGAATCTTTAATTTTAAACCAACATTTTTTTAAAACAGGCGATTTTTTAAGGCCGCGTTCTAACAGTTAGCATGTAAAATAAAAAATGATATAATGAATGAGGCGAATTTGAATTTAAAAACGAAAACAAGTCTTTTATGGTGTTACATTGGTATGAGTTTCATCAATATTACTTTCTTCATAATGATAGCATCTGGAATGCCCCTCATAGCAACACAGCTATATCAAAAATAACAAATTCCAAGCAGCTCCTTATATGTGATTAGACTCCTATCTATTTCATATCAATACGAGTCTGTTGTGTTACATGTATGTTGCGTATTATCGTAGTGTCTTTTTAATCTATACGATTTTTTTAAAAATTAGAAATGTCTGTGGCAAACGTATTAAGTTCGATGTTATCTAATTAACCGAAATATTGTATGTTTAATTCCTGTTTTTCTAATGTTTGTCCTTGGGGTGTTTTTGATTGGATAAATACATAATGTGTTTCTACTAAAAAATTATGTGAATAAATTGTCTAAGTAAGGTTTTGAATCTATATGAAATAAATTTATGAATTACACTAATATCTTTTAATAATAAAGATTTGCAATGGATTACAGAGAAAAAAAAAATACATATCGATACTATGAACGATTATATAAACAAGTTTGAAATATAAGATAATATAAAATAATATGCCCAGTGATATTTAGATTTAATAAGAAAACATGCTCTACTTTTCAGCATTCAACATTCCTGCTCTAATTGCATAAATATCTAATTTTATCCTTGTAAACCAACCCTGATAGAATAATACATGATAAACATCTTATTTGCAATGATAATCGTGTTTTAGATATACATTTAATTTTCTTTAGATATAAAGTATTTGATATGTAAGAGAGAAAGAGACAAGGAGAAACACAGAAACTTTTTAAAAATTAAATTATTTTCCTCAAAATTGTTCGCAAAAGAAAGAATAACAGCACTGTTAAGAAACATATTTTTTTGAACGCAAGCGATTCAAAAATGGCATCAGTAAATCAGCTTCTTAATTGGATTGTATAAAAAGGAATGTTTAGGAAGATAAGTACAAAAAATAAAGTGGAAAAATCTTTGATCCCTCATTTGGGAATATAAATTAAGATTACAAAAACTCCTTGATGAGAGGTTGATTTATAGAAAAAGTTTAAAAAAAAAAAAAAAAAAAAAAAAAAATAAAGTAGGGAAGGTATAGGGCTAATTACCTTACAATATTCGCAAATGGTTTTATTAAAGAATTCAAAGAAAGTTGTCTGAGCCCTGTAACAAAAAGGTTGGCATCAGTCAAAAAATGGGAAATGTCCAATTAAGACCATTGTTGTAACACGCCTGCATATGATTTTTGTTCCAATAGACCAATCGCAATGACTCTCTTAAATTTTCAAAATGATATCTAATTACCTTCTGGGATCTATTCACTTATCTTGGCTTTGTCTGGGCTTAAAGCATACGCTTAAATGTCGCGAAGGGGTAGAATTTCCGCCAACAAAATTCCAAGTCGAAACTAGAAATTTAGAGGTGGAATGTGATTATCGCCTAAACACCTTTAGCAACTTGTCTGAGGAGACTTCTCGAAGAGCACTAACAGCTGCCCTTAATAGCCCCTTTTTGCAATCTTTAAATAAGCGGCTTCTGAAAAGACTCTGCCTGTAGAAAGCTTCAAAATCGATTACCTCCAAATTAGCGCGAAAATTTCAAATCTGTTTGATACATTTCCCTTCATGCTGTCTGCAATAATTACATTTGGTCTACGTTCAGCCCAGAGATGATCCATTTTGCGATGATCGTATACCAAATGTTAACGCGGCATTAAGGGATGCAGTAACATTGAATGATATTATTCAAATCACATTTTATTTCGATTTAGCTATTTTGCCAACATATAATTATATAAACAGATTGGGGTCAGTCTGGTATCTCTTCAAAATTAGGCAAGCTAATTGCTTGCTTTACCTTCGAGTTAATCAATGATTTCATACTCAAATTTTATAAACCAACCCCTATGGTTTATAAACCATGTGCTTTTTCCACATAGCACAACATACAGAACGCCATTTCCTGTTGTTATATCCCTTGTCCTAAGCGGCCTGCTGACGGCAAGCAAAAGAGGGTACTGGTGTTCGGGCTGTATGCTTTGCATTGTTTGTTAACTTGTTTTTTAAGGTAGTAAATGACTTCCATTTGATCTGAAACTATCAGTAGTTTGTTTTTCAGTAGTTTTGTTTTTAATGTTGGAACAATACACAATTCTATTAATCTTGCATCTAATTGCTCTTAATTGTTTTTTGAAAAGTTTTACCCAATCCTTAACCTTGACTTGAAAACAAGGACTATCAGGATTCGTTATTGATTTTACACATTTGAAAACGAAAGATTCTCGTATGGGGTATTCGGTTGTTTGCGAGGTAAGTTGGTTGCATACGTGTGTTGTTCAGTTTGAATTTCCTCAATTAGGATCAGTGCAGTTACTGTATGCGGATGTTCTAATGATGCTCGCATGAATTTAAATGTAGACCTGTTCGTAATTCTTTCTGGCAGCACGTACTGCCGCGAGGGAGTGAGTAAAGGTATGGTTAGTCCTCCTGCAACGTCGATTAAAAGACGTTGAAAGTTTACAGAATCAAAATCCAATCATTACAATCAGTTCTCAAATCAATGTAAATAAATTTGAAACCCTAATATATAAGCATTTATCAGGAGGCATGCATCGAAATATAATGTTTTCAATATGCAATATATAAATTATATTTTATCTTGTTTCTGAGAAACAAGTCGAGGAATTTGTTTTGTAAGCTATCTGCACAAAACACACACCCAGAAAAAATACTTATTTGCGAAATAATCCCCTACAATTTGGCACAAAAATGCGTTGTAGATTACAAATGTAGTAAAAAGTGTCCTTTGTACATGTTCTGAAAGAGCATATTGAATATCTTAATAAGATGTAAAAACTAAAATAGCATCTTGTATTTCTAGCGTTTAACTGATATCTTTTTTTTTTTAAAATAATAAAAAAATTAACCACCACAATTTTTTAAGATGAAAAAGAAGGTCATAAAGAGAAACAATGCAATTCATATGTAAGACGTAGGGTAATACCTGCCGTTTGAACGAAAATGTGTTTCGATAGCTCGTAGCATTTTGACTGTATGGAAGATTAATCGATGGTGTTTGTGTTAGCCCTTCTTGATATGCAGCGATAGCAACTTCATAGCCGTGGCAAAATACACGGTGTCTTCCAACACCGTTCCTTCGCATAGATTGATAAGCATAAAAATGCAATTCGTGCAATTACACATTTTTAGAAATATCTCATCTTGTTTGGTTATCAATTAAATCCCACTGAAAGAATTGTTGAAGCCAATACTCACAGGCAGTGCCATAGGATGTATCCTTCGGGGATCTATAGACTCCTGGTAGCCTGGCGTGTACAGAGACCCAATATACTGCCAGGCGCGGATCCAAGCAATGAATTGCATTCTAATTTATGAGAGTAGAAAGGACCTAAATACTCACAAGCAATGCGCTATATAGGATGTACTCGTTCAAGATCTTCAGATCCTGTACCTTGAGTCATTGGATCCAATGAGAGGCAAGAAGACGCTAATACTCACAAGCATTGCACAAGGATGTATCCTTCAGGATCTACAGGCTCTTGGACCTGATCAATGAGCGTAAGAATTGATGAGGCACCTTCGTCCTTGATATAGGGTATCCTTGGAACCAGCCTAGGAACTGATATTGATGCCACATCGTGATAGGTCTGTAGGGTTTTTTAGAGGTAAATGTCTTGACAACATGATGGCATGTGAAGTTAAGATTTCACATTATTCGTACAGTAAAACTTTTTTAAAGATTTTCTCAAATGAAACTCGAGTACGTCCTATAAATTCAAAGCATAATCTACTCAATACCCGTGAAGAAATCTAGCCTATGTTATGATATAATTAAAGAAAAGGGCAAACAATTTAAAAATTAAAAAAAACCTTGCTAACATCGATTGAGTAGAATATACCATTTCTGAACCTATAAGAGCTCTTATGATATTATTAACACCAATATTATTTTTTGAAAAATTTAAACAGATCCATTTAAATCCGGCAT
Source organism: Paracentrotus lividus (assembly GCA_940671915.1). Taxonomy (NCBI): domain Eukaryota; kingdom Metazoa; phylum Echinodermata; class Echinoidea; order Camarodonta; family Echinidae; genus Paracentrotus; species Paracentrotus lividus. The sequence continues at coordinate 35,405,478 of CALNVZ010001721.1, forward strand.
AAGGTCAACATCTAGCCCAACTTATGCAAAATCATGCGACATTTCACATCACGTAAACACATTTTAAAAACTACCATCTTCTGGATAATTGAAAGAATATTTTTTTCCTTCTAAATAATGTAGCAAATAAGATTAAACATACGCAAAAACGCCTACTGACCGATGACTGTGGCAATGTGAAATCTCGCAGACTTCTTATTATGACGTCCACCAACCATGACGTAAGAGATGTAAAATCATCATTAAAAAAATTTACTTCCTTCGTCTGGTCAGATAGTGATCACAACTCTGATAGTAAAGAATTTGATTAATTTTGCAAATTATTTGTCTATTTTTTCATAATACAGTTTGATCTTAGCAGAAGATGATGAATGGACAGTAGCATCCGTTTTTATGAAATGGAAATTAGCATTATTAACAAAGTTGGACCTCTTCTTTGTTATTGTTGATAGCCCATGTATTGATTCACTTCTCGAAATTATTAATCCATCATTAGAATTATAAATATTTTTATAAAATTTTCATCCTTTTCTGCTTTTCTGAAATATTACTGTGCACTTATTCCTCAAATAGGCTTAATCAAGTAGTAATGAATCCGACAAATTATATAAAATTGGAAAAGAAATGTAGGGGAAAAGGGAATCAACAGCTGATCGATACTTTTTCTTCTCTTAAAACACCGCAGGCACGCGTATGTGGACCCATGGCTGGGGAGGGGCAAGGTCAACATAATTTAATGTTTTTGCAACACCACCTCCCCCCCCTCTTCCGTCAAAAAGGGAAAAAGTGAGGCTCAAAATATGAACCGCTCCAGTTTGTCTCAGATGGCTTTTGAAAAAAAGGGGGACGCAACAGGCCCATTTGTTCTTTTTATTGGACACCTCTAATCCGTAGGTCGAGGGCACAGTCGTACACCCCACACTCCCCCCCCCCCTGCCTCCTGAATTCCAACACTTGATATATCAATACGTGCATAATCATTTGATTTGAGAGCTTCAGGGTGCTGTTTGAGCGCATCAATCTTTTATTTGTTTGTTATGTTTTTTTTTTACCGTATTGGGGATAATCCCGAATATGCGGATTTTGTTTTGATGAATTCCACAAGCTCTGCTTTTTATTTGGTTTTCTTTACCTCTCAACTTCATGTTTTTTATTGTAACATATATTTTACAAGTTGATTTATTATGATCTTAATATAATGTATAATAATGTAATTTGTTAAAATTATTGACTGGCCATTGTACATGTGAACAGAAATTTGAAGAAAAAAAGAAAACAATGATGGAAATTGATTTTGGAGTGATTGATTCCCTCCCGAAGTGGGAAACTCGATGACTGCCTATCAAGCATGTCCATTTTACATGTACATAAATATGCAATTGAAATTGGTGTCTGCAAACTATTGACACTGTGCAAAAATGTCAACTTTTGAAGGACATTGTGAATCGTGTATTGTCGCATACTGTCGCATTGTATTCATGGCTGACTGCCTCCCGACATAATGAGAAATATCATTTCATTTATATTTTCTATAGAAGCGCATGCATGCACTCTTTTAAATTCAGTTTAACTGGGTGATTTTATTTGATTTCCTCATTGCCTAGCAGCAGGATCGCGTATCTAATGGGGGGCAGAAGGTGCGGACGCCCCCGTAAGATTGTAAAAATGGCATAGCCTTTTGTAGCATAGACCATTTTGACGCACGCTGTAAAGGTGTGAAAAAACTTCTCGATCTTTTTTTTTGGCTTGTCAATTCTTCGGACCGAGCTGCGATCGGACGACTGACGCCTACCCCTATATGAATACGTTTGACATCTTCCAACACATATCCCTAATCCCGTCAATTCCGTCTCTGTGATCCGCAGCCTGTAGCTGCATAGGCCTCCTTGCGTCTTTCAAAGACGTATCATTCTAACTTTGTCTTACGCAAAAGGAAAAACGAGTATTCGTTGCTTATTTTGTCAACACGTTCTGATGCTTATTAAAGCGCAATTTCGCTCTGAGAGACATGCATAGAGTTGAAGGGATGTTAATTTGACATAATATTGTTTTGAAATGTATGTAAAATACATCCCAAAACTATGGTGATCATTTTAACAGGACCCTATAAACATCGGGGTGGCCCGGATGCTGCAGTTGGATAAGCACTGGTAGGATGTTAGCATTGGTGCCTATCATGGCCTGGATTTAAAAGGTAATCGTTCTTTTTTTATCTATATTTTTTTATATATAAAACATAACATTCCTTTAATCTATTTCCTTGATAACTATGAGTAACTATCTACATCGGTTCGTCAATAAAGGTGGAAAAATAATTTCAGCCTACATCATTTTGCTCCAGATTAAATTTCTTTCATGATTGTAGTTTGTTCCCGGCTTTCATTTTTCTGGACCAGTTGCTATAGTCATTAGACGTCCCGCGCAACCCTTCAATGACAAGGTTGTAAATTGGTAAGCTACAGTTAACTTACATATATAATGAATTTATGTTTGGCTAATTAATTTTAACAATATACAAATTTGTGGAAAAAGTAGCTAAATTTCCGTTGGAGTAAAAGGGAATCACATACATTCATGCAGTCACCAATCAAAAATAATTATTTGACTCTTCTTTTGGAAAAAATAGACCCGATTCCTGTAACGGATAAACTTAATAATTAACTTCAGAACATAATCACCTTTTGGCCTACACCTGATGCATTTGGGGGTTAGGACTAAAAGGGACCTAGTTTTATAGTAGGCCGGGAAAACAATAATGGAAGTCCCGAATGTGAAAAAATGACCACAAAAAATGGCAATTCTAGGGGTTCATAAATTACTCCTTATTAATTTTCACTCCCTGGGAATGGTTGGGGAAAGGTCCCAGATAAGTCGCCGAAAAGTGATAGGCGGGGACAAACAATTTCAAGAATTTAAAGACGGAGCAATAAAAGATGTTGCTGGGAGCACATAAAAGAAATAATAATATATCCTATCCATGGAGAGTTTTTTCCGCGGGGTAAAAATCTTCTGAAAAACTCCGGTTTAATGTCCAAAAACTCCCGGTTGAAGTCCGAAACTACGTTTAAAGAAATATTTTACTGGATTTTTTTCCATTAGCATAAACCTAGGTCTACTGGAACCATAAATTTTGTTTTTGTTTTGTTTTTGTTTTTTGTTTTTTTTTAAGTCAGGTTAGAAAAAAGAGTTTTTATGCAACACCACCCTGATGAAGGCACAGTGAAAGACATTTTCATTTTATACGCAATTCGAATTACTTTGTTTTGACATGCTATAGAAAAAAAAAGATGTAATGTTCAAAGAAAAAAAGTGGGAAACGACTATGAGGCGCCGTTTGTAACATCATTATATTAGAAATTATTTTGTTATATAATCATTATATAGATAAATAATAGAATTATTTTATAAATATTACAATTTGATTTTCATTATTTATAAATAATGGAAATTACACAATTCATTGTTTATAAAATAATGAAAACGGGGTATAGAAAAAATTATTCTATAAACTAATTGGTTCCTCATTTATTTAAATAATGACAACTCAGATTCTTATTATTTATATATTAGTTACAAGTCATTCTAGGAACAAAAGGGGTCAACCTCACACTACTATTGCAACAGAAAATCTGAAAACATGTATGCTTGATCAGTAAAGTCTCCTGCTACAACATATCAATAAGTCCTAAGGATTTCGAGTGGTGGAAAGGGGTCACAAGGTCAAAGGTCATTAAAGGTCATTTTTGTTGGCCTAAATCCATGTAAAAAATGATGTAATGGGTTATGTTTTTATTTCAATTTTATAAATAGAAAAATTAGCAAAGCAATTCTTATCAAAACTTGGGTTAATTATGTATAGAAATAAATGGGACAGGTTTTGGTTAGTAACAACATTTTGAAGGTCAAAGGTCAAGAGGTCAATAAACGTCAAGAAAACCTGGGAAAATGCCGACGAAATTTGCTTTGTTCCCTAGCTATAACTTGAGACTCTCTACAGGTATGTCAACCAAAACCTTGGTCGATGTTGTTAGGTGAATGAACCTGTAAGGTTTTGGTGATAAATATTTGAAGGTCAAAGGTCAGAGGTCAATAAAATCAAAATCCTGTGTAATCTTTTGAAAGTTCCTTTGGGCTTTAAACTATAAATTTGAGATCGAGCTATAATAATGTCAACGCAACCAAGTGCAGATCTTGGATGTTGAAATGAACTTTGAAGGCTTTGATGACCGGTTATCTATTTTAAAAGGTCAAAGTCAGATGTCCAATAAATTTTGGGTCAATTATCCATGCAAATGAACTTGTAAGATTTTGGCTGTAATCCATAACTGGGGACAAATTTCAACCAAACTTTGATCTATCATTATTTATAAAGGTAACCTAAATAATGTTTCTTTGTGATTCCATGAAGGTCAAAAGGTAGAGGGGGGGTCAACCAAATGAATGTCTAGATTTCCTGTAAAAAAGAAAGATGAGAAAACTACCCTTGATGTTTTGGCAATGACTGATAGTTTTGAATGTAATGTCAAACAAACTTGGATAGCAAATTCCTGTATGAAGTGTAAGAAGATGAAATACATAAAGTTTTAAATGACAACTAGTGCAAAGGGCAATTGGTACATTAAAGATGTGCATTTTAGCTAAAAATCGCTGTCCAAAACATGAAAGGGAAACTTCTGATGGGAGATGAGCGCATATGACCTGCGGATGGTAAAGCTCTTTCAAAGTCGAAGGATCAACATATGTATGACAGTAAACTATTTTTTTCAGTAATAAATGAAATCCCTTGTCTTCACAATTACTTCGCAAGCACTTGATAATTAGGAAAGGTTATTGCGGTTCATGGCACTTGATTATTGCCAAACGAACTAGTATGTTCAAGAATTTAAAGTCAATTTAATGACGAAAAGACAAATTTACTTCATGAGATGACGAGAAGTTGTTTCATAAATGTTATCAAAGTGTCGGATTGATTAATGTAGTAAGAGGGACTAATGATATTAATGGATCGTTTTTGGCAGTCTACCTATGTCAAAATAATGAAAACATGTACATGTGCATGTACAGTAAGTTTGTATCCATGATAAAGTTAAGATCACTGATAAAATGACTTTCTACCTAGCCTTGTTGAATTAGTTTCATGATTTTGATGGTACGTGCTAACACTGGCAAAATATCCGATAGGGTCACCAAAAGTATTGTAAAGATTGATAAAATATGCTAACCGCAAAAAAGCGCAGTTATAGATCCAGGATTTGAAAAATAGAAGGGGTGCCTGATCCGCATGAGTAAGTGAGCGCGCCAAGTTTTCCCATTTTTAACATGTAGACAGTCAATGTTAGTATAGTATTATAGAGGGGCGTGTCCCTGGTGCGCCCTGCCTGGATTCGCCACTAGAAGCATGATAAAAGTATTTGAAGGATTACAAAAGTAATTTGCCAGATTGGATTTTTTTACCAAACATTTGTAGGAACCACGTTATGGACTGAATCATGTTTCTGGTAATCAAATGTTTTAAGATCATTTTTGAATACTCGCCAGTCAGGATTTAATTTGTAGTTAGGATCTCATTGTGGCTATTAGTTTTATTTTTGGTAGGTTTATTCCGTGTAACAGTAAAAGAGGATAAGATCATTGGAGTGTAACTCTTATATGTTTTTATGTTTATGATGTTAACAGGCTTAGAATTAAATTTGAGATAGGCATTTCCTCATATTAAAAGCCTTCATTTTTGTCGAGCATTTTTCATTTTTCACAATGGGTAGCGGGTTTAAGTCCTCACAACATTTCTCTTCCATGGACAATAAACCTTTAACTTGTGATGCTAGATACATTTGGGCCTTCAACATACATCTACATGTAGATCTGTGGCCCGAAATGCAACCCTTGCCCCTGCCTTATTCTTTATTTTTTGTCAACAAAAATTGTGAGGTGAAAGGCTCTGGCTAATGCATCAATACATCTGATCAAGGGAAAGGAATGATAATTCACTTGAGGAGATGGTGATGCTTTTACAGAACATAATCCCCTTTTACAGACTTTGGAGGGGAAAGTTAGGCACAAATTAAACCCTCTACCAGGCGGTATTATTTTTCATTATATTATACGGGGACCCTATTTATGAAATTGCTCCAAAATATATTTTGAAAACTACCCTAAATGTAAACAAACAGTTTTGGGGGAAATGCGAAAAGACCATTATTCAATGATTTTCAGAAATTTTCCCTGACTGGGACCTTAAATTAACATTGTGCACCCCTTTTTATCCGAGAAATCACAGGAACGAACGCCTGAGAGGGGTGGGGCGCTTTCTCTTTTGAGAACAGGAGCTCCATACTAATGGATATTCACTAAACTTTTAGTTTGTTGAAATGACTGTAAGACATTGCCAGAGGATAAAGATATGAATATTTCATGGGATGTTTATTTTCTTGGCAGGATGCACTATAATGAGCCAGCTATTGTGCCTAATTTAAAAGCATTTTCATTAAGATCTTCTCATGATTATTGTGGTGTTTCCATTAAACTTTAAAAAATATTATACTACAACGTTAACGATTGACTTTATCTTGGTGCCGCTACTCAAGTATTTCTACACCATTAATCGCAAGTGTGGTTGCAATTACTCCGTAACATGTAAGTTGTAACTAAAGTCTCAAAGTTTATCGCTAAAAAGGTAACAAAAGTTAATATTTATAATTTGTGGAGGATATTGCCCTTTGATCCTAAACATGCTCAAAGGTCTATAAATTTACCTATCAATAACATAACTAAAACAAGTTTGGTTTCACATCCCTCGAAGGTTGGAATCTTTCAAGTTAGGGTTTTAGGTAGCACAACGTTTCTTGTTATCAAAAAATTTTTACTTATCTTTGACCTTTTTACCTTCAAAAATAATAGTTGTTCCACTACTGCAAAGTTCATTTGTCTCTCAATATACACAATGCAATGAACGCTAAATTTTTCATCATATTTTACAGGATTTTTGACATCTGACTGACCTCTGGACCTGTAATGACTGTCACTCTCGTGTGCTCCTATAACATGTATTTAATTTTGCTCAGTATCAATATAATTTAAATCCCCCAAGTTTTTTAGTCAGCATTCCTGCATGTAAAACAAAACAAATTTCTCATCTTTTCACAGGTTTTCTTGACATGCTACTGACCTCTGATCTTTGACCTAATAATGGTCACACAAAACCATATAAATTCATGCCTAAGTATCAAATAAGAGGCTAAAGTTTGGGTGACAGTTCTCTATAGTAGATCTCGAGCTGGCCATAGGATAAAAAGAAAATTTCTCGGTCATTTTCACAAGGATTTTGATATCCCATTGACCTCTGACCTTTAACATTCAATTTATACTAACAAAATTAAACTAAGTTTGGGTTTACATACCTGTACTGGGCTTTAAGTTATGCCTAGGATAACGGCAATTTCTTTTCATTTTTCACCGTTTTAGACATTTATTGACCTCTGACCTTGACCTTCAATATGGTTACTACAAAACCTGCTCATTCTTATTTGCATATTGTTATACATAAATTGGACATAAGTTCTGTTAAGTATGCTTACTAATTTTCAAGTTATAAGTGAAAACAAACATAAGATTACATTATTTCGAGCATGGATTTTAGGCCAAAGGTGACCTTTATTGACCTTTGACCTTTTGACCGCTTTACACAACATCGAAATCCTTATAGGACTTTTGATATGTTGTAGAGGAGATTTTACTGATTAAGATACATGTTTCAATACTTTTGTGAGGTTGACCATATTGACTGTATATATAGTTGTA
>CALNVZ010001721.1:35418724-35439426 GCA_940671915.1 Paracentrotus lividus
TTGTCCTCCGGGGGAGCTGTCCTCCGGGAGTTGTCCCGGGGGAGTTGTCCTCCGGGGGAGATGTCCTGATACTTGCTAGAGCACACACACACACACACACAAAAACCCACCAACAATGCAAAAAGTGGTACGACCAGGGAAAACATAATAATAGGTATGAATTTTTTCAAATGATATGTGTATGTGGTACCAAATTAAAGCCACAAAAAAAGGCAGATAAACTATTTTGTTTAATTCATACAATATTTTTGTGCGACGAGGAGAGAATGGAATTTACACAAATCCATTATTCGATATTATGGCCCGTATTCTAATATGAAGACTAAGTTTGTATACGTCGCAATCTTGTACAACTCTTTTGTGTGACCCGCATCACACAAAAGGATCACAGTTCACCGCATACGAAGAAACTCAGTCATAGTAGTCAGGCAGATAACAGGATTTTGGTTAGCTGAACGAGGTACCAGTAGTTAAGTATTGGAATATATGGGGAGGAATCCCACATTTACTAAACCCAACGTCTGGCAGTGCATCTCTGCTGCATAAGGTCCCTACAGCCGGGTGCGTCCAAAATGAGTGCCCATTTTACAAATTAAACTCTATTTTGAATAAAAATAGCAGAATTCATTTTCTAAACACACTAACTTTGATGTCAAAATAAAGAGTATTAAATTGTCTTAACGCTTGTGTCATTTTGAAATCATACTGAAATCGAAAACAGTGAGAGTTTTAATGAAGAAATGTTTTTTTCTCACTTTTTTTACGTAAATTTTTTTTCTTCCCTTTTTTCAATAATTTTGAATAAATAGTTGCATAAAACATTGATGTTTGTAACTTTTCTAAAAACTACCTACGTGCATGTGAATGATGCGGTAAAAAGAAGGGAGCTATATCTTATTCCGATAAAGAATTATGATTAGATAAAGTCAGGAACGCAATATAGACAAAATTCAACAATTTGCACCGAGACTGAGAATAACACAATACCTGCACGTGTATTATGAAAAGCTGATTGTATGTGATGGCTGTGAGTAGGGCAAACAAAAGTGCCAAAAATGCGGAACATTACGTACAAGTTTTCGATACTTGTTTTGTCTGCTAAAAGCTATCGCTTGTTATCGGCCTTTTCTAATACACGTACGGGTATGGGATTCTTCTTCGATACGGGGCAAATTGTTGATTTTCATTGACTTTTCGAATACGTAATTTGAATCAAGATCATGTTATTTGGAGATCCGTTGAAGCTGTGTGCCAAGTTTCGTGACATAACTCACGGTAGAATTAACAAAAATCATCAATGAATTTGGCTGAATTTCACGTTTGTCAGGTATTGATTTCCTCCTCCATTGTCCTTATGTACAGAGGTTTAACAAAAGTTTAACAAAAGTGAAATTTAGCATATTTTAATTGTCAGTATTTGTCCATTTGACTGTGAATTATTGTATGAAACTTTGCACATAGCTTCAACTGGTCTCTAACTAACATGATCGTTACTCAAATTAAGTATTCGAAAAGTCACTGAACCATGACGAAGCCCGAAACTTTCTCCTCATTTTCATGATTTTCTTGTATCTTGTGCCCACTGAGGCGTGAAACACCGGGATTTTTATGAAAATAAAATCAAAAGTACTCCCTGAAAAGAATTGTTATAATCAATCAAAGTAAGAATTTGAATTTTAGTCCGTACGTGAGAAAAGGGCTTTTCCAGTCTCACGTGCTCACTGAAGCATGAATTTTTGAATAAATGCCATAGGATCATTGACACGTGCCCAAAGAATATAAATAAAACCCCCAAAATGTTATTGAGATGCTTTCTAGTGTATAAAATTACTACAATGACTCTTCGTAATTAAAAAATGGGCTATTTTGGGGTTGATTGATGGGTTCATTCAACCGTGAATGGATGGATATTGGTTGCATACACTTCCAAAACAGGAATTCCCTCACATTTAATCGATTATACCATGGCAAAGAAGTAAGAATCGCAGTTTGGGCAATTTTTGCTGCATGTTCACTCAACCGTGAAATTTGACGCAAATTTCGTTTCCGTATGTTGGGAAGCACGTTTTACATACATTCTGACGTGTAGATTGTCTAAAATTTGAAAATGGGTCCGATTCTATTGAATCAAAATTGTGATTTTAGGCTTGTGAACTTCAAAAAATGGCATTATTGCATTAAACCATTAATCACTGAAGCATGACTTCCTAAAATTCGGTCCTATTGTAGCTAATTAAATTCCCTACATGGACATGTAATTAGATTTTTAAAATTCCTCCTGGTTAAAAAATTATTGATATCTGAAATAGGGGGAACTTTCTTTTTGTTTTGTTTTTATATAGAAGGAAACGTGTGTAGAATTACATATTCAAGATGTAAGATAAATAGTATCCTCTTCGTGTAAAACAAAATATGCCGAACAGCCAATTAACTGGAATGTTAGGAAGAAATGCCTGCAGCTATGTTTACAATTCCTTTTTATTGTATGTAAGCATTATTAAGTAAGATTCATTGACATATTCATTGTACACTTTGTAAATATATCACTATCATGCGACACAAATTCTCGTATTTAACCCAAATACATGTAGAATGTATTACAATGCTAACGAATAATAAAAAATTACCTTAGAATGTCTATGTATATTTTGTTTCCAATATTCTCATAATTAGCATTTATCACAATGTCAATTTACAAGCGAGTCTTAGCAAAGAATTTTTAAAGCGCTTCATTACCTGTAATATTTCCCACATTTATTTAAGGCAATTTCCTGAAATATATGTGATTTTAGCATATTTATATATTTTTTCCGGTTCTAGGACATCTCCCCCGGAGGACATCTCCCCCCGGGGACAACTCCCGGAGGACAGCTCCCCAGGAGGACAGCTCCCCCGGAGGACAGGTCCCCCGCAGGGACATCTCCCCGGAGGACAGGTCCCCCAAGGACGAGTCCCCCGAGGACAGCTTCCCCAGGGACAACTCCCACGGAGGACAACTTCCCCCTGGACAACACCCCTGGAGGACAACTCCCCCCGGAGGACGACACCCCCTGAGGACAGCTCCCCCGGAGGACAACTCCCCGAGGACAACTCCCTGGAGGACAACTCCCCCGGAGGACATCTCCCCCGGAGGATAGGTCCCCCCAAGGACAACTCCCGGATGACATCTCCCCTCACTTTAAATTCTTTATAACTATTGATTTATGCCAACCCCTTGGGTTTCTCTGTCAATTATTACATTACTTTTCCCTTCTGTAATGACAAGCGAGGATGAGAATGGTTGTTTAATTGTTAATCATCCATTGGAACCACCCTTCCAATCTATGAATGGCTACTACTTCCCTCAAAAGGTGTTAGGTTTGGCAGATTCAGAGGTACCCCAACGAAATGTGACCCTCAGAAAAGGAAAATTAATGAAAATGCAAGTAATAAAAGAAATGTTGAAATAGGGAAGGATGCTAAATGGGGAAATATGAAGCTACAGGAGTAGAAAGAGCACGAAGGGCGAGTTGGCCTACATATCTCTAGTCGTCTTCAGCAAGGGGGGGGGGTGAGCCACGATAATTAAGCTTTAATTAATAATTAATCACACCTAAACAAATTAGAATGGGCGTAAAAGTTTAAACGAGAACACATTTTTTATGATCAAAAAAGAAATTCACAAAACTCAATTCCAAATCATCACTTGTTTTGTCATTTTTCAAGGAATAATGTAATACAATCATTGTCATTGGGTTAAGATTTTACAGACAATTGTTATAATTGAATGGTGTGTGTTCATAAGTATGCACTTGCACAGCTTGCATTCTGCCGTGTCATCGCTATCATAAGAGGGTGTTATTGCATTAGTGTTGGTATGAAAATATCTCCAGAAGTAGATGACAATTAAAACATCTCGGTATATCAACCAATTTTTCAGTATTTCCGTCAACATATCCGATGAAATCACTTATAATTTTAGAACATTTGCTGAACAAGCAAAAACAAAGCAAAACAAACCCTTGTATCAAATTATGTACATGTATGTTTGTATAATTAAAGAGGTGTGATATAAATTTTCCACTTGACGATTCGCGCTTGAAAATCCTTTTTCTTTTTCATTTTTTCTTCTTTTTTTTGGGGGGGGGGGCTGAAAGAAAGATGATCGTCACCGTTTGTAAGAAGAATAACAACAACAAAAATAGAACCATAAAAGTAAAAATATACTGCTTCGGGTCATTTTGAGTAAAAAATTTCGGCTCGCGCTTTGCGCTCAAGAATCTTTTTTTTTTTCAAAAGGTTCATTTTTTTTCAGATTTCGAACCCCCGCAAAAATCCTAGTTACGGGCCTGACCATTGACCTACATACTCTCAAATCTAATCAGATCATCTTCCTATGGTGATTTAAGATTGAAGTTGATATCTCTCTCTCTCTCTCTCTCTCTCTTTTGACGATAAAATGCGGTTCCAATAGCAGTAGCGCTTACAGCTGCCAAACTATAACACCCTTCGCCGGAAGAAAAAAAAATTGCCAAAATTTTGTATTTCCATGATTGGCTATTTCGGTTTAAAAAAAAAAAAAAAAAAAAAAAAAAAAAAAAAATCGCAAATGGAGCAAAATTAACGAGTGCATGTGGATCTGTTCTCCGGAATGGTTGAGTTGTCCTCCGGGGGACTTGTCCTGCGGGGTAGTGTGCTGCGGGGGAGTTGTCCTCCGGGGGAGTCGTCTCCGGGGGAGTTGTCCTCCAGGGGAGTTGTCCTCGGGGGAGTTGTCCTCCAGGGGAGTTGTCCTCCGGGGGAGTTGTCTCCGGGGGAGTTTTACTCGGGGATATGTCCTCTGTGGGACTTGTCCTCCGGGGAGTTTTCATCGGGGAGATGTCCTCCGGGGGAGTTGTTCGCTGCGGGGGACCTGTCCTGCGGGGGAGATGTCCTGCGGGGGAGTTGTCCTCCGGGGGTGTTGTCCTCCGGGGGAGTTGTCCTCCGGGGAGTTGTCCTCGGGGAGCTGTCCTCCGGGAGTTGTCCGGGGAGTTGTCCTCCGGGGAGATGTCCTGATACGATTTTTTTTTTCCATTATTCTCCCGATTGTTCCGCTCCACCCAAATAATTATCCCATTTCTCCCGCATGGTGATACACTTTACCCAAAGAAACACTTTTATTCACTTTTTAACACTTTTTAAGTTTATTTACTACTACTACTACTACTAGATCGAGGGCAGAATAGCATTTAGCCTGTGCCATCTCGGGCTCCATGAACATAATTTCTCCAAACAAATCTATTTTGCATGACTGTTTGTAGTTCCTGGTTGCTAGAAAGTCCAGTATCTTTTTTGAGTACATTCACAAAAGTATCTCGGCAACGTCCTCTTTTCCTGTTGCCTTGCTTTGGTTCCCAAAGATGAGCGGATTGGCAGAGAGTTCGGGATGTCGCATACAATGACCTGCTAGTTTCAGTCTCCTCATACGAATTTTAAACTGATACTCGTGGTAAATTGGCATAAAGATTTACTTTGCTTACAAAGTCATACCAACAAACATGAGCGCTACCCTCAGCATACGTGTGTACACTCCATCCAGTGCTTTTTCCAGTTTGGATGTTAGTGTCCAGGTTTCAGACCCATAAAGTAACACAGATTCAACTGTTGCTACAAAAAGCCTTCGCTTTAAGTTGTCATTGAGTGTAGATTTCCACACTTTCATCATCTTGTGTAAGGCAACCCATGCAAGTGCCCGCCTCATTTTAATGTCATGTTCAGTTGAAGAGATCCATGATCCTAATATTTAAAGTCATTTGTAACCTCTAATGTTGCCCATCTGAGGTAGCAATACATATACCCGTATGAGTGCTATTAATTGCCATTGTTTTCGTTTTCCTTGCGTTCACTTGCAGTCCAATACGTTTGCATTCAGTTTCCACAGCTTTCAATAGCTTCCCTGCCTTCACTACAGAGTCTGATAACAGAGCAATTCATCTGCAAAGCTCAAGTCTGTTATCATTACTGGTGGTACACGTCTGCTCTTCGCGAGGAAACAAAGTAAATCCAAGTTCCTCGTCCTTACCACTGATGGCTGAGCGCATTGCATAGTCAAGTGCTATGACAAACAGGAAAGGAGCCAGTGTATCACCTTGTAAGACTCCTCTATGTATCTCAAAATAATCTGTCTCACCATCAGGAGAACAAACCTTTGCGTGGGTGTTCGAATATGTGACACTGATGGCTTGGACCAGTTTCTCTGGGATTCCATATGCTTGCAGTAGTGTGAAGAGTTTTCTTCTGTGAATACTGTCAAAAGCTTTACTGAAGTATACAAATGTGATGACTGCTTCTAGATTTCTCTCTCTCACACTCTCCAAGTATTCTTCTGAGTGCTAAGACCTGTCCTACAGTCACGGGCGTAAATCCGTAAAGAATGCTTTTCATCAGGGGGGATTACATAATAATACAAAGCGCATCCCCCCTGATGAATAGAAATCGCAAATGGATTTACGCCAGTGCCTACAGTTGAGCGATCTTGACGGAAACCATTCTGAGAGTTTCTGAGGAGAGAATCTACAAATGGTCGAATCCGATTTAAATCATTCGGTTATATGTCTTTGCCACTACAGAGCTCAGGCTTATTCCACGATAATTATCTACCTTTGTTAGATTCCCTGACTTTGGTATTGGGATAATATTAAGGGTAGACCAAACACCTGGTAGCTCTCCTTCATCATATGCACGGTTTATAATTTCAAGATTAGTTCATCAATGGAACATATTTTATCACTTCAGGTGTTACACCATCCTCCCCACGCTTTTGTTGCACTTTATGCAATCCTTTGCTTTCTTATACTCGTCCATTGAAAATGGACCAATGGGGATTGGGTGCTCTTCAAAGATGGATGGTAGTAGCCCATTGTCTTCAAATTGTTCTGGAGGCTTCCCTAGCAGATTCTTGAAATGGGTATACAAAGTGTTAATCCTATCTGTACTGTTTTCACCATGTATCCTTGCTGTTTGTGTAGCCTTTCTACCAGAGATATCATTGATAAGTTTCCAACTTAAACCATATTTGTAATTGTCAGTTGCTTGTTCTATCTCGGTTTACTTTCTGCAGGAGATCTTGTTGTTCTAGGTAAGCATATTTTTGGTACAGATCTCTCTTCTTTCTTTTATATTCCTCCCTTATGTGTCCATACAGGGTCGTCTTTTGCCTGCTCAATAATGCTTTTGTAAGTCCATCTTCATCTTCTTCTCTTGCTGCTAGTGTATTTGATGGGGTCCATGCTGTGCACTTTGCGTTTTTAACCTGGGTAATTGTTGTCTCAGGCAGGTAATTTGCTGCTTCTTGGTTTTGAGCATCAACAGTGCCTCGTGAAGTTTTGAGATCCCATCATTTGGTTCTTGAAGGACTTGAAAATCTGTTTGTTACTTCAACTGCGTATGCTTTCCTTGCAGGTTGACGATCACCAAAAAGTTCTTTAACATGAAAACTAAAATTGATGTGAACTCTGTCAAGAATGCTTTTTATTGTACAATAGTAAGTTTTTTTTATAAAAAAAACTAAGTAAGCTAACATCAATAAGTTTTTGAAAGCAAAAGGTGGAATGCTTAAATAATCAAAGTTAACTATTCAGGTAATGCTGTAATGGTAATGTGCAAACCTCTATGTTAAAACGCGAATCAACGAGATTTTAAAGCTAAATCGACTTATCTAATTAGCGCTTGAGATATTGATTCTACCATAGTACCTGGTACGCTTAATAAAACTCTGTCTGTGAGGAGAAAATCGTCTTTTACATATTGGTGAAGTATGTAATTTAATTTCTTAGAAAAATAGTTTGTTTTAGAGTTACTTCTAGACTAAACTGAATTGACAGTATCTACTACGGCCTATAGCTCAGAATTTTGCAAGCCTCGCTGCATCCTCCTTTTGGATATTGAAGTATACTCATATTAAGAATTGTCACCAAGAGATGTAATTATTGTCGAATACCCTAACGGCACATTAATTTAATCGGAATGATCAACGTTTTTTTCTTTGTTGGATTATCCTCGTTGTTTTGTGGACAAAGATGTTTTTTAATACATCTAACATGTATTATACATCTAACATTTATTATACATACTAACATTTATTATACATCTAACATTTATTTACGCTGTTTTATTTCATTTATTTATTTATTTGTTTGTTACAGAAATACGTTTGACGCTTAAAAATAGCATATGACAAAACCCTTTGAAGTAAAACTAGATTTTTTAATTATATGTTCATGCAGCGGTTTCAAGATCATAATACTTCGTTTAAGATGAATATTCATATTAATTAAATACAGTAATAAAACACATAAGGCCTTGTATTTTTTCGCGCATAAAATAAATGTTTTCTTATTATAATTTTAAGTAGTAGTTATTTAAAACTTTAACCCTGCTTGTTGTTTAAAGTTTAGAACAATTCTGGTTGTTTAATGTTGGTTTAAAATATCACAGTAGGCGCTTTGTTTACACGCTTCTCTCTAAAAAAGTAAAATCGCTCGCAACTTTAGCTAACGCCGCCCGGTATCTGAACTCGCGAACCTTTCGATTATAAAGGCAGGACGCTCTATCCACTGAGCTAACACATCTGTAAACAATACACGTATTTAATGCGTGAGGCATAAGTCCTCGCATGAGGTGAAATTGTTTGCCTCGGCCTGTTTTAAGCAAAACAGTTTCAATATCCTATAACTCTAAATCTTTTACAGGTCTTTTTTGAAGAACTATAAAACTAGCATTTCCGGTTTTTAAACAAAGCAATGTTTAAAATATTAAGCAGAATCTTTAATTTTAAACCAACATTTTTTTAAAACAGGCGATTTTTTAAGGCCGCGTTCTAACAGTTAGCATGTAAAATAAAAAATGATATAATGAATGAGGCGAATTTGAATTTAAAAACGAAAACAAGTCTTTTATGGTGTTACATTGGTATGAGTTTCATCAATATTACTTTCTTCATAATGATAGCATCTGGAATGCCCCTCATAGCAACACAGCTATATCAAAAATAACAAATTCCAAGCAGCTCCTTATATGTGATTAGACTCCTATCTATTTCATATCAATACGAGTCTGTTGTGTTACATGTATGTTGCGTATTATCGTAGTGTCTTTTTAATCTATACGATTTTTTTAAAAATTAGAAATGTCTGTGGCAAACGTATTAAGTTCGATGTTATCTAATTAACCGAAATATTGTATGTTTAATTCCTGTTTTTCTAATGTTTGTCCTTGGGGTGTTTTTGATTGGATAAATACATAATGTGTTTCTACTAAAAAATTATGTGAATAAATTGTCTAAGTAAGGTTTTGAATCTATATGAAATAAATTTATGAATTACACTAATATCTTTTAATAATAAAGATTTGCAATGGATTACAGAGAAAAAAAAAATACATATCGATACTATGAACGATTATATAAACAAGTTTGAAATATAAGATAATATAAAATAATATGCCCAGTGATATTTAGATTTAATAAGAAAACATGCTCTACTTTTCAGCATTCAACATTCCTGCTCTAATTGCATAAATATCTAATTTTATCCTTGTAAACCAACCCTGATAGAATAATACATGATAAACATCTTATTTGCAATGATAATCGTGTTTTAGATATACATTTAATTTTCTTTAGATATAAAGTATTTGATATGTAAGAGAGAAAGAGACAAGGAGAAACACAGAAACTTTTTAAAAATTAAATTATTTTCCTCAAAATTGTTCGCAAAAGAAAGAATAACAGCACTGTTAAGAAACATATTTTTTTGAACGCAAGCGATTCAAAAATGGCATCAGTAAATCAGCTTCTTAATTGGATTGTATAAAAAGGAATGTTTAGGAAGATAAGTACAAAAAATAAAGTGGAAAAATCTTTGATCCCTCATTTGGGAATATAAATTAAGATTACAAAAACTCCTTGATGAGAGGTTGATTTATAGAAAAAGTTTAAAAAAAAAAAAAAAAAAAAAAAAAAATAAAGTAGGGAAGGTATAGGGCTAATTACCTTACAATATTCGCAAATGGTTTTATTAAAGAATTCAAAGAAAGTTGTCTGAGCCCTGTAACAAAAAGGTTGGCATCAGTCAAAAAATGGGAAATGTCCAATTAAGACCATTGTTGTAACACGCCTGCATATGATTTTTGTTCCAATAGACCAATCGCAATGACTCTCTTAAATTTTCAAAATGATATCTAATTACCTTCTGGGATCTATTCACTTATCTTGGCTTTGTCTGGGCTTAAAGCATACGCTTAAATGTCGCGAAGGGGTAGAATTTCCGCCAACAAAATTCCAAGTCGAAACTAGAAATTTAGAGGTGGAATGTGATTATCGCCTAAACACCTTTAGCAACTTGTCTGAGGAGACTTCTCGAAGAGCACTAACAGCTGCCCTTAATAGCCCCTTTTTGCAATCTTTAAATAAGCGGCTTCTGAAAAGACTCTGCCTGTAGAAAGCTTCAAAATCGATTACCTCCAAATTAGCGCGAAAATTTCAAATCTGTTTGATACATTTCCCTTCATGCTGTCTGCAATAATTACATTTGGTCTACGTTCAGCCCAGAGATGATCCATTTTGCGATGATCGTATACCAAATGTTAACGCGGCATTAAGGGATGCAGTAACATTGAATGATATTATTCAAATCACATTTTATTTCGATTTAGCTATTTTGCCAACATATAATTATATAAACAGATTGGGGTCAGTCTGGTATCTCTTCAAAATTAGGCAAGCTAATTGCTTGCTTTACCTTCGAGTTAATCAATGATTTCATACTCAAATTTTATAAACCAACCCCTATGGTTTATAAACCATGTGCTTTTTCCACATAGCACAACATACAGAACGCCATTTCCTGTTGTTATATCCCTTGTCCTAAGCGGCCTGCTGACGGCAAGCAAAAGAGGGTACTGGTGTTCGGGCTGTATGCTTTGCATTGTTTGTTAACTTGTTTTTTAAGGTAGTAAATGACTTCCATTTGATCTGAAACTATCAGTAGTTTGTTTTTCAGTAGTTTTGTTTTTAATGTTGGAACAATACACAATTCTATTAATCTTGCATCTAATTGCTCTTAATTGTTTTTTGAAAAGTTTTACCCAATCCTTAACCTTGACTTGAAAACAAGGACTATCAGGATTCGTTATTGATTTTACACATTTGAAAACGAAAGATTCTCGTATGGGGTATTCGGTTGTTTGCGAGGTAAGTTGGTTGCATACGTGTGTTGTTCAGTTTGAATTTCCTCAATTAGGATCAGTGCAGTTACTGTATGCGGATGTTCTAATGATGCTCGCATGAATTTAAATGTAGACCTGTTCGTAATTCTTTCTGGCAGCACGTACTGCCGCGAGGGAGTGAGTAAAGGTATGGTTAGTCCTCCTGCAACGTCGATTAAAAGACGTTGAAAGTTTACAGAATCAAAATCCAATCATTACAATCAGTTCTCAAATCAATGTAAATAAATTTGAAACCCTAATATATAAGCATTTATCAGGAGGCATGCATCGAAATATAATGTTTTCAATATGCAATATATAAATTATATTTTATCTTGTTTCTGAGAAACAAGTCGAGGAATTTGTTTTGTAAGCTATCTGCACAAAACACACACCCAGAAAAAATACTTATTTGCGAAATAATCCCCTACAATTTGGCACAAAAATGCGTTGTAGATTACAAATGTAGTAAAAAGTGTCCTTTGTACATGTTCTGAAAGAGCATATTGAATATCTTAATAAGATGTAAAAACTAAAATAGCATCTTGTATTTCTAGCGTTTAACTGATATCTTTTTTTTTTTAAAATAATAAAAAAATTAACCACCACAATTTTTTAAGATGAAAAAGAAGGTCATAAAGAGAAACAATGCAATTCATATGTAAGACGTAGGGTAATACCTGCCGTTTGAACGAAAATGTGTTTCGATAGCTCGTAGCATTTTGACTGTATGGAAGATTAATCGATGGTGTTTGTGTTAGCCCTTCTTGATATGCAGCGATAGCAACTTCATAGCCGTGGCAAAATACACGGTGTCTTCCAACACCGTTCCTTCGCATAGATTGATAAGCATAAAAATGCAATTCGTGCAATTACACATTTTTAGAAATATCTCATCTTGTTTGGTTATCAATTAAATCCCACTGAAAGAATTGTTGAAGCCAATACTCACAGGCAGTGCCATAGGATGTATCCTTCGGGGATCTATAGACTCCTGGTAGCCTGGCGTGTACAGAGACCCAATATACTGCCAGGCGCGGATCCAAGCAATGAATTGCATTCTAATTTATGAGAGTAGAAAGGACCTAAATACTCACAAGCAATGCGCTATATAGGATGTACTCGTTCAAGATCTTCAGATCCTGTACCTTGAGTCATTGGATCCAATGAGAGGCAAGAAGACGCTAATACTCACAAGCATTGCACAAGGATGTATCCTTCAGGATCTACAGGCTCTTGGACCTGATCAATGAGCGTAAGAATTGATGAGGCACCTTCGTCCTTGATATAGGGTATCCTTGGAACCAGCCTAGGAACTGATATTGATGCCACATCGTGATAGGTCTGTAGGGTTTTTTAGAGGTAAATGTCTTGACAACATGATGGCATGTGAAGTTAAGATTTCACATTATTCGTACAGTAAAACTTTTTTAAAGATTTTCTCAAATGAAACTCGAGTACGTCCTATAAATTCAAAGCATAATCTACTCAATACCCGTGAAGAAATCTAGCCTATGTTATGATATAATTAAAGAAAAGGGCAAACAATTTAAAAATTAAAAAAAACCTTGCTAACATCGATTGAGTAGAATATACCATTTCTGAACCTATAAGAGCTCTTATGATATTATTAACACCAATATTATTTTTTGAAAAATTTAAACAGATCCATTTAAATCCGGCATAAGGTCAACATCTAGCCCAACTTATGCAAAATCATGCGACATTTCACATCACGTAAACACATTTTAAAAACTACCATCTTCTGGATAATTGAAAGAATATTTTTTTCCTTCTAAATAATGTAGCAAATAAGATTAAACATACGCAAAAACGCCTACTGACCGATGACTGTGGCAATGTGAAATCTCGCAGACTTCTTATTATGACGTCCACCAACCATGACGTAAGAGATGTAAAATCATCATTAAAAAAATTTACTTCCTTCGTCTGGTCAGATAGTGATCACAACTCTGATAGTAAAGAATTTGATTAATTTTGCAAATTATTTGTCTATTTTTTCATAATACAGTTTGATCTTAGCAGAAGATGATGAATGGACAGTAGCATCCGTTTTTATGAAATGGAAATTAGCATTATTAACAAAGTTGGACCTCTTCTTTGTTATTGTTGATAGCCCATGTATTGATTCACTTCTCGAAATTATTAATCCATCATTAGAATTATAAATATTTTTATAAAATTTTCATCCTTTTCTGCTTTTCTGAAATATTACTGTGCACTTATTCCTCAAATAGGCTTAATCAAGTAGTAATGAATCCGACAAATTATATAAAATTGGAAAAGAAATGTAGGGGAAAAGGGAATCAACAGCTGATCGATACTTTTTCTTCTCTTAAAACACCGCAGGCACGCGTATGTGGACCCATGGCTGGGGAGGGGCAAGGTCAACATAATTTAATGTTTTTGCAACACCACCTCCCCCCCCTCTTCCGTCAAAAAGGGAAAAAGTGAGGCTCAAAATATGAACCGCTCCAGTTTGTCTCAGATGGCTTTTGAAAAAAAGGGGGACGCAACAGGCCCATTTGTTCTTTTTATTGGACACCTCTAATCCGTAGGTCGAGGGCACAGTCGTACACCCCACACTCCCCCCCCCCCTGCCTCCTGAATTCCAACACTTGATATATCAATACGTGCATAATCATTTGATTTGAGAGCTTCAGGGTGCTGTTTGAGCGCATCAATCTTTTATTTGTTTGTTATGTTTTTTTTTTACCGTATTGGGGATAATCCCGAATATGCGGATTTTGTTTTGATGAATTCCACAAGCTCTGCTTTTTATTTGGTTTTCTTTACCTCTCAACTTCATGTTTTTTATTGTAACATATATTTTACAAGTTGATTTATTATGATCTTAATATAATGTATAATAATGTAATTTGTTAAAATTATTGACTGGCCATTGTACATGTGAACAGAAATTTGAAGAAAAAAAGAAAACAATGATGGAAATTGATTTTGGAGTGATTGATTCCCTCCCGAAGTGGGAAACTCGATGACTGCCTATCAAGCATGTCCATTTTACATGTACATAAATATGCAATTGAAATTGGTGTCTGCAAACTATTGACACTGTGCAAAAATGTCAACTTTTGAAGGACATTGTGAATCGTGTATTGTCGCATACTGTCGCATTGTATTCATGGCTGACTGCCTCCCGACATAATGAGAAATATCATTTCATTTATATTTTCTATAGAAGCGCATGCATGCACTCTTTTAAATTCAGTTTAACTGGGTGATTTTATTTGATTTCCTCATTGCCTAGCAGCAGGATCGCGTATCTAATGGGGGGCAGAAGGTGCGGACGCCCCCGTAAGATTGTAAAAATGGCATAGCCTTTTGTAGCATAGACCATTTTGACGCACGCTGTAAAGGTGTGAAAAAACTTCTCGATCTTTTTTTTTGGCTTGTCAATTCTTCGGACCGAGCTGCGATCGGACGACTGACGCCTACCCCTATATGAATACGTTTGACATCTTCCAACACATATCCCTAATCCCGTCAATTCCGTCTCTGTGATCCGCAGCCTGTAGCTGCATAGGCCTCCTTGCGTCTTTCAAAGACGTATCATTCTAACTTTGTCTTACGCAAAAGGAAAAACGAGTATTCGTTGCTTATTTTGTCAACACGTTCTGATGCTTATTAAAGCGCAATTTCGCTCTGAGAGACATGCATAGAGTTGAAGGGATGTTAATTTGACATAATATTGTTTTGAAATGTATGTAAAATACATCCCAAAACTATGGTGATCATTTTAACAGGACCCTATAAACATCGGGGTGGCCCGGATGCTGCAGTTGGATAAGCACTGGTAGGATGTTAGCATTGGTGCCTATCATGGCCTGGATTTAAAAGGTAATCGTTCTTTTTTTATCTATATTTTTTTATATATAAAACATAACATTCCTTTAATCTATTTCCTTGATAACTATGAGTAACTATCTACATCGGTTCGTCAATAAAGGTGGAAAAATAATTTCAGCCTACATCATTTTGCTCCAGATTAAATTTCTTTCATGATTGTAGTTTGTTCCCGGCTTTCATTTTTCTGGACCAGTTGCTATAGTCATTAGACGTCCCGCGCAACCCTTCAATGACAAGGTTGTAAATTGGTAAGCTACAGTTAACTTACATATATAATGAATTTATGTTTGGCTAATTAATTTTAACAATATACAAATTTGTGGAAAAAGTAGCTAAATTTCCGTTGGAGTAAAAGGGAATCACATACATTCATGCAGTCACCAATCAAAAATAATTATTTGACTCTTCTTTTGGAAAAAATAGACCCGATTCCTGTAACGGATAAACTTAATAATTAACTTCAGAACATAATCACCTTTTGGCCTACACCTGATGCATTTGGGGGTTAGGACTAAAAGGGACCTAGTTTTATAGTAGGCCGGGAAAACAATAATGGAAGTCCCGAATGTGAAAAAATGACCACAAAAAATGGCAATTCTAGGGGTTCATAAATTACTCCTTATTAATTTTCACTCCCTGGGAATGGTTGGGGAAAGGTCCCAGATAAGTCGCCGAAAAGTGATAGGCGGGGACAAACAATTTCAAGAATTTAAAGACGGAGCAATAAAAGATGTTGCTGGGAGCACATAAAAGAAATAATAATATATCCTATCCATGGAGAGTTTTTTCCGCGGGGTAAAAATCTTCTGAAAAACTCCGGTTTAATGTCCAAAAACTCCCGGTTGAAGTCCGAAACTACGTTTAAAGAAATATTTTACTGGATTTTTTTCCATTAGCATAAACCTAGGTCTACTGGAACCATAAATTTTGTTTTTGTTTTGTTTTTGTTTTTTGTTTTTTTTTAAGTCAGGTTAGAAAAAAGAGTTTTTATGCAACACCACCCTGATGAAGGCACAGTGAAAGACATTTTCATTTTATACGCAATTCGAATTACTTTGTTTTGACATGCTATAGAAAAAAAAAGATGTAATGTTCAAAGAAAAAAAGTGGGAAACGACTATGAGGCGCCGTTTGTAACATCATTATATTAGAAATTATTTTGTTATATAATCATTATATAGATAAATAATAGAATTATTTTATAAATATTACAATTTGATTTTCATTATTTATAAATAATGGAAATTACACAATTCATTGTTTATAAAATAATGAAAACGGGGTATAGAAAAAATTATTCTATAAACTAATTGGTTCCTCATTTATTTAAATAATGACAACTCAGATTCTTATTATTTATATATTAGTTACAAGTCATTCTAGGAACAAAAGGGGTCAACCTCACACTACTATTGCAACAGAAAATCTGAAAACATGTATGCTTGATCAGTAAAGTCTCCTGCTACAACATATCAATAAGTCCTAAGGATTTCGAGTGGTGGAAAGGGGTCACAAGGTCAAAGGTCATTAAAGGTCATTTTTGTTGGCCTAAATCCATGTAAAAAATGATGTAATGGGTTATGTTTTTATTTCAATTTTATAAATAGAAAAATTAGCAAAGCAATTCTTATCAAAACTTGGGTTAATTATGTATAGAAATAAATGGGACAGGTTTTGGTTAGTAACAACATTTTGAAGGTCAAAGGTCAAGAGGTCAATAAACGTCAAGAAAACCTGGGAAAATGCCGACGAAATTTGCTTTGTTCCCTAGCTATAACTTGAGACTCTCTACAGGTATGTCAACCAAAACCTTGGTCGATGTTGTTAGGTGAATGAACCTGTAAGGTTTTGGTGATAAATATTTGAAGGTCAAAGGTCAGAGGTCAATAAAATCAAAATCCTGTGTAATCTTTTGAAAGTTCCTTTGGGCTTTAAACTATAAATTTGAGATCGAGCTATAATAATGTCAACGCAACCAAGTGCAGATCTTGGATGTTGAAATGAACTTTGAAGGCTTTGATGACCGGTTATCTATTTTAAAAGGTCAAAGTCAGATGTCCAATAAATTTTGGGTCAATTATCCATGCAAATGAACTTGTAAGATTTTGGCTGTAATCCATAACTGGGGACAAATTTCAACCAAACTTTGATCTATCATTATTTATAAAGGTAACCTAAATAATGTTTCTTTGTGATTCCATGAAGGTCAAAAGGTAGAGGGGGGGTCAACCAAATGAATGTCTAGATTTCCTGTAAAAAAGAAAGATGAGAAAACTACCCTTGATGTTTTGGCAATGACTGATAGTTTTGAATGTAATGTCAAACAAACTTGGATAGCAAATTCCTGTATGAAGTGTAAGAAGATGAAATACATAAAGTTTTAAATGACAACTAGTGCAAAGGGCAATTGGTACATTAAAGATGTGCATTTTAGCTAAAAATCGCTGTCCAAAACATGAAAGGGAAACTTCTGATGGGAGATGAGCGCATATGACCTGCGGATGGTAAAGCTCTTTCAAAGTCGAAGGATCAACATATGTATGACAGTAAACTATTTTTTTCAGTAATAAATGAAATCCCTTGTCTTCACAATTACTTCGCAAGCACTTGATAATTAGGAAAGGTTATTGCGGTTCATGGCACTTGATTATTGCCAAACGAACTAGTATGTTCAAGAATTTAAAGTCAATTTAATGACGAAAAGACAAATTTACTTCATGAGATGACGAGAAGTTGTTTCATAAATGTTATCAAAGTGTCGGATTGATTAATGTAGTAAGAGGGACTAATGATATTAATGGATCGTTTTTGGCAGTCTACCTATGTCAAAATAATGAAAACATGTACATGTGCATGTACAGTAAGTTTGTATCCATGATAAAGTTAAGATCACTGATAAAATGACTTTCTACCTAGCCTTGTTGAATTAGTTTCATGATTTTGATGGTACGTGCTAACACTGGCAAAATATCCGATAGGGTCACCAAAAGTATTGTAAAGATTGATAAAATATGCTAACCGCAAAAAAGCGCAGTTATAGATCCAGGATTTGAAAAATAGAAGGGGTGCCTGATCCGCATGAGTAAGTGAGCGCGCCAAGTTTTCCCATTTTTAACATGTAGACAGTCAATGTTAGTATAGTATTATAGAGGGGCGTGTCCCTGGTGCGCCCTGCCTGGATTCGCCACTAGAAGCATGATAAAAGTATTTGAAGGATTACAAAAGTAATTTGCCAGATTGGATTTTTTTACCAAACATTTGTAGGAACCACGTTATGGACTGAATCATGTTTCTGGTAATCAAATGTTTTAAGATCATTTTTGAATACTCGCCAGTCAGGATTTAATTTGTAGTTAGGATCTCATTGTGGCTATTAGTTTTATTTTTGGTAGGTTTATTCCGTGTAACAGTAAAAGAGGATAAGATCATTGGAGTGTAACTCTTATATGTTTTTATGTTTATGATGTTAACAGGCTTAGAATTAAATTTGAGATAGGCATTTCCTCATATTAAAAGCCTTCATTTTTGTCGAGCATTTTTCATTTTTCACAATGGGTAGCGGGTTTAAGTCCTCACAACATTTCTCTTCCATGGACAATAAACCTTTAACTTGTGATGCTAGATACATTTGGGCCTTCAACATACATCTACATGTAGATCTGTGGCCCGAAATGCAACCCTTGCCCCTGCCTTATTCTTTATTTTTTGTCAACAAAAATTGTGAGGTGAAAGGCTCTGGCTAATGCATCAATACATCTGATCAAGGGAAAGGAATGATAATTCACTTGAGGAGATGGTGATGCTTTTACAGAACATAATCCCCTTTTACAGACTTTGGAGGGGAAAGTTAGGCACAAATTAAACCCTCTACCAGGCGGTATTATTTTTCATTATATTATACGGGGACCCTATTTATGAAATTGCTCCAAAATATATTTTGAAAACTACCCTAAATGTAAACAAACAGTTTTGGGGGAAATGCGAAAAGACCATTATTCAATGATTTTCAGAAATTTTCCCTGACTGGGACCTTAAATTAACATTGTGCACCCCTTTTTATCCGAGAAATCACAGGAACGAACGCCTGAGAGGGGTGGGGCGCTTTCTCTTTTGAGAACAGGAGCTCCATACTAATGGATATTCACTAAACTTTTAGTTTGTTGAAATGACTGTAAGACATTGCCAGAGGATAAAGATATGAATATTTCATGGGATGTTTATTTTCTTGGCAGGATGCACTATAATGAGCCAGCTATTGTGCCTAATTTAAAAGCATTTTCATTAAGATCTTCTCATGATTATTGTGGTGTTTCCATTAAACTTTAAAAAATATTATACTACAACGTTAACGATTGACTTTATCTTGGTGCCGCTACTCAAGTATTTCTACACCATTAATCGCAAGTGTGGTTGCAATTACTCCGTAACATGTAAGTTGTAACTAAAGTCTCAAAGTTTATCGCTAAAAAGGTAACAAAAGTTAATATTTATAATTTGTGGAGGATATTGCCCTTTGATCCTAAACATGCTCAAAGGTCTATAAATTTACCTATCAATAACATAACTAAAACAAGTTTGGTTTCACATCCCTCGAAGGTTGGAATCTTTCAAGTTAGGGTTTTAGGTAGCACAACGTTTCTTGTTATCAAAAAATTTTTACTTATCTTTGACCTTTTTACCTTCAAAAATAATAGTTGTTCCACTACTGCAAAGTTCATTTGTCTCTCAATATACACAATGCAATGAACGCTAAATTTTTCATCATATTTTACAGGATTTTTGACATCTGACTGACCTCTGGACCTGTAATGACTGTCACTCTCGTGTGCTCCTATAACATGTATTTAATTTTGCTCAGTATCAATATAATTTAAATCCCCCAAGTTTTTTAGTCAGCATTCCTGCATGTAAAACAAAACAAATTTCTCATCTTTTCACAGGTTTTCTTGACATGCTACTGACCTCTGATCTTTGACCTAATAATGGTCACACAAAACCATATAAATTCATGCCTAAGTATCAAATAAGAGGCTAAAGTTTGGGTGACAGTTCTCTATAGTAGATCTCGAGCTGGCCATAGGATAAAAAGAAAATTTCTCGGTCATTTTCACAAGGATTTTGATATCCCATTGACCTCTGACCTTTAACATTCAATTTATACTAACAAAATTAAACTAAGTTTGGGTTTACATACCTGTACTGGGCTTTAAGTTATGCCTAGGATAACGGCAATTTCTTTTCATTTTTCACCGTTTTAGACATTTATTGACCTCTGACCTTGACCTTCAATATGGTTACTACAAAACCTGCTCATTCTTATTTGCATATTGTTATACATAAATTGGACATAAGTTCTGTTAAGTATGCTTACTAATTTTCAAGTTATAAGTGAAAACAAACATAAGATTACATTATTTCGAGCATGGATTTTAGGCCAAAGGTGACCTTTATTGACCTTTGACCTTTTGACCGCTTTACACAACATCGAAATCCTTATAGGACTTTTGATATGTTGTAGAGGAGATTTTACTGATTAAGATACATGTTTCAATACTTTTGTGAGGTTGACCATATTGACTGTATATATAGTTGTA
>CALNVZ010001721.1:35440106-35451114 GCA_940671915.1 Paracentrotus lividus
TCTCAAAAACTTACGAGCACTTGTGTTGAGGCCCCAAAAAGAAACCAAAGGAAAAGAAGCAAATACCTGCCTGAGACAAATAACCGCAAGTAGGAAACGCAAATGTGCACAGCCATGGACCCATCAAAAACTATGTAGCAAGAGTAAGAAGATGAAGATGGCACAAGCATATGAGCAGGCCAAAGAGCGAACCCCTGATGGAAGACACAAAGGGGAACTATAAAAGAAAGACAAAGAGATCTGTAGCAAAATGTGCGTTACTGCATAGAAACAAGCAAGATCTTCCTGGCAGAAGTAACGCGAGATACGAACAAGCACTGACGCAAAATTACAAATGAGGTTATAGTTGGAAACTTATCATGATATCTCTGGTAGAAATGGCTACACAAACAGCAAGGATACATGGTGAAACAGTAACAGATAGGAGTTAACACTAAGGGTCCCATTTCAAGAATCTGCTAGGGAAGCCCCAGAACAATTTGAAGACGAATGGGCACTACGCATCCATCTTTGAAGAGCCACCCAATCCCCATTGTCCATTTCAATGGACGATTAATAAGAAAGCAAAGGATGCATAAAGTCAACAAAAGCAGTGGGAGGATGGTGTACACCTGAAGTGATAAATATGTTCCCATTGATGAAGTCAAATTCCTTGAAATTATAAAACCGTGGCATAAGATGAAGGAAGAGCTACCGATGTCTGTTTGTCTTACCCTTTATATTATCCCAAATACAAAGTCAGGGAATCTAACAAAGGTAGATAATATCCGTGGAATAAGCCTGAGCTCGCTAGTGGCAAAGAATATAACGATGCATTTAAAATCGGAATTCGACCATTGTGTACCGATTCTCTCCTCAGAACTCTCAGAATGGTTTCGCTGTCAAGTATGCGCTCACGTCTTAGTTAGGCACTGCTGTAATATCCATTTGCGATTTCTGTATCACTAGGTGGGGGATGCCGCTTTTATTTTATTTATGGTAATATCCCCCGTGATCGAATTTTTAATGCATTCTTTATTCGTGATTTACCCGTCGGTGACTGTAGTGACATGGTCTTATGTCACTTTCAGGAAAAATATTCTGTGAAGGTTTGGATTGAGAGAGATATATTCTAGAAGCAGTCCATTTCAACTATTTGATACTTTCAGTAAAGTGGCTTTCTTTTGACAGTATTTCACAGAAGAAAACTCTTTCAGAACATACTGCTAGCATAGTTGAATCTTCCAGAGAAGATGGTCCATGCCATTCGTCACATTCGAAACTCCACTTGCAAAGGGTTTGTTCTCCTGCAGGTTTGGAGACATGATGATTTGAGTATACATATGTAGGAGTCTTACAAGGGTTGATTATGCATCTTGTTGGCTTCTTTTCCTGATTGTTGCAGATTGCACTCTGAGCTAATTCAATCGCTCAGCCTGTCCATTCAAATGTTGGTATATGACGAGAAGCTTGATGTTCTTGTTATTTTCCGTCGTGAACAGAGGCAATATACGTGACCGATCGGCTTAGGTGAATGGTGATTATTTTTAGTAAGATATCTGATGCTTTGTCATAGACTGAACATATCGCTGACACATCACTACAATTAGTATCTGAGTAGATCCAAGTTGATACCTTTGAATCAGAATGCTGCTCACCGGAGTAAGATTTGAGAGGACGATAGATGAGACTGTCAGTGTGCCTATGCAATTCTCTATCAACTTGAAGGCACTTTAACGCAATTAGATTGAAACTGCTCCACACGTATTATAGGAGAGAGAAGAAGCATGTGTTTAATAGGAGCAGCGTAGGGTCGAGAAATCGGCTCAAGTCTGTCATTGCTGAAAGAACACCGTGTTAAGGCGGTCACATATCAACGGAAGGAAGTGAGGAAAAGAGTGAGATCTGATCGACACCCTCTTCCAGATGGCCTGGCAATATCTAATTAGACGACAGATATTCAGAGTGTAATAAATTAATTAAGGATCAATGGATCGCTGGCTAGATGACGCTGAAGACTGTTGAAACATTTATAAATGGGAAGAGCGGCGGCACCTTCGCGATGGTGATCCCTCATCATGAGATAGATGAAAGTGTGGAAATCTACCACTCAATTGAGACAAACTAAAGCGAGGCTTTTGTAGCAACAGTAATCTGTGTTAACTGTTAATGGTCCTGAAACTGGACACTAACATCGAAACTGTAAAAAGCAGCACTGGATGAGTGTTACACACTATGCTGAGGGTAGCGCTCAAATGTTGGTTTGTATGACTTTGGTAAGCCAAAGTAAAATCTTATATGCCCAATTTAAACCACACGATATCAGTTAGAAATCGTATGAGGAGACCGCAGACTACAGGTCATGAATGCGCATCCCGAACTCTCTGCCAATTCACCGACATGCATCCTTAGGGAACCAAAAGCAAGGCAACAGAGAAAGATGACGTTGCTAATATCTTTGCGAATTGTACCAATAAAGTATACTGGCTTTCATGCAACTTCAGAATACATACAGTCAATTGCAAAATAGTTATTTGTTTGGAGTTATAATTTGAATGTTCATTGGAGCCCGTAATGCACATGGCTTAATTCTTATTACTGCTCTCTCTGATTTACATAGGTTAAGTTATAGAGTTAGTAAAGTAAACTTTAAAAGTGTTAAAGAATGTGAATAAAATAGTGCTTCTTTGGGTAAAGTGTATTCACATGGCGGTTGGAAAATTGGGATAAATTTGGGTTGTAGCTGGTTAACAACGGGAGATTATACTATTGGTTAGAAAAAAAAATCGTATCATGTGATCATCTCCCCCGGAGGTACAACTCCCCCGGACAACTCCCGGGTACAGCTCCCGCGAGGACAACTCCCGAACAACTCCCCGGAGACAAGCACCACCGGAGGAACAACGCCCCCGCAGGACAATCCCCCGCAGGACAGGTCCCCCAGAGACATACCCCTCCGGAGGACAACTCCCCGGAGAAAACTCCCGCACCGGAGGAACAATCCACAGAGGTACATATAGCCGCCAGAAAAACTCCCCGGAGGCAACTCCCCCGAGGACAACTCCCCGGAAGGACACTCCCGAGACAACTACCCCTGGAGGACAACTCCCCGGAGGACCGACTCCCCCGGAGGACAATCCGCCCCAGCACAACTACCCGAGGTCCCATCATTTGGTTCTTGAAGGACTTGAAATCTGTTTGTTACTTCAACTGCGTATCTTTCCTGCAGTTGACGATCACCAAAAAGTTCTTTACATGAAAACTAAATTGATGTGAACTCTGTCAAATGCTTTTATTGTACAATAGTAGTTTTTATAAAAAAAACTAAGAAGCTAACATCAATAAGTTTTTGAAAGCAAAAGGTGGATCTATAAATCAAAGTTACTATTCCAGGTAATGCTGTAATGGTAATTGCAAACCTCTATGTTAAACGCGAATCAACTGAGATTTTAAAGCTAATCACTTATCTAATTACCGAGATATTGATTCACCATGTACCTGGTACGCTTAAAATAAAACTGCCGTCTGTGGAGGAAAAATCGTCTTTTTACATATTGTGAAGTATGTAATATTTCTTAGAAAATAGTTTGTTTTAGAGTTACTTCTAGACTAACTGAATTGACAGTATCTACGGCCTATAGCTCAGAATTTTGCAAGCCTCCTCATCTCTTTGATATTGAAGTATATCATAGTAAGAATTGTCACATTAATTATTCGACTACCCTAACGGCAACATTACTTTAATCGGATGAATCAACGTTTTTTCTTTGTTGGATTATCCTCTTGTTTTGTGGAAAAGATGTTTTAATACATCTAACATGTATTATACATCTAACATTTATTATACATCTAACATTTATTATACATCTAACATTTATTTACTGTTTTATTTCATTTATTTATTTATTTGTTTGTTACAGAAATACCTTTGACGCTTAAAAATAGCATATGACAAAACCCTTTTGAAGTAAAACTAGATTTTTTAATTATATGTTCATGCAGCGGTTTCAAGATCATAATACTTCGTTTAAGATGAATATTCATATTAATAATACAGTAATAAACACATAAGCCTTGTATTTTTCCGCATAAAATAAATGTTTTCTTATTATAATTTTAAGTAGTAGTTATTTAAAACTTTAACACTCTTGTTGTTTAAAAGTTTAAACAATCTGTTGTTTAATGGTTGTTTAAAATATCAACAGTAGGCCTATTGTTTAACGCTTCTCTCTAAAAATAAAATCGCTCCAACTTTTAGCTAACGCCGCCCGGTATCGAACTCGCGACCTTTCGATTATAAGGCAGACGCTCTATCCACTGAGCCAACACATCTGTACATACACGTATTTAATGCGTGAGGCATAAGTCCTTCGCCATGAGTGAATTGTTTGCCTCGGCCTGTTTAAGCAAAACAGTTCAATATCTAAACTCTAATCTTTAAACAGGTCTTTTTTGAAGACTATAAAACCTCGCATTTCCGGTTTTAAACAACAATGTTTAAATATTAAGCAAGAATCTTTAACTTTTAAACCAACATTTTTTTAAACAGCGAATTTTTTAAGCCGCGTTCTAACAGTGTAGCATGTATAAAAAATGATATACATGAATGAGGCGAATTTGAATTTAAAACGAACAAGTCTTTATGGTGTTACATTGTATGAGTTTCATCAATATTACTTTCTTCATAATGATACATCTGGAATGCCCCTCATAGCAACACAGCTATAAAAAAATACAAATTCCAGCTCCTATATTGTGATTAGACTCTATCTATTTCATATCATAACGAGTCTGTTGTGTTACATGTATGTGCGTATTATCTAGCTGTCTTTTTAATCTATACGATTTTTAAAAATTAGATGTCTGTGGCAAACGTATTAAGTTCGCATGTTACTCTAATTAACCGAAATATTGTATGTTAATTCTGTTTTTTCTATGTTTTGTCTTGGGGTGTTTTGATGTGGAAAATACATAATGTGTTTCTACTAAAAAAATTATGTGAATAAATTGTCATAAGTAAGGTTTTGAAATCTAATGATAAATTTATGAATTACACTAATATCTTTATAATAAAGATTTCAATGGATTACAGAGAAAAAAAAAATACATTCGATACTATGAACGATTATATAAACAATTTGAATATAAGATAATATAAATAATATGCCCAGTGATATTTAGATTTATAAGGAAAACATGCTTCTACTTTTTTCAGCATTCAACATTCTGCTCTAATTGCATAAAATATCTAGATATCCTTGTAAACAACCCTGTAGAATAATACATGATAAACATCTTATTTGCAATGATAATCGTGTTTAGATATACATTTAATTTTCTTTAGATATAAGTATTTGATAGTAAGAGAGAAAGAGACAGGAGAAACACAGAAACTTTTTAAAAATTAATTATTTTCCTCAAAATTGTTCCAAAAGAAGAATAACGCAACTGTTAAGAAACATATTTTTTGACACAAGCGATTCAAAATGCATCAGTAAATCAGCTTCTTATGGATTGTATAAAGGAATGTTTTAGGAAGATAAGTACAAAAAATAAAGTGAAAATCTTTGATCCCTCATTTGGGAATATAAATTAAGATTACAAAACTCCTTGATGAGATGGTTGATTTATAGAAAAGTTTAAAAAAAAAAAAAAAAAAAAAAAAAAAAAAAAAAAAAAAAAAAAAAAAAAAAAAAAAAAAAAAAAAAGTAGAAGGTATAGGGCCTATTACCTTACAATATCGCAAATGGTTTATTAAAGATTCAAAGAAGTTGTCCTGAGCCCTGTAACAAAAAGGTTGGCAATCAGTCAAAAAATGGGAATGTCCAATTAAGACCATTGTTGTACACGCCTGCATATGATTTTTGTTCAATAGACCAATCGCAATGACTCTCTTAAATTTTCAAATGATTCTAATCCCTTCTGGGATCTATTCACTTATCTTGGCTTTGTCTTGGCTTAAAACATACCTTATGTCCGAAGAGGGTAGAATTTTCGCCAACAAATTCCAAGTCGAAACTGAAATTTAGAGGTGGAAGTGATATTCCTAACACCTTTAGCAACTTGTCTGAGGATATTCTCAAGACACTACAGCTGCCCTTAATAGCCCCTTTTGCATCTTAAATAAGCGCTTCTGAAAGACTCTGGCCTGTAGAAAGCTTCAAAAATCGATTACCTCCAATTAGCGCGAAATTTCAAATCTGTGATCATTTCTTCATGCTGTCTGCATAATTACATTTGGTCTACGTTCAGCCCAGGATGATCATGCGATGATCGTATACCAAATGTTAACGCGGCATTAAAGGGATGCAGTAACATTGAATGATATTCAAATCACATTTTATTCGATTTAGCTTATTTTGCCAACATAATTATAAACACTTGGGTCAGTCTGGTATCTCTTCAAAATTGCAAGCTAATTGCTTGCTTTACCTTCGAGTTATCAATGATTTCATACTCAAATTTTATAAACCAACCCCGGATGGTTTATAAAACCATGTGCTTTTCCACATAGCACAACATACACCCATTTCCTGTTGTATAGTCCCTGTCCCTAGCGGCCTGCTGACCAAGCAAAAGAGGGTACTGGTGTTCGGCTGTATGCTTTGCATTGTTTGTTACACTGTTTTAAGGTAGTAAATGACTTCCATTTGATCTGAAACTATCAGTAGTTTGTTTTTCAGTAGTTTGTTTTTACTGTTGGAACAATACAATTCTATTAATCTTGATCTAATTGCTCTTAATTGTTTTTGAAAGTTACCCAATCCCTTTAACCTTGACTTGAAAACAAGCCTATCCAGGATCTGTTATTGATTTTACACATTTGAAAACGAAAGATTCTCGTATGGGGTATTCGGTTGTTGCGAGGTAAGTTGGTTGCCATACGTGTGTTGTTCAGTTTGAATTTCCTCATTAGGATCAGTGCAGTTACTGTACGGATGTTCTATGATGCTCGCATGATTTATGTAGACCTGTTCGTAATTCTTCTGCAGCACGTACTCCGCGAGGAGTGAGTAAAGGTATGTGTAGTCCTCCTGCAACGTCGATTAAAAGACGTTGAAGTTACAGAAATCAAAATCCAATCATTAAATCAGTTCTCAAATCAATGTAAATAAATTTGAAACCCTAATATATACATTACAGGAGGCATGCATCGAAATATAATGTTTCAATATGCAATATATAAATAATTTTATCTTGGTTTCTGAAACAAGTCGAGGAATTTGTTTTGTAGGCCTATCTGCACAAACACACACCCAGAAAAAATACTTATTTGCGAAATAATCCCCCTACAATTTGGCACAAAATCGTTGTAGATACAAATGTAGTAAAAAGTGTCCTTTTGTACATGTTCTGAAAGAGCATATTGAATATCTAAAGATGTAAAACTAAAATAGCATCTTGTATTCTACGTTTACTGATTATCTTTTTTTTTTAAATAATAAAAAAATAACCACCACAATTTTTAAGATGAAAGAAGGTCAAAGAGAAACAATCAATTCAATGTAAGACAGTAGGTATACCTCCGTTTGAACGAAATGTGTTCGATCAGCTCGTAGCATTTTGACTGTATGGAAGATATCGATGGTGTTTGGTGTTAGCCTTCTTGATATCAGCGATACACTTCATAGCCGTGCAAAATACACCGGTTCTTCCAACACCGTTCCTTCATGATTGATAACATAAAATGCAATTCGTCAATTACACATTTTTAGAAATATCTCATCTTGTTTGGTTATCAATAAATCCACTGAAGAATTTGTGAGCCAATACTCACAGGCAGTGCATTAGGATGTATCCTTCGGGATCTATAGACTCCTGTACCTGCAGTGTAAGAGACCCAATATACTCCAGGCGCGGATCCAAGCAAATTGAATTGCATCTAATTTATGAGAGTAGAAAGACCTAATACTCACAAGCAATGCGCTATATAGGATGTACCCTTCAAGATCTTCAGAATCCTGTACCTGATCATTGATCAATGAGAGCAGAAAGACCTAATACTCACAAGCATTGCACAAGGATGTATCCTTCAGGATCTACAGGCTCTTGGACCTGATCAATGAGCGTAAGAATTGATGAGGCACCTTCGTCTTGATATAGGGTATCCTTGGACCAGCCTAGGAACTGATATTGATCCACATCGTGATAGGTCTGTAGGGTTTTTAGAGGTAAATGTCTTGACAACATGATGCATGTGAAAGTTAAGAAATTCACATTATTCGTAGTAAAACTTTAAGATTTCTCAAAATGAACTCGAGTACGTCCTATAAATTCAAAGCATAATCTACTATACCCGTGAAGAAATCTAGCCTATGTTATGATATAATAGAGCACAATATTAAACTTTGCTAACATCCGATTGAGTAGAATATACCATTCTGAACCTAAAGAGCTCTATGATATTAATTACCCAATATTATTTTTGAAATTTAAACGATCCATTTAAATCCCCATAGGTCCAACCATCTAGCCCAACTTATGCAAATCATGCGACATTTCACATCACGTAAACACATTTTAAAAACACCATCTTCTGATAATTGAAGAATATTTTTTCC
This sequence comes from Paracentrotus lividus, assembly GCA_940671915.1. Lineage (NCBI taxonomy): Eukaryota > Metazoa > Echinodermata > Echinoidea > Camarodonta > Echinidae > Paracentrotus > Paracentrotus lividus. The sequence goes on from CALNVZ010001721.1 coordinate 35,448,647, forward strand.
TTCTAAATAATGTACAAATAAGATTAAACTACGCAAAACCCTCACTGACCGATGACTGTGCATGGTGAACTCGCAGACTTCTTATTATGACGTCACCCCATGACGTAGAGATGGTAAAATCATCATTAAAAAAATACTTCCTTCGTCTGGTCAATAGTGATCACAACTCTGATAGTAAAGAATTTGATTAATTGCATTATTTTCTATTTTTTCATATACAGTTTGATTTTACAGAAGATGATGAATGGACAGTAGCATCCGTTTTATGAATGGAATTACATTATTAACAAAAGTTGGACCTCTTCTTTTATTTGATACCACATGTATGATTCACTCTCGACATTATTATCCATCATTCAAGAATTATAATATTTTATAAATTTTCATCCTTTTCTCTTTCTGAAATATCTGTGCACTTATTCCTCAAATAGGCTAATCAAGTAGTTATGAATCCGACAAATTATATAAAATTGGAAAAGAAATGTAGGGAAAAGGGAATCACAGCTGATCGATACTTTTCTTCTCTAAACAACAACGCAGGTCACCGTAGTGGACCCATGCTGGGAGGGGCAAGGTCAACTAAAATTAAATGTTTTGCAACACCACTCCCCCTCCCCCCCCCCCCCTCCGTCAAAAAGGGAAAAAGTGAGGCTCAAAATATGACCGCTCCAGTTTGCTCTCAGATTGCTTTAAAAAAGGGGACCAACAGCCCATTTTGTTCCTTTTATTGGACACCTCTAAATCCTAGGTCGAGGGCAACAGTCGTCAACCCTCCCCCCCCCCCTCCTCCTGAATCCACACCTTGATATATCAATACGTGCATTAATCTTTGATTGAGAGCTCAGGGTCTGTTTGAGCGCATCAATCTTTTATTTGTTTGTTATGGTTTTTTTACGTATTGGGGATAATCCGAATATGCGGATTTGTTTTGATGAATTCCACAAGCTCTGCTTTTTATTTGGTTTTCTTTACCTCTCAACTTCATGTTTTTATTGTACATATATTTTACAAGTTGATTTATTATGATCTTAATATAATGTATAATAATGTAATTTGTTAAATTATTGCACTGCCATTGTACATGTGAACATATTTGAAAGAAAAAAAGAAAACAATGATGAAATTGATTTGGAGTGATTTGATTCCCTCCCGAAGTGGGAACTCGATGACTGCGATCAAGCCATGCCATTTACATGTACATAATATTGCATTGAAATGTGTCTGCAAACTATTGACACTGGACAAAATGTCAACTTTTGAAGGACATTGTGAATCGTGTATTGTCGCACTGTCGCATTGTATTCATGGCTGACTGCCCTCCGACATGAGAAATATCATTTCATTTATATTTCTATAGAAGCGCATGCATGCACTCTTCTTAAATCAGTTTTACTGTGATTTTATTTGATTCCTCATTGCCTACAGCAGGCGCGTATCTATGGGGGGCAGAAGGTGCGGACGCCCCCGTAAGATTGTAAAATGGCATACTTTTGTACATAGACTTTTGAACGCACCCTGTAAAGTGTGAAAAACCTTCTCCTTTTTTTTTTGGCTTGTCAATTCTTCGGGACCGCTCGATCGGACGACCTGACCCTACCCCTATATGAAATACGTTTGACATTTCCAACACATACCCCCCGTCAAATTCCGTCCTCTGGATCCGCGCCTGTACTGCATAGGCCTCCTTGCGTCTTTCAAAGACGTATCATCTAACTTTGTCTTACCAAAAGGAAAAACGAGTATTCGTTGCTTATTTTGTCACACTTCTGATCTTATTAACCAATTCGCTGGAGAACATGCATAGATTTGAAAGGGATGTAATTTGACATAATATTGTTTTGAAATGTATGTAAAATACATCAAAACTATGGTGATCATTTTAACAGGACCCTATACACGGGGTGCCCGGATCGGTTGGAACACTGGTAGGATGTTAGCATTGGTCCTATTCATGGCACTGATTTAAAAAGGTAATCGTTTCTTTTATCATGATTTTATATATAAAACATACATTCTTTAATCTATTTCCTTGAACTATGAGTACTATGCTACACGGTTCGTCATAAAGGTGGAAAAATAATTTCAGCTACATCATTTTGCTCCAGCTTAAATTTCTTTCATGATTGTTTGTTCCCGCTTTCATTTTTCTGGACCGTTGCTATATCTTAGACGTCCCCCACCCTTCATGACAAGGTTGTAAATTGTAACTACAGTTAACTTTACATATATAATGATTTATGTTTGGCTAATATTTTACAATACAATTTTGGAAAGATAGCAATTTCCGTGGAGTAAAAGGGAATAACATACATTCTGCACACCAATCAAAATAATATTGACTCTTCTTTTGGAAAATAGACCGATTCCTGTAACGAAAACTTATAATTAACTTCAAGAACAATATCAACCTTTGGCCTACACCCCTGATGCATTTGGGGGTAGGACTAAGGGGACCTAGTTATAGTAGG
>CALNVZ010001721.1:35451214-35468850 GCA_940671915.1 Paracentrotus lividus
AAAAGGAGAGGGATTAAGGATAAGACATAACAAACATGGCATATTTTTCTTTTTTTCTTTACTTTTTTTGTATTTTCCTTCTTACTTGATGTCATGATGTAAATATTCATATCCGAATCTATATTCAATTAACACTATCATACATTGGGCCTACACCTTACAAAGCTCGCTTTCATGTAGGTCCATCATGTTTCTCTTAATCCGGTTTGGAGATAAGGACCGTACCCCGGCCACCATACCTGTGACGAAGGGTTTTTTGATAAAGATCATGGACCGTGGTTGCTAAGACGGCGGAGTGGCCTATTTTCATCCATAAACACTACACAGCCATAAGCGTGCGTTAATCCGCGATGGTACTGAATATTCTACTTTTTCTAAGGGCGGCGATATGCGTGTAGCATATGTCGTGGCCGAGAGGTTCACGAGAAGCTGCTATGATCATTTCATTTTTTGTCATTGCGATGTGTCTATAGGTATGTTTTTTGTATGCAAAATAGCCACGTTTTGGTTATGATGTGGTGGTGCTAGAGCTTTTGTTGTTTACGCCATTGAAGTTCTAGATTTGTTGGTTCATATATGTCGTTCTTGATTGTTCAGGCTTATTACCAGTTGTTATCATTTATTTCGATTCAGTTTTTCTTCTTCGTTTTTCAGGATAGCTTTCTTCCGCTGCCTTTCGGATTTTCGCCATTCTTTTTTGTTGGTCTTAATTTTTTTCTGTTCTTTCATTATATTTGTCGTTTTTTTTTAAAATCTATTACCTGTCTCTTCTTTTTTAGCAAATCATTCTTATTTAGCTTTATGTATTTAATTTCTATTTTACAACTTCTTATATGTTCTTTTAAATCATCTTGTGCTTACTGAATTGATTTCTAATAATATTCATGAATAATAATAATAATTGATTCATCATTTCATCATTTTATGTCATAACCTCTCATTATCAGTTTGATTATTAGATATTTTTTTTAAATGTAGGTATCACTATAAGTAGATTCAATATGGTGCGATCGTCAACTCAAAGCTTTTCTAATAATACCATCAGCAGGCTTATATGGATATAATTATATTATATAAATAGTTGTACAGCAATATCTGTATAAATCATTACTTCTGTGTTTCTCTTCTTCTGTTTTCAGTTTCGTATTTCTCTGTTCATTTTGTGTTTGGTGGCGGGAGTGACCTTTTTTTCCCAGCTTGAGGTTTTCCAGTCGGCAAAAACCAATAAAATCGCAATTGAATTCCTTCCTCCCCGATTATTTATTGTTACGTTTTAGTTCGTTCTTTCCGCTCTTCATATCATCCTTTACATTTTGTTCTTTTCTTCGCTGCATATAACATTTGTTTACATTTAAATTCTTTTTTAGTCACTATTAGCCTAAATTTTTTTTTTATTATAACCCCCAATGTATGTTACCAATTACTATGTATATAGAAGCATGTTGCATACAGATCGTTTTTGTTTTTTTTACGGCTTATGATGTATGAAAATAAAGGAAATATCAATATAAAAGATAAAAGATTAAGTTCGTGTATTAATCATTGGGTCAAGTGTATATAATATGTGTATACATGAAGAGAGACGAGAGTTATTGCAGTACTCATATCGTTCAATTATGAATAGGGATAATCTTCAAAGCGGCGAGCGATCACACCTTCGCACAATAGGGCCTATTCAATAACGTCCATTGTGGTTTACATTAACTAATCATTCATCTCCAGGACGTTCAAATTGAAAAGAAAGGTTTTGTTTCGGGCTGGAGGTGAAATACCAAAAGCACACTTTCGTCATCAAGTTTGAGCTTGAACGTCGATCGGGCTGGTGTAATTTGCATATACTTTGCAAATAAGCACCTTCAAATATGGAAGAGAGCACGAGCGGCTCTACAGCTCGCTTTGATTGGACGGTTCACGGCAGTGACATATGGTTGCTATGCTCACATTTTGCGACGAGTGTTGGAAGCGATTTTGTTTTGAAATTGACTTTATTACGATAAATCATATACATTTCAAGTTAAAAAGCTCCAAGTACGGTGAAAATCTCTAAATATTCGATTCATGACCATGTTTTTATTGATCCATTGAATATTGAGTAGAAAAACGATTGGAACTGGGCTGCACTTTTCACGACTTTTCAGCCCGAGTATATTCGGGCTCAGTCCACGAGTGGACAAAAGCTATCCCGAGTATACTCGGGCTCAGTCTCCAACGGTTAATGTAATTTCACTTCACATTGGCCATTTATACCTTTATGTTATTTTTACATATGTAGTTTTTGTTCATTGAATATGTATAACGATGTAACATGAAGAGATATGAAATAAATGAATGAAATGAAATAAATCTCTTTGATATTGAAGTATATCATAGTCAGGCGCGTATCCAGGATTTTTGCACCCCGGGGGGCCCGACGTGAATTTGGCGCCCTGTGTATTTTTCCCAAAAATGGCCCCCCCCTCCCCCGCAGAGCAAAACATAGGCCAATGGCTTAAATCCATGTTTAAGGATTTTAAGAAGAATTTATTCAAAGTTTTTTTCTAAAAAAAAAAAAAAAAAAAAAAAATGTATATATATATATATATACATATAATTTTAAATACGAAGCGCGAAGCGCGATCGGATTTTTTCTCTTCTTTACCCAGAAAGCATTGAAACTTAGGGCTTTCAATTTTGTTTAGCTCCTCATCAGACTATCATAATGAACGAAATTATAATTTGTCCATCAAAACGATTTGAAAGCAAGCCATACAAAATTAATTCGAAATTTGACCATCAAGTATTGTGTAATCGAACCAATGTAAATTGATGTTTTGCTGGTCATAATCTCATAATCTGGTCACAAGAAAGGCAAGTAGGCGAGCGCGAAGCGCAAGCGGAAATTTGATGTAACCGGAATGATCTGAAAGCGGGACATTTTAATGCGTTCCTCAGGAACAACAATGTAATAACTCTGGAAAATGATGCGAGCGAAAATTTTGCTCTTTGTATAGTAGAGACCAGAAGTTTAGGACCAATTGCCTCCATAACTTAAAGACAATTTGTTGCCCAGTCAACGAGTGTTCCCGGTAAGCTTACATGACTTGTGAAAGAAAGATGAATTTGTATATATATTCTGCCTCCCTCCTAAGTTTAAGATAAATTTGGCACCCCTAAGTTTAAGCTCAATTTGGCGGCCATACATGTATATTTTAGGTCAATTTGATGTCCCTTTGTTTAAAATCAATTTGGTGCCCCTTAGTTTCAAGTCAATGTGAAATGCAAAAAATGTAATGTGTAATTAAAACAATGTATAAATGTATTGATTGTATCCATAATGTAATTCTCTCAAGAGGAATAACAAAGTGAGCGCAAAGCGCGAGCGGAAATTCTGATGCATTCGTATGATTAGAAACATGAAATTTTATGCGTCCCTCATGATCAGGAACGCAATGTATAACAATTGGAAAAAATAATGCGAGCGGCGGAAGCGCGAGCGAAAATTTTGGCATTGTAAATACAGACCAGGAGGCATGGAATTTTAAAAATTTGCCCTGTCTACCATATTTTAAAGAATTGCAATTTGTTGCTCCCGTAGTTTCAGGCAAATTCGGCACACTTCCACAAGTATAGGATATAGTTGGAGCCCCCTAAGTATCAGATCAATTTTGGCGGCCCCTATAGGTTAAATATTAATTTGGCGCCCCTAATTTTAAGATCAATTTGGCACCTTATAACTTCTTGTCATTCGGCGCTCTCTTAAGTTTCAGGTCAATCTTGAAATGCAAAAACAAATGTAATGTGAAATCAAATAAATTCAAATGTTTTGATGGTTAGAATCCATAAATTAAAAATGTAAATTCTGGTAAGAGGAAAAACAAAGGCGAGAGCGAGGAGCGAACGGAAATTTTGAAGTATTCGAATGAATAGAAAACAGAGCAGTTTATGCGTTCCTCAAGAACACAATGTAATAACTCAATAAGAAAAAAAAATATGCGAGCGGGAAGCGCGAGGAAAAAATTTTGCTACATGGAAGTTTTGAACTTTGCTCTTTCTTCATAGAGGATATTTTAAAGACCCTTCTGTTTTTTTTTTTTTTTTCCTTTTAGTTTCTTGGTAATTTCGGCACCTCCTAAGTTTAGATAAAATTGGAGTCCTAAAGTTAAGTTAAATTTGGAGCCACTACATTTGAGCTCAATCTGACGTCCTAATTCTAAGATCAATTTGGCGCCGCCCCTTAACTTCAGGTCAATTCGGCGCTTATCGTTTCAGATCATTTGGGCCCCTACATTTGAGCTAAATTTGGCGCCCCTATGTTAAAGGTCGATTTGGCACCTCCCTTAGTTTAAGTTCGATTTTGGCGCCCGCTAATTTTAAAGGTCGATTTAGCGCCCCCAAGTTTTAAGGTCGACTTGGAGCCCTTTCTAATTATTTAGGGTCGATTTGGCGCCCCTAAATTAAGGTCGATATAGCACCCCTAAGTTTAAGGTCGATTTGTTCCCTTTAAGTTTAAGTTCGATTTGGCGCCCCTAAATTTATGGTCTATTTAGTGCCCTAAGTTCGATTTTGCGCCCCCTAAATTTAAGATCGATATAGCCCCCTAAGTTTAAGGTCGATTTGGCGCCCCTTCTACATTTTAAGGTCAATTTGGCGCCCCCGCCTAAGTTTAGGGTCAATTTGGCGCTCCACGTTAAGCTCATTTTGGCGCCCCTCTAAATTTAAGTTCGATTTGGCGCCCCCTCCTAAATCTAAGATCGATTCGGGCCGCCCCACCTATGTTGCAGCAATTTGGCACCCCTAAGTTTAAGCTCGATTGGGCGCCCCTTAGTTTAAGGTCGAGTCGGCGCCCCCTAAATTTAAGGTCAATTTGGCGCCCTTACTTTACTTAGTTTAAGGTCGATTCGGCGCCCCTAAGTTTAATATCAATTAGGCGCCCCCTCAGCTTCAGGTCAATTTGGCGCCCCCACCTAAATTTCGGGTAAATTTGGCGCCCCTACGTTTAGGCTCAATTTGGCGCCCCCGTAGTTTAATGTCGATTTGGCGCCCCCTAAATTTAAGGTCGATTTGGCGCCCTTAAGTTTAAGGTCAATTTGGTGTCCCTTAGTTTACTGTCGATTTGGCGCCCCCTAATTTTTTTAAGGGCGCATCTGTACATACACGTATTTAATGTGTGAGGAATAAGTCCTTTGCCAAGAGTGAATTGTTTGCCTCGGCCTGTTTAAGCAAAACAGTTCAATATCTAAACTCTAATCTTTAAACTTAACAGGTCTTTTTTAAGACTATAAAACCTCGCATTTCCGGTTTTAAACAACAATGTTTAAATATTAAACAAGAATGTTTAACTTTTAAACCAACATTTTTTTTAAACAGCGAAATTTTAAACAGCGTTCTAACAGTGTAGCATGTATTAAAAAAAAATATAAACATGAATGAGGCGAATTTGAATTTACAACGAACATCTGGTGTTACATTGTATGAGTTTCATCAATATCACTTTCTTCATAATGATACATCTGGAATGCCCCTCATAGCAACACAGCTATAAAAGAATATAAATTCCAGCTCCTATATATATTGTGATTAGACTCTATCTATTTCATATCATAACGAGTCTGTTGTGTTAAATGCATGTGCGTATTATCTAGCTGTATTTTTAATCTATATGATATTAAAAAATTAGATGTCTGTTTCAAACGTATTAAGTTCGCATGTTACTCTAATTAACCGAAATGTTGTATGTTAATTCTGTTTTTTCTTTGTTTTGTCTTGGGGTGTTTTTATGTGGAAATATATAATGTGTTTCTTCTAAAACATTATGTGAATAAATTGTCATAATTAAGGTGTTGAAATGTAATGATAAATTTATGAATTACACTAATATCTTTATAATAACGATTTCAACGGATTACAGAGAAAAAAGAATACATTCGATACTATAAACGATTATATAAACAATTTGAATATAAGATAATATAAATAATATGCCCAGTGATATTTAGATTTATAAGGAAAACATGCTTCTACTTTTTTTCAGCATTCAACATTCTGTTCTAATTGCATAAAATATCTAGATATCCTTGTAAACAACCCTGTAGAATAATACATGATAAGCATCTAATTTGCAATGATAATCGTGTTTAGATATACATTTAATTTTCTTTAAATATAAGTATTTGATAGCAAGAGAGAAAGAGACAGGAAAAACACAGAAACCTTTAAAAAAAAATTAATTATTTTCCTCAAAATTGTTCCAAAAGAAGAATAACGCAACTGTTAAGAAAAATATTTTTGATACACAAGTGATTCAAATTGCATTAGTAAATCAGCTTCTTATGCATTGTATAAAGGAATGTTTGAGGAAGATAAGTACAAAGAATAAAGTGAAAATCTTTGATCCCTCATTTGGGAATATAAATTAAGATTACAAAACTCCTTGATGAGATGGTTGATTTATAGAAAAGTGAGAAAAAAAAATAAGAAAAAAAAAAAAAAAAAAAAAAAAAAAAAAAAAAAAAAAAAAAAAAAAAAAAGTAGAAGGTATAGGGCCTATTACTTTTCAATATCACAAATGGTTTTAAAAACAAGATTCAAAGAAGTTGTCCTGCGCCCTGTAACATAAAGGTTGGCAATCAGTCAAAAAAATGTCAATGTCCAATCAAGATCATTGTTATACACGCCTGCATATGATTTTTGTTCAATAGACCAATCGCAATGACTCTCTTAAATTTCCAAATGATTCTAATCCCTTCTGGGGTCTATTCACTTATCTTGAAATGTTCCTGTAATAACTGGCTTTGTCTTGGCTTAAAACATACCTCATGTCCGAAGAGGGTAGAATTTTAGCCAACAAAATCCTAGTCAAAACTGAAATTTAGAGGTGGAAGTGATATTCCTGACACGTTTAGCAACTTGTCTGAGGATATTCTCAAGACACTACAGCTGCCCTAAATAGCCCCTTTTGCATCTGAAAGACTCTGGCCAGTAGAAAGCTTCAAAAATCGATTACCTCCAATTAGCGTGGAGTTTTAAATCTGGGATCATTTGGTTCAGCCCAGGATGATCATGCGATGATCGTATACCAAATGTTAACGCGGTATTAAAGGGATGCAGTAACATTGAATGATATTCAAATCACGTTTTATTCGATTTAGCTTATTTTACCAACGTAATTATAAACACTTGGGTCAGTCTGGGGTCTCTTCAAAATAGCAAGCTAATTGCTTGCTTTACCTTCGAGATATCAATGATTTCATACTCAAATTTTATAAACCAACCCCGGATGGTTTATAAAACCATGTGCTTTTCCACATAGCACAACATACACCCATTTCCTGTTGTATGGTCCCCGTCCCTAGCGGCCTGCTGACCAAGCAAAAGAGGGTACTGGTGTTCGGCTGTATGCTTTGCATTGTTTGTTACACTGTTTTAAGGTAGTAAATGACTTCCATTTGATCTGAAACTTTCAGTAGTTTGTTTTTCAGTAGTTTGTTTTTACTGTTGGAATAATACAATTATTTTAATCTTGATCTAATTACTCTTGTTTTTGAAAGTTACCCAATCCCTAACCTTGACTTGAGAACAAGCCTATCCAGGATCTGTTATTGATTTCACACATTTGGAAACGAAAGATTCTCGTATGGGGTATCCGGTTGTTGCGAGGTAAGATGGTTGCCATACGTGTGTTGTTCAGTGTGAATTTCCTCATTAGGATCAGTGCAGCTACTGTACGGATGTTCTATGATGCTCGCATGATCTATGTAAACCTGTTCGTAATTCTTCTGCAGCACGTACTCCTTGAGGAGTGAGTACAAATATGTGTAGTCCTCCTGCAACATCGATCTCAAGACGTGGAACTGACAGGAATCAAAATATAATCATCATTAAAACAGTACTCAAATCAATGTAAATAAATTTGAAACCCTAATACATTACAGGAGGCATGCATCAAAATATAATGTTTCAATATGCAATATATATATATATATATATATATATATATATATATATATATATATATATATATACTTTATTATTTTATTTCTAGTTTTGAAACAGAGTCGAGGAATTTGTTTTGTAGGCCTATCTGGTAAATCAAGTTTTTCTGCACAAACACACACCCAGAAAAAAATATTTATTTGTGAAATAATCCTCCTACAATTTGGCACAAAATCGTTGTAGATACTAATTTAGTAAAAGGTGTCCTTTTGTACATGTTCTGAAAGAGCATATTGAATATCTAAAGATGTAAAACTAAAATAGCATGTTGTATACTACGTTTACTCATTATCTCTTTTTTTTTAAATAATAAAAAAATAACCACCACAATTTTTAAGATAATAGAAGGTTAAAGAGAGACAATCAATTAAATGTAAGACAGTAGGTATACCTCCTTTTGAACGAAATGTGTTCGATCAGCTCGTAGCATCTTGACTGTATGAAAGATATCGATGTTGTTAGCCTTCTTGATATCATTGATACACTCCAAAGCCGTGCAAAACACACCAGTTCGTCCAACACCGTTCCTTTATGATTTATAACATGAAATGCAATTTGTTAATGACAGGATTTTAGAATTTTTCGTAGTGTTTTGTTATCTTTGAATCCATGTAAGAATTAAAGAGACAATACTCACAGGCAGTGTATTAGGATGTATCCTTCAGGATCTATAGACTTCTGTACCTGAGCAATTAGTATAAGAGACCCAACATACTCACAGACATTGTATGAGGATGTAGCCTTCAGGATCTACAGACTCCTACATCTGATAAATGAGAGTAGAAAGACCCAATACTCACGAGCTATGCACTAAGATGTATCCTTCAGGATATAAATAGTTCTGCACCTGATCAATTATCAATGAGAGTAAAAGACTCAATACTCACAAGCAAATTACTGGGGTGTATCCTTCAGGATCTACAAACTTTTGCATCTAATCTATGAGAGTAGAAAGACCTAATACTCACTAGCAATGCACTATATATAGGATACAACTTTCAAGATCTTCAGAATCATGTACCTGATCAAAGATCAATGAGAGCAGAAAGACCTAATACTCACAAGCAGTGCACAAGGATGTATCCTTCGGGGTCTATAGACTCTTCGGGGTCTATAGACTCTTGCACCTGATCTATGAGCGTAAAGGTTTTAATAATTTACTTGAAAAAGAAATATTTAATACAGCAACCCGCACGTAGATGGCGTCTATATTCGACCCGAATCGTACGCCAAAAATATTAACTACCAACCAACCTATGAGCGTAAGAAGTGATGAATCACCTCCGTCTTGAAGCAGGGTATCCTTGGACCAGCCTAGGAACTGATATTGATCCACATCGTGATAGGTCTGTAGGGTTTTTAGAGATAAATGTCTTGACAACATGATGCATGTGAAAGTTAAGAAATTCACATTATTTGTAGTAAAACCTTAAGATTTCTCAAAATGAACTCGAGTACGTCCTATAAATTCAAAGCATAATCTACTATACCCGTGAAGAAATCTAGCCTATGCTATGATAGATTAGAGCACAATATTAATCGGTGCTAAAATCCGATTGAAGGTGAAGTTCACCCCGGAATTTTATTGGTCTTAAAAAATGAAGAAAAATAATAAAAAAATAGTAGTGAAAGTTTGAAGAAAATCGACCAAAAAATAGCGAAGTTATGAATGTGTAAAGTTTTAATTATGTGACGTCACGTGCGAGCAGCTCTCCCATTGGTTGTGTATGTAAATTCCATAAATTTGTCTTTTTGTCATGGTTCTTGATAAAGGAATGGGTCAATTTGATATAGTCATGTATATGAACATATGTTTGATGGTATATCGACCGCACAAGTGACATAATTATTTTCTTCTGAAAAAATGACATTTTATGGAATTTGCACTACATAACACATAGGAGATCTGCTCGCACTGATGTGACGTCACGAAATCAAAGCTTTGAATATTCATAACTTCATCATATTTTGGTCGATTTCCCCCAAACCTTCACTCATATTTTTCTTTTATTTTTCTGCATTTTTTAAGACCAATAAAATTCCACGGTGAACTTCCCCTTTAAGTAGAATAACGTGATCATAATAAATGATCAGAGTCATTCTGGGAGAGTCAAGGATAGACAAAACAATTGCTGGTATAGGCCAGAAATAGCGCGCCCCTTTTACAGCTGTTTAAGCGGTGCCTTTGTGAGACAGCTACATGTGAAATTTACCTTTGATTCACTTTCGACTTTATCTCCGCTCGGAGAAGTCCTTTTTCGAGAAGGCTCTACAATTGAGTATACAGATAAGTCTAAATAACGAGAGGAAATCCCAGTATATCGAAAGATGGGAAAGCGGAAATCAAGCCAGAGCCGGGTAGCCCGCAAACCAAACATTGCGAAGCCTAGACAGTCAACAAGATTTAGGCAGTCTAGCAACGACACCACTCAAGACGTACTCGGCAGCTCAACTCCCCGGCAGGCGGGGCGGCCAAAACGGGCGAGACACTCGAGCGGTACATCTCGGTCAGTGGGATCTTTAGCACATTACACTAATGCAATGTAACTGCGGCTCTCGATAGTATCATGACGGACACAATACGTGGAAACGAGACAACTGGAGCGAACGAGTCATCAATCAGCCAGCCGCTTCACAAGCTAGCAGCCATGATGCAGGTGAGGTAGACTAGCTATGCAATCACATATCTCAGAAATATCACAATCTAGTGAAAAACAAGACATAGATCTAAAATCTTGAAAGCGAGAGGGAAAACAATTCAGTGGTTTCCTTCCATCGATTGTACCAAACACCGGTAGCCTACACACTGGCTTTCAATTACAAACTACACACAACGAGAGTGACACTAGGCATAGAGCTATTCATAGTTTGAGGGATAAGTGACTGCCCATCCTCCCACACGGGCAAGCAGTGTCGGGCAACCGACTCAGTCAGGCGTACTGCCTGGGATACAAGGGGGGAGCACAGTGGTGCACATAATATAATAACAGATCAGTCGCCTTGTTTCCGGTCACTGATAGACTTGGGACTAAATCAACCAACATGAAGGAAAAAATATGGAGAGGGCAATATGTAGATTTCAACACATTCTTGAGACACAAAACATAGCAACACATCAATGCCAGAGGCAGTAGACGAACAGCCCCTAACCTGCAATATCTCACGAAGGGGAAGGTTAGTGCTGAAACCCGCTACCCTCTAACAAATAAATCGTGTCCATTGAACGGTGGACCGATGCATTTCTTGTATATACCAGTATTTATCTAGAAGCCAATCCAACTCGCTCACATGAACTTCTGAAATATCGGACTAATCCGATCTGCTGCCTCTCGGTACTATGGGTATGGTTGGAGAGACTACGATATAGAATTTCGACATCGCATGCACAGAAAAGCCGGGTTATGGTCATCAATAGATGGGGAATTTGTGGCTCCTTCATGTAATAGGTGGGGGATTCTCCGCGAAACTAAACGTTATCATAAACATATAATATATAATATTAAAGATAATGATAATGTAATTTTATATAGAGCATAATATGTTACGATATCAACGCGCTCCACATAAATTATACAATACTAATTCCAAAAAGCACACTTTATATTAATATAGTAGACACTATGACATATTGGAATTAAAATTATTATGAGCAAATGGGAAGGCAGTAATAATCTACACAATTATTTAACCTAATTTGTTATAAATCAATTAAATTTGAACATGATACACAGTACACAATGTGCAGATCAATTATGTGAAGTGCTATTCATGTTAATAACCAGGATGGGGCTGGAGGATCCCAGGAGTTACTATCCTGATTAGACTCCCCCAATTATTAATATTGTCATACCCCATCGTTGCTAGGTTTTACATGTAACACAGGGGAACGATTATTTTCTTCTTTTTTTTTTAATGGAACCTACTATAACATACTGTCATAGCAAATTACAAGTGGGAGGATAAGTAGCCCACGTGTATGATGATGTGAATAGGAATATAGAACATATTACTTTTGGGAGAGTTCTTTTCCATCCTATTTCAGAGACAACCAGCGACAGGATTTGGATCGTAGGCGACAGCTTGGTCAGACGTGCCAAGCACAGGGCGAGCATGCTCAACACCAAGTCCTGGGAAGAGCAAGAGGGACGGTCCAATGGCGCGTCAGGGAGGAGCGATGTTACAAGACCTTCCGCGCTTGGTGGAGAACAGGCCGAGATCAACCAACGAGGAGCACCTGCGCTAGTAATTGTGTATCTGGGAACAAATAACTTGGGCCTGAATGATGCCTGCCAATGCAGAATCGCATCGATATGGCTTTCAAAACATACGGAGGGCTATGCTCGTATGTATTATCGCCTGGTCGACCATCAATCCCACGTTATTTCTATCATAGCAGTCGTGGTCATCGAACATCACAAGACACCATGGATGGGGTAGGAAATCGCTTAATAGTACGCGAGGAGAATAATAGCATGGTGCCGAACGCGTAGTTATGCTCATTCAGTTGGATCATCAATCACAGTTTATTTTGAGGAGATGGGGTACACCTGTCCGACAGAGGATCTGACGCTCTCTTCGGTAACTTCCGGAGAATAGACTCGGGCTTGGGTACACTGAATAGAAAAACCTACATCACGGAACGGGACAATACGCTAATTCGGCTATTAATGAGCCTTGTGGAATCTCGGACAGACTGGGTTCGATGTGACAAGAGATAACAATCCAATCATGAATGTTAGGGAAGATTGGTATACTAAGGATGTCCACTAAAATTTTAAATTATTTTTAAGTTGTTTTGCTAGGCTTATTTGATAGAGCATTTTTAAAGAAACATTTTGGTACTTGCATTATCACAAGTGGATGTTCCGTTTAAAGATATGATCCAAAGAGTGATCAGATTACCATTGAGCTGCTAGAACACTTTCACAGGTTTCAGCAAAACAGAAAATGCATAAAAGCTCAGGTTTACTGTCGATCAAATCATTGTAAATCATTTGTTTTGTATTAACCAAATTCATACAAACATTTTCTATTGTGTTATCAACATGAAATGAGATTATAGTACACAATTGGTAGATTAACAAAGATACAATTTATGGCAGTACAAAACTGATGGTTGCATGTATGTTACGTAATGTGATCCAATATGACACACCGTGGAAAAATCTCATAAGGCATGTTATCAATAGGAACACCTAGACAATGGGCTATTTCATGGTGGTGTGGCTCAGAGCCGAGTGTTAGACAGGCTAGAGTAATTTTAAACTTAAATGGCCAGTGGTAACATTGTTCTTTGTTTTTCACCCCATAATTTTTGTTCAAAAATAGTGAAATTTTAGGAATATCTACTTCCCTTATCTGACGTATTCCAATCATGAGAAATTCCAGTCATAACACACTCCATCACAGAAGCATCACTGTGAACATGCTGTATTATTTTTAATATCAATTTTTCCAACAGGAGAAGTTCATCTTCTGCTTGAGGTATTTCTATAGAAGAAACTGACCAATTGACATAAAAAATGATTGATTTTAACCACTGGCCAAAAGACAATTTCGAAAGCCGTTTTAAATTGAGAATTTTGACTGTCTCTCTGCCTGTTGTATTATTGAGTTAGGGCAGTGCATGGGTTATTGTTTGCATTGTAAATGCTGGGTGACTACATCCATACAGTGAAGTGGGAACGTTCTAGTGGCTTTTTGCTTTTGTGTGTGGCCATCCCTAGTACTATGAGCGTGGGATATGATCTGTTAATATAATTACAATTGTAGCACATGGATTCTTATTATACAATATAAAGTTGAGGATAGCGTGTTGCAACGTGAGTTCACTATTATTCAGTTATATACGCCTTCATTTTTTGATTCACATTAATCTGAAACTTATTTCATTGCTGACAATAGAACCATATTCAAATTAATGATTGATTTTGATGTACATAGTATACGTCATACATAATTGTTAGCTGCAGAGGGTGGAGTCAGAGCCACTCGGTCGCACAGTAGCCTCGAACTACAAGTGGGCATAGAGGATTTTCCCCGACAAAGGAATATAATTATTTTGCTCGTTAAAAGTATACACAGGAGAAAATACACAATATTTGCTAATAATGGCCATTGGCATGTTGCTGAATTAGATTTTCCTTCGTTTATACGATTGACATGCTGAAAATGACTTGAATCTCTCAGAAATAGCTGTAAATGGTTTTTAGTGTTTTTGTTTAATATCCGCCCCAAATGGGCCGCTCGGCGTGCGGAGGAGCTCCTGTCTTGTGACGTCACACCTTGGACAGCTCGAACAACAGCTAGCCAGTTGATCTGAGCTTGCGCGCGCAGCGTGATGCATGTGCATGCATGCATGTACCGTGCATATAAACGTAAACACATAGCTCGCACTGTACTAGCTTGCTATAGCTGCTGTGTCTCGGATTAATATGGCTCTTTTATCACAACTGATTACACCATTGGACAAATCATAAAGGGTTGTATATATCCTTAGAATATCGTGTTTTGGGATATTGTTAACGATTGTGATTATTTTGTAGATTTGAACTTGCCGCGATAGATTTTTGAAGAGTTTGCAATCATGGTAAAAGCACTAATTGCCTTGCTCATCTCTCACCGAGGGGCCGTGAACGGTGCGGCCCGTTGGTTGTTGGTAAAGCATTCAATTTGCCCATTGACATTCGGAGATATAATGCTTAAATTTCCACGTAAATTTATAGTGACTTCATTCTTAAGAAGACTTATTCTGTGTTGAATCTATATTGATTTTAATATGATTGTTTCTTTATAATCTGAATCCTCCAAATAAGGTTTTAGAGCAAAATTTAATCATGCCACCGTCATGACTTTCCCAACTAACTTACACGGATTAACAATATAGTTTGACAAGGTGGTCATGTCATTCCTCCAAAATTCCTTATTTATCGAAATTCAATGGCTGAAAGACCAGAAACGTCCATAAAATAAAATTTAGTTATGCTTAATTAACGGGATACCAGTCCGCCAGGAGCGGATCGATGGAATATACAGTCGTCTCTCGTTAGGCTGCTGCTTTTATCACGAATGCAAAATCTGTCAAATCCATTGCAACAAGGTCGAATCAAAATAATACTACTTCATTGTTCTTCTGAACAATATCTAAAACCATGAAAAAAGGGTTCACATATACTGTAACTGAAGAACTAAGTAGCTATTCCACCCGAAAGTTTGGACGAATTATTGTTATAGAGATAACGGATGAAAGTATCTCGGGATCTGCATAATAATATAAAGACTTACATTACAAAACCAAATGAACAATTTCAAGATTATGATAACCTTACAATATAGATATATATAATTACTGGTTATAATAATTTGCCATGAAAACAAAACTAAAAGTGTGATTTGAACAGTCCATAACGAAAACAATGTCACTTTGTTTTATTTTTTTGTTTTCACTCACTCTCGTGCTGAAGATAGGCCTATTTTAATTATATTTTAATATAATAAAAAAGAATACATTATAGGAACGGAATAACTTAAATATATAAACAAATGATAGAGGAACAGTCGGCAAAATATATCATTTGACCAGTCAGGGCCTTGGGTGAAGCATGAGATAAAAAGAGAGAAAGTTTTGAAGAATCACAATGTGCAATGTACGCAATATAGCACAGTACGGGATACGTGCATAAAGTGGACACAGTACGGGTGCCCACTGAAGGTGTGGCTTGACGGACATAGTTTAATCTCATTTGTACATTATATTCAGTAAGAGGATAACAAATAACAGTTGGATTCGGTTCAATTATGAGAAGATGGAGTACCCCTGATTTTGTTTAATAACAATTCGGTCTTCTGTGGTTTCAGTCGGGATGTTGGAAACGTTTGCATGATTTGCATAAGTTGGTGGGTTAGAACAATTGGTGAATGTCGTTAGGATATGAGTTTAGAATGAATCGGCTTAAATTTCAACTTACGAATATATTGATGTACTTCGGTATCTAATATTCACTCAGAGCTAGCTCCTTTTGGTTTCAGAATGGGTTTCATTTAGGAAGAAGACAAGTTTAGACTGATTTGCAGTTTGCTCGACATTTATTCCGCTCTCACGAACCTCTTTAGGTTAGTCCTTTTTCCGAGTGGCAGTGACATGTAAATCTAGGAAGGTCAACGGCTAATACAACACTACCTGTTTACATGTCATAAAGGCTATAACAAATTGTGTATAACCCACCTAAAAGGAGGCGTGGATCCACCATATAAATATCGACAAATAATGTATAAACATGAAGTTATTGACTTTCAATACTGATCTAAGGGGCGTCACAAGTACCAAGCTTCATGAGTGGGAACTCAAACTTTGTTGAGGGAACTGCCGGTCACGTGATCAGCGAAGGGATAGTAAACTCCTTCCGATCACCCAGGTCCCTGGGAGTTTACGGTGACCTGCCCGGTAGATGTATTCTCCTACGGATTGAATCCCCACAACTTTTCAATTAACTCACAAAATCATCAATGCATAAATTAACATAGTTTAGTGTAACACTAGTATTTTGATGGGAGTCTCGATCACGCGATCAGCGGAAGGATGCTTAAACTGCCCTCCGTTCACCCCAGGTTTCCTGGGGTTTTACGTGACCTGGCCGGATGTAGGGCTAGTATCTCCTACGGATTTGATCCCCAACAACTTTTCAATACTCACAAAATCATCAATAAATAAACATAGTTATTGAAACACTATTATTCTGTTGGGATCTCGCAGTCACGGCGATCAGGAAGGATAGTAACTCCCTCCGTCACCCCAGGTCCCTGGGTTTACGTGACGGCTGCCGGGCTAGGAGATAGTATCTCTACGGCATTGATCCCACAAACTTTTCCAATGTACTCTCACAAAACACTCAATGCAACTAAGATAACAATAGTCTATGGAAACGAGCCATTTGTAGGGGGTACTCTAGAGTTCACGCGATCAGCAGGGAAGGATAGTAACTCCCTCCGATCACCCCAGATAACCTGGGTTTACGTGACCCACCGAATCAGGATACCGTATCTCCTGCCAGTATCCCCAAGACCCTTGAGGGGTGTTACATACCAGCCGCATTATATAACAAGTGGTGATAACCTTCGGGAACCAACCATGGGCGAATAATCACGAAGTAAAAAAGATATCCTTATTTCAATCCAACCCACATTTTATTTTGTTTTTTTTTTTTTTCTTGAGGCAAGCGCGGTCGGGGTGTGGGGCATGGTTTTCATTTGCTTTCCTACCATCTATATGGACCCATGCTGTTTCAACTAAAATATTATATGGACCATGTATCATACTTCATGTATTTATTATGGTTCAATCCGTATACTAGTAATTGTATAGCTTATGTTATTATTATTTGTGCTAGTCACGCCAGTGATAGATAGGCGGAAAACCCCGAACAATATGCCATGTGGCACAAGTAAACAGACAACTGGAGAAGTCTAAACTGCTTCTTAAATGCAACTAAACCATGAACACACTTGTCAACGGGTAAAATCTTTACTGATTCAGAATCTAAATTCCCCTTGTCAATATCTCTTTTTATAGATCTGGGTAGTTATCACGCGTTTTTCAAAGAGGGCCCCCATCAGGCTTCAGCAATGTGGTTTACCCCGCAGGGCCGTCGAGATTATGACGTCACAGC
>CALNVZ010001721.1:35477039-35511379 GCA_940671915.1 Paracentrotus lividus
AAGAGAGAGATAACGCAGTTTAAAATTCGCTTTTAAAAAAAAATTTCTGGTTTAAAAGTTATCGTCTTGTTTAATATTTATTAACATTGTTGTTTAAAACCGGTTTTAATAGCCTTAGACAAGACCTGTTTAAAGATTAGAGTTTTGATATTAAACAGTTTTGTTCAAGCCAAAAAAAAAAAAAAAAAAAAAAAAAAAAAAAAAATTAAGCCGAGGCAATGTCACGTGATAGTTCATGAGCTAATGGCATCACTCGTTAAATGTAAGGTAATTCGGCGCAACATTAATATTGTGGGAAGGACTGATGCTCACACATTAACTGAGTGTATGTAGGTAGGGGTTCATAAAGCTAGCGCGCGTTCATAAAGGCTACACACATGCAAAATACGCGCCTAAAGTGAATGGGGCCAAATAATGCACTCCGATAATACAGGCGCGTCATAGCAAATAGTGGTTCATTTCAAATTTCAAAATTCCACCTTTCGGCTAAAAATAGAAGCAAGGTGCTAAAAGGTAAAATAGTGAAAGTGTCGGTAACTATTTCATAATATAAATCGTGAAAATTTGGAAGATAAACACATAATTAAAAGTGTTAAATAACTTTAAGTGAGTGCGTAGACTATGACACCGTTCTTTTCTGACGGCAACGGAGGAGAGTTTCTGATCTCGCCGCGATTTTCGTAATTGCTGTTGTTTTATTCCATGTTTTTTACACCAAAGTTAATCCTCACAAAATGTAGCAAAAGATGGTATAAAATATAATATGAAATATTAAATTCTATGACTTTCTAATCGTCAAAACTAGTGGCGTAGCTTTATGGACCCCTTCATACTGATGAGTTGGCTCAGTGGATAGAGCGTTTCCTTTTATTCGAAGGGTTGTGAGTTCAATAGCTGGCCGCGTACAACCAAAAGTTTTTATTTTTAGAGAGAAGCATTAAACAATACAGTTGATATTTTAAACAACATGTTGTTTAAACTTTTGAACAACAAAAGTGTTAAAGTTTGAAACACGCTGGTGCGATTCACCGTTTAACACAAAGTTGTTGAAGATTTTAAACAACTTACTTAATTTTTTTCTAACAGTGTACATCTAAAGTTTCCCCAAGAACCATATATTTTTTTACTTGGTAGCCATTTCAAATGTGTATAGTATTTTTGGGGAAGCACTGAAGTATAAAATATTACTGGCAATGCGGCAAATCGTTAACGAAATTGAAAAGATTCTTGTCAAGTCGCGACGCCTCAATAATCAGAATTATAAATGATTATTTTTAAACCTAACTTCTTCATATAAATTGTCCTTGTCAATCATTATATACAAAGATATCAATAAATTCATTTTGTGACTTCTTCCTTTTTAAAGACAACTTCTACCACTTCGCCCAAAAGTGCAAATCATTAATTCCTTTCCAAAACAAAGATCTTTCCCTACAAAATGAACAAGAATAGGAAGCTGTCCTAGCTGTCAATCTACTCGGATCAAAATCGTGTAGATGTCTAGTTTGTCGGGAAGAGGTCGAGTATTGATCGTGTAATGATCGTGCATACATTGAATCAAATCGAAGTAATCGAGTATTTGATCGTTTGGTGGTTATCGAGGAGAGATCGGACATCATCGTGTATGGATCGTAACGATCGAACAGGGGATGGGAAGGCTCGTTTAGATTCCCATCAAGCCTTGGTCGAGAATGATCGGGGGAAAATTGATGTTTTGACCTGATCGGGTTTGATCGAGTTGATTCAGATCGGCAGTGTGAACCTAGCATTATGTATTGTAATGGTAGCTAAGAAGTATCAAAACATTAAGATACTTTATTTCTTCCCATTCTATGTTCAATAATTATGGTCAACCTTGTTTTAATAACACCGCTGTCAGATATCCTCCGCATGTGTACAGCTTATGTTGTTGTTGTTTCAGGGTCCATTAGCCTAATTCCTCACCCAAAGGGTTATGTGTTAAAATTGAAATGCAAAAAAATCTTCAAAATAACTGTTTATAATGAGAATATTCAAACTTATGCTACAAGTAGGGTAGTAATGTTATCTGTACCTCATCAAAATATGAAGTGGACATTCTTCGGCTCATTTTTATTAAATCAGCCTGGAATGAGACTATAGCAGATTTAGTGAAATCACGACTTCCGGTTTCTGGTTCTTACACCATGAATTAAGTTCTCCATAAAATTCAACTGGCACTCATTCCAGCTCTCAAATAGGACTCATCTGAAGCAGTATGATTACTCTTTATAAAAGTATAAAAGAATTTCTTTCCAATATCTATCATTGATTTTTATATGAATATTTTTCCAACATTACATCATCATTGATAAGCGCTTGGGGTATTTTCCGGATTTGATTATGCTAATTAGTGTAATGCATGCCTGCAATGCCTAAGGTGGCGTCACACTGTCCCGATGGTTAGGTGCGATGGCTATACGAAGGGGTCATATTTAGGGTTCGGGCAAAGTTTAGAGGGTTACACGATGGCTCTATGAATCACACGCGAAGGTAATATTGAGTTTACGCCGAAGGACACACGAATGTCACCCGACGTGGTATGGGCATCACAGGCGCGAATCCAAGATTGCCGAATTGAATACATTCTGTGGGGCTAATTGTCTTGGGACAATAGAGACTTTATTTATGTTTGCGCATGGGCTAATACGTTTTAACTGAAGAAAGCATCACGTGACCTCCTTATTGTATAAAAATCTTCACCAGATGCAGACCGCGGGAATTCAATAGCTGATCATACACTCTCCGTCATAAAGATGGCATATTATTATCATTATTATTTTATTTTTTTATTTATTTATTTATTTTTTGCCGCTATAGCGACATGATTTTGCTCCGGCTTTAATTTCCTTGAATATTTTGTCCCTGCTTTTACTTTTCGGGACCTGGCTATATTTTGAACATTCTCCAAACCCTTCACGACGAAGATTTTTTGTTTCCAAAACAAGTTTTGTCAACCCACATAATGCTCAATTTTTATTTTAGTTTTTTTTTCTTTTCATTTTGGGACCCCTTTTTGGTTACCCGGCCGATCAAGCCCCCCCCCTCCCCAGGAAACGCGTCTGAGGTGTACTGTTTATATTGGTTTTTAAGTTAAATCTAGATTTAACGGGGAAAGGCTTGGGTCTCTTGTCTAAGGGGGGGGGGGTTGAAACAAAAAGTATGATTGGTAAAAATTCGGAATATTGTATTCAACCTTTATGCTAAAAACAAAAGAATAATAAACAACCTTTAACCCTTGATTATTATCATTTTTCCCTAATTTTCTTTTTATCCTTGCTGGCAAGATTTCAAATGGTAACTATTGATGATATTTTAATATATTTTGATTTTTATGTTTTGCTGATATTTTACTGTTTATTTATTTATTTATTTTTGCCGCTATAGCGACATGATTTTGCTCCGGCCTTTAATTTCCTTGAATATATTTGTCCCTGCTTTTACTTTTCGGAAACTGGCTATATTTTGAACATTCTCCAACCTTCACGAAGATTTTTTTTGTTTCCAAAACAAGTTTTGTCAACCCACATAATGCTCATTTTTTTATTTTATTTTTTTTTCTTTTTCATTTTGGGACCCTTTTTGGTTACCCGGCCGATCAAGCCCCCTCCCCTCCCCCAGGAAACGCGTCTGAGGTGTACTGTTTATATTGGTTTTTAAGTTAAATCTAGATTTACGGGGAAAGGCTTGGGTCTCTTGTCTAGGGGGGGGGTTGAAACAAAAAGTATGATTGGTAAAATTCGGAATATTGTATTCAACCTTTATGCTAAAAACAAAAGAAATAATAAACAACCTTTAACCCTTGATTATTATCATTTTCCTAATTTTCTTTTTATCCTTGCTGGCAAGATTTCAAATGGTAACTATTGATGATATTTTAATATATTTTGATTTTTTATGTTTTGCTGATATTTTACTGTAAAATTTAGGGATAGATAGAAATTTTCATGGTGTAAAAATGGTTAAAATCAATGCTGAACCCCAATCAAAATAAAATTTGACCCTCCCCTAGACAACGAGTCAAGCCTGTAACCATATAGTTAGATTTAACTTAAAGAAAATAACAACTCTACACCTTCAGACGTGTTTACTTGGAGTAGGACTGAGGGGTGCCTTTGTGGGTCGCGTAAACGAAAAGGGGCCCAAAAATAAAAATAAAATGACGAAAATGGCCATCTTCTGGGGGTTGCAAACTATTTGAAGAAAAGTCCCTGGAAAGGATTGAGGGAAAGTCCAAGATATAGCCGGGACCCGAGAGAGTGAAAGCGGTGACCAGCATATTCAAGAAATTCAAGCCGGAGCAACATAGCATCGTTGGAGCCAGAACATAATATTCCACCTTTATGACGAACAGTGTAATTCATCGAGAGCAAAACACCTGTACTGTAGAGCTATATTTGTATTGTCTTTGACTCAAACTGAATTATGAGATTAAACACCCCCCCCCTTCCCCCAAGGTAGGGGAAAAGACAGTTGGTAAACACAGAATTGAGAAAGAAGACTCTAATAACTTACAACAACAAGAGACAGTTTCAGACCGATCGGAAACAGTTCCAGTGAAAATCAGGGGGTGGGGAGCAACAACACAGATATTGTACATTATTTTGTTATGTTTAGAATGTCACCCAATTTACTTATTTTCCTTTTCAGAGTAAATGAATTTGACAATTTTGTGTCAAAATCAATTTTGTCAATGTTATTTTGGACAGATTAGAGAAAATATATTTTAAAAATATGTTTATTTTAGAATTTGACTTTAACTTAAATCATGGTATAATGAGAACGAATGGCAATGTTGATGATGATGGTGGTGGTGGTGCTGTTCACCACCCCTACAATTATCCTCGTCATCTTCATTATCATCACCAACATATCTCACAACTGCCATCACCATCATGACCATCACCTTCATCAGTATCATCATGAATATGATTTTCATAATCATGTTGTTATTATCAAGTTAACGTTAAAGTATCAAAGATGGATGAAATGAAGCCTTTTCTAGGGAGACAATTATTTTGCCTTCAGCTTCGATAGAAAGGATTTTGAAATTACAAATTTCCATTTCATTTTCATTACAGGTTCGAAAGAAATGAGATTGGAAAGATGACACTTTAAAAATCAAACAATATACAATGATATAGATGGGGCAAAGAATACAAAGAGGAACACTAAATTTCTTCCTTCATTCCACAAGACAATTCTGTGTCATCGTACTATGCTACGATAGCTACATGATGGCATTGAGAAGGCGTCACGACGTCGTGTTGCCTTCAACAGATCATCGGGCGGGTTCGCCTTTCCCTCGCATTGCCTTCGCATTGCCTGCGCGATGCTAAAACGAAGTGAACCTTCGCAACTCCATCGGGAGTTTTTTTGGCTGCCAAAGATTTTGCCGATGCATAGGAAGTTGCTGCCGAAGCCTGAAAAAACTCCACCGATGGTCATGGCGGTTTTAAGATTGCTAATTATACAGGCTGTATCAAATAAAATGGTAAAGTTGGAAAACATATTGTTAATTTTTCATCAGACAATAGCATTTACTATTTAAAAAAAAAATTCATTTGGTGTTGTAGATCTTGAGATATGATCACTTTTCTATAATCAAGAAAATCTATTTTGGGCATGCTTTTCCATGGTCTATATTTAGGTTTTGCGCATAGTGGCCACGAATTCATTACTCCGGAAAAATAAATGTGTGTAATATCGATCAGCTCCTCTCCGCACACTTTTTTTTTAAATGTGGTACCAAATACAGACATTATTTCAGAAGATGTCATAATTTAATTACTTTCCCCCCATTGTCCCGTTCTTTTTGAAACAGTCTGTAGTACTCCAAAATGGCCCGATGCTTTTGCGATGCTTTCGTAATGCCATCGTGTTCAGAGCAAAATTTGGGGTTTTCCGCCATCGTGTGTCCATCGCTCCTAACCATCGGGACAGTGTGACGCGGGCTTAATGACTTGTGCCTGCCATTTTCATTTTCTATCCATGTTTTGGTAAATTATGTATAGAAAATCTAAGTTGAGTAGTTGTATAAGTCAGAATTAATTCTTCTTTTTATAAATAATTTTGACGTCAATAGAAACATCGCCTTTTTTCCATGTAACTTCCTTTTCTCTTTTCTCTCTATAATATACAGATCGGTTCAGAATTGATGTTGCCAAATCAAATCCTGGTTGGGTCTCCTTCAACTGCACTTTTTCTACAGTAGACTTGGGTCAGCCTTCAATCTTAGGAGGAATCGGTGTTGCTCAAAACAGCACCCTGATAGACATGATTGATGACACTTTTACCGATTCAACGATGGGGTTCGAATCAACGTCGTTTTTAATTCAATCTATGTCCGCTGAAGAAATCATCTACTGTACATACGGCTTCAGTCTGGACACTGGAAGACCCCTTATCTATGCGCGGATACCTTCACGAGATTTCTATGGCACGTAACTTACATAAGAAATGTAATTTATGAGGATTGTTTTCTGTTACCAAAACTGCATCTGTGTTCTGTTTGGAATAATTAATAAATGCATAGATCTTTTGTTCTTATTTCATGAACTGTGCAATCACCCCTTTTAACGGACTGCAAAATATGCCCTCAACACTAATTGTTTAAATGATGATATAATTAGCTATAAATCAATACTTTACAGTTTCACGAAAACTGATTAAGAATGAAACAGATAGAATATATGTGTTTTCATATGTGTAAATTCATTTTTTTTTCTATTAACTGATTATTTACTCATTTTTGAAGCGTGTATTATCCATTACAGAGTTACCCCAGCTAAATTATACACCAGAATTATCCAAAGTCGGAGCTGAGTACGTGTTGCTTGTTTGGCGTGAATGGAATGATAGTATGGATGAGGGTGATGGTCCTATCATTGGTTATGTCATCAACATCAGGACAATGGGTAATGATCAGGTCCCTCGACGTGTAGAGGTTTCTTCTTCGGAAAGCTCCTCTAGATCTCGAAGGCAAGTCCAAAGTGGCATGATAAGCCACAACGTCCCCGAACTACAACCAGATACTCAATATTCATTCAGTCTTAGCGTGGTTCGAGAAGGTCCAGGCGGGGAAGGAAGAGAAGGAGCTCGTATTGATGTCACAACAAGCATGGCAATAGTTAATCGTAAGTCATACAGTAAGTTTACAGTGCATCTCTAAACAAGAAGTAGTAAACACTAATACACTTTTTAAATGGCCACCAAGTAGAAAACATATGGTTCATGCAAGCTTGGGGGAAGTTTTAGATATACACAGTGTGTCCCAGAAAGACCTATACACTTTTAAAATGGCTACCACATACTAAACATACGGTTCTTGAGAGAAAAAAATATATGTAGATAAAGCTTATAGCCCCAACTTTTATTTAACACCAAAAAGTCTGAAAATGATGCATGCATCAATGAGCAACGCTCACCTTTGTGAAGGACACAGAAACAAGGCTGCACAGGAATTTGCTATGCATTTATCATTTTCATATGGGCGGCCAAAAGGGTAAACATGAATAATGGCGTTAATCGACTAACAAAGACAAAATAAACCAAGATATTATGACAAAATATTATTGATGTTTGTTGTGTTGTATCTTGGTGTATTTTGTCTTTGTTAGCCGATTCACGCCATTATTCATGCTGGCCCTTTTGGTCGCACATATGAGGGTGGTAAATGCATAGCGCATTTCTGCGCAGCCTCGTTTTTGTGTCCTTCACAAAAGTGGGCATTGCTCATTGAAGCATGCATCATTATCGGACATTTTAGTGTCAAATAATAGTTGAGGATATGAGC
This sequence comes from Paracentrotus lividus, assembly GCA_940671915.1. Lineage (NCBI taxonomy): Eukaryota > Metazoa > Echinodermata > Echinoidea > Camarodonta > Echinidae > Paracentrotus > Paracentrotus lividus. Next base: position 35,484,853 of record CALNVZ010001721.1, read on the forward strand.
TTTATCTACCTGGGCAATTCCGAGCAAAACAGGACATGGAGCTGAAACTTTAATGTGGTGCTGTGCCCTTGAAAATGCAAATTAGGATCTGATATTACCACAAAGGCTTCTTTACAATACAAAAAATCATTTAAGTTTAAATAATTATGCAACTCAGTTTTCATGCGCAGAATAATTGATCAAACCCAAATTTGCACATATGGGACTATGGTGCTTTAAATGCCTCTTATTCTTATATCTTGTCACTTTTTGCATTTTTTTTTCTTTTTGGTTAATGTAATTATTATCATGGACTACTCTAACAAACTGTGGTATCAATATTTCTTTATAATGCATTTCTCTTCACGAAAAAGACCGGGAAACCAGATGTCACTCCGTATAGTAACCGGACATGGGTTCAAGTTTTGAGTCATAATTAACCAAATATTCAACCAATTTTCTTATGCAAGGCAGCATATTATACCTAGAATAACATAGAATCTAATCAATAACTCAAAATTGTGAAAGCCATTTAATATGTTTAAAGTTCACAGAGTTTAAGCAGAATCTTTCCTGTTCAAATATGTATGTCCATTTTGCGTAACTTCGTAACCATGTTTATGAATATTCATATCTCATTAATTAAGAGCATCACTATAAAAAAAATTATCATTTTGAAAAGATGGTACCATCAGCTTTTGTCATGAACCATCTCTTTGTACATATACATAAAGATTAAAGTATGGATGATAAATTTGCTTGAATGCTGAAATGTTGTTTCTGAATGTCATTCCGTTACCTTGGAACTGCCCACATATAAATATTTCCCTCCAAGAACCATATTTTTCTTATTTGGTAGCCATTTCAAAAGTGTATACATGTAGTTCTTTTTGGGACACACTGAATAGAGAGCTTATATCCTCAACAATATCGTTATGAAACCAAAAAGTCTAACATGATTGATGGTCATAAGAACCGTAATAAATTGCGCATGAATCAGCTAACATAGTCAAATATAAACCATAAGGCAAACATGACCATCATTATTGTGCCAAAAGAAAAAAACATTTGTTGAATGCATAGGTCTAGAAAGCATAATAACGGCAATATACCAGGCGGCAGAGGCGGCGGAATGAATTTGAAAGTGGGGGTCACGATGGGACAGGGGCACTTTTCTGAATAGGGGGGGGGGCACTTGAAATCAGAGGCTTAAAGGGAAAAATATTTGGATAAGTAGGAGGTGCGTAGAAAACTTGCCTTTAAATATATGCTTTTAAAAAGTTTAATGGCTTTGTATGGTATTAATGATAAACGAAAGGAATACGAGCGCGGAGCGCGAGCCGAAAATTTTCGGATAATTGTGCATTATGGACCCTATTTAGTATCCGCGAGCGCGAAAAGCTAGCTGATTTTTTTTTAGCTGAAGATTTGAGTTAATTGTCCAATAAATACCCTATTTGGTATCCACGAGGGCGAAGCACGAGCCGAAAATTTTAAGATTGATTTTTTTTCTTTGATTGTGCATTATAGACCTATCATCCGTAAGCGAGAAGCGCGAGCCGAAAATTTGGGATTTTAAAATACATATGGAGTAAGGAGGGGCACTTTTTAGCATTAAAAGTGCCCCCTTTTAGTATCAAATGTGCCCCTTTTTAGTATAAGAATGGCATTTTATTAGCTAAAAAAAAGGGACACTTTTTGGTCATGAAAATGGGCACTTTTAGGGTGGATGAAGAAGTGGGGGGCATAGTGCCCCCCCCCCCTGGTTCTGCTACCTGTGCCAGGCGGAGTCGTCATGTCCTTGATGTTATTTATTTATGTATTTATTTTTATTTTATTATTTTATTTTTTTTTTGCTTCTTAGTTATTACTCTACACATAGAGTACTTAGCATTGTGCCGAATGATCAACGATCCATCAGTCTAGCAAAAAGCATAGCTGCTAGGGTAGAGAAGAGGAGATGTGCTAAAGAAGTGGAAAGCAGTAGTCGAGAAAAGGCGACGATGGAGAGAGCTTATGTCAAAAGTGTGCAGTAAAGTGAATTAGCGTAGGATCAGCCAAAACAGTCTGCGATACTAAAAAAGAAACTAAAAAAAAAAAAAAATCAGAAAAATCTACAGCACGTACATGCAATCTCATACATTCACCCAACATACACACACAACACCCGCACTCGCATTCACACTTACGGAATTAATACAGTCCAATAATGTTGACGGTCGTGGCTGCGTGTGTGTGAGGTGAGGGTGTGTATGTGTGAGAGAGTGTGTTATGTATGGTGCGTGTGTGTGTGTGTGTGTGTGTGTGTGTGTGTGTGTAAATGAATGTGTTGAGAGTGTGTAGGCCTATGTCTGCATATATTTTTTTTCCGAAATGAAAAGGGTAGTCCTACCAATAAATTCATTATACCCAAGGCATGTTTCATGTTATTTCTCTTGCTTCTGTAATTCTAGCGATCACCATGATTACATACAGATCGACAGACTTTGGGACAACAGAATATCAGAACTTGCCGACAGGTGGACAAAATGGTTGCAAAGATAGTTGGATTCTGTTTGGCATATCTATTGTGGGGAACATCATACTTGGCGGAGTGATAGCTTTATTATGGTAAGACTATGATATTTAATATTATAGTAATGATATTCAAAAATTTTTTTAAAGCTTTATTCATCAATGAATATGGTTGGTTGACGCGAACAAATTAGCAAACAATTACGTGTAAAAGTAACATTATTGTGTACACTGTAATAACGCTGTTTAAAATATTCGAAACAACTAAAAGTGTTATAAAGCCGGTCATTCTAAAAACTTCTGTTTAAAATTTTAAACAATTTTTAACGTTGTTTAAAATTTTAAACAGAATATGGTGAAATTTCAAACAGGCGAAATGGAAAATAGGGCTTCAAATGAAATGTCTAACTTTGGTTAGTGATTTAGTAGAGTGACCGGCTTAAACAACACTTTTAGTTGTTTAAGATATTTTTAAAAGCACTTTAACAGTGTAAGAAAACACAGTTTTGAAAATGAAATGCATGGCGAGGGATTATAAAGAATTATGTTATTAAAATCTGCATTGATATTTTTCTTAACAATCTTGATATAATAATACCCAATATTTATACAAGGGCAAAAAGAATATCTGTGACTTGGAATCTCAAAACCAACAAAAAGTCGCAGAGTATGATTCTCTGTAGGGAGTCTCCAAAGTTGTAACTCTAATTTTTTTTTTGAAAAATCAATTTTTAGATTTTTGAAGTTTCTGAAAGAGTGATCTTTACTCTACCGTAAATCAAAATTTGAGAGTATAAACAACAGTAGATGATACGATTTAAACAGTTTTTCTGAAGTTTACTTCACTCGCATGCTTGGATAACCCCAACCTTTACACCTCATTTTCTCCTTATTCATTAAAACAGGACATACTTACCCACTCTTTTCATTTACTAAATGAAATGGGTTTAAAAGCTTCAATTTTGGCAAGTGATATATCATTTTAAAGCTTAGATTTTACTCTTTCAGATTTTGGTGAAATCAGAAAATATGAGATTTTCAAGTTTTTGTTTGTTTTGAGATTCCAAGTCACATCTGATTCGGACAATAACATTTGGAGCTTTTTTTATGTGAGAGGGAGTTTTTTCATTCCTTTGAGGATGCAACAGTAATGCGGCGGTCACAACTCGCCGTACATTCGACGTGCAACTCCCTACGATGGATTTCGTAGAAAATTCGTGCAGCGGAGGTACCTTGCAGGTACAATGCATGTATGACGTTCAGAAAGTTTTTACAATACCCTTACTATAGAATTTCAGGAATCGCAGAAGTTGAATTAGGACCTGTGCGTGCATTGCACATGCAACGCAGGCTATGGCGATGGCACGTGCCCCGTAGCCTACGACGAGTTGTGACCACTGCATTAAGGTTCTATCTCCGGTCAATTTTCGATTAGTTAAGAATGTCAACTTAAGTGTGTCTTTCGAAGATCTAGTCCTTTTACCTGGAACAAAAATTTCTAAACAATCAGACAAATATTTTGGGGCTAGATTATTAAGTGATTTTTATACCAAAAGAAGTAACTTGATATCTATGTGAATGAACATGGTACTATACTGGATGCTGAGAACGAATATTAAATTGGAAGAAGAACATTGGAAGGCTTCCAAAATCCATAAAAAATGAACATGAGTGATTTATGTATGAATATGACCGGGAAAACCGATAATCATAAAAATTATTTTTATATGTTCATCAGCTTCAAAGTAAGACGATTAATCTCAGAACCACCTCCAGCATCCACAAAGGTTATGAAGGCTGAAGCAGCACCAGAATATGAGAACCGTGTCTTCGATGCATCAGAGATTGACCAACATAACTACCAAGATCTTCTGAAGGACAAAGCAGAGGATAAATACGAAGAGATAGGAGAACGCCGACCAGTCGATTATGTGAACACACCTGATTATGTGAATGCAGATTAGATTGGGGTACTCTAATACAGTACCGAAGGGTGCTGTTATAACGGTGGTGTTGTCATGGGTGCTGGTTCTAAACAATCTTGTGTTGAACAATAGCATCATGGTCCCACCGAAGCATGTTTGTGTATGTGCCCGAGTCTAGACCGTTGCTGGACCTCATTTAGGCTAAACCTCATGCACAGGCTCTTTTTTCTATATAGAAGGAAACTAACGTAGAATTGCATATTCAAGATGTAAGATAAATGGTATCCTCTTCATGTAAAACAAAATATGCCTAACATCCAATTAATGCGGCGGTCACAACTCGCCGTACTTTCGACGTGCAACTCCCTACGACGGATTTCGTAGAAAAATCGTGCAGCGGAGGTACCTCGCAGGTACAATGCATGTACGACCTACAGGTGATTTTTTACAATACCCTTACTACAGAAATGTAGGAATCGCAGAAGTTGACCCAGGACCTGTGCGTGCATTGCACATGCAACGCAGGCTACGTCGATGGCACGTGCCCCGTAGGCTACGACGAGTTGTGACCGCCCCGTAACTGAAGAAATGTGTACAGATATGTTTACAATTCCTTGTTAGTGTATGTAAGCATTATTAAGTAAAATTCATAATCATTGTACACTTTGTAAATATATCACTATCATGCAACACAAATTCTCGTATTTAACCCAAATACATGTAGAATGTATTGCAATGCTGACGAATAATCAAAATTTACCTTACAAATGTCTATGTAAATGTAAATTTGTTTCCAATATTCTCATAATTAGCATTTATCCCAATGTCAATTTACTAGCGAGTCTTAGCAAATAATTTTTAAAGCGCTTCATTACCTGTAATATTTCCCACATTTAATTAAGACAATTTCCTGAAATAAATGTGATTTTAGCATTTTTATATTTTTCCCCATTATACTCCCCGATTGTTCTACTCCACCCAAATAATTATCCCATTTCTCCCGCATAGTGAAACACTTTTATTCACTTTTTAACACTTTTTAAGTTTATTTACATAAAAACTAAATTGATGTGAACTCTGTAAAATACTTTGATTGTACCATAAGTAGTGTCATAAAAACTAAGAAGCTAACGTGAATAAGTTTTTGAAAGCAAGAAGTGGATCTATAACTCAAAGTTACTATTTCAGGTAATGCTGTAATCGTAATTGCAATCATACGTTAAACACGAATCAACTGAGATTTTAAAGCTAATCAGTTATTACATCACCGAGATATTGATTCACCATTCACCTGGGTACGCTTAAAAACAAAACGCTGCAGTGTATAGAGAAAAAAAAAATCATCTTTTTACATATTGTGAAACATGTAATAATTCTTAGAAAATTATTTTTCAGACTTACTTCTAGACACATTGCATTGACGGTTTGTAATGACTATAGTTTTTAATACTTGAATTACGGAATATAACGTATATGTCTAGTATGATGGCGGTGCCCAAGTCTGCGCACCTAAAATTCGATCTCGATTTTATTACAAAGTAAAATATTATTTTGAGAATCATCAAAGTTATTTCGTTCTTCATAATCTAATGATCAATGAAACAAAAAATTTCAAGAAATTATTCACAAGAACAATGTTTTTTACGATTTTCAGACGGGCTTGTCATTTTGTGTAACAAAACTGAATAGTGCCCATGTCTGCGCACTCATTCATTTAGCACGCAATTCAAGCGCAGTGAAGTTTCGGACTTTTATTTTTTGACAATGATTGAAATTTTCAGGGTAGTAAATAAAACTTGCTGAAACTCATTTTTAATCAATTATTTTTGCATTTTTTGGTTTCAAAATGGATTGTTGAGGTTAAGATTGGAAATTGGTGTCAGTTTGATGTTTTGTTCTATGAAAATCGCGCATAATTTACGTGGGTGCGCAGACATAGGCACTGCGCAGACTTGGGGCACCTTACCATACTTTAACTACGGGATTTATAGCGTGAAATATATAGCAGGAAACTTATGTAGAATCGCATATTTAAGATGTAAGATAAATGGTATCATCTTCATGTAAAAAAATATATGCCTAACAGCCAATTAACTGGAATGTTAGGAAGAAATGTGTACAGCTATGTTTACAATTCATTGTTATTGTATGTAAGCATTATTAAGTAAAATTCATTGACATATTCATTGTACACTTTGTAAATATTTCACTATCATGCAACACAAATTCTCGTATTTAACCCAAATACATGTAGAATGTATTACAATGCTAACGAATAATAAAAATTTACCTTAGAATGTCTATGTATATTTTGTTTCCAATATTCTCATAATTAGCATTTATCACAATGTCAATTTACAAGCGAGTCTTAGCAAATAATTTTTAAAGCGCTTCATTACCTATAATATTCCCCACATTTATTTAAGGCAATTTCCTGAAATATTTGTGATTTTAGCATTTTTAGGGTAGATGTAGGGAATACCGGACAGTAGGGAATATCGGACGGTCACCACATGTCCAGCCCTAGCTGCCAACATAAGATCCAACTGAGTTGAAATACCGGCATCTATCCGGTCAAGGTGGTTCTGTCCTGGGAAGGTTGAATGCTGTATCGACAACAACAAGTGAGAATCTCGAGAACAACTACACCACATCCTGTCAATGTAGATAAATTTTCGCAGCCTGAAAATGGACCTGAATGTAAAAATATTGACATTTTATGAGAATGTGATGGTATAACAAATAGGAGAAATTCGGGGACTGCCCTCTATTCATGCAATTATGACCTATGTGTGCGGCACCAGAAGATCGGCGAAGATCATAACCGTGCTACCCAGGCAAGCTGTCTGTGCCTGTACCTCACTTAAGCTTGTGTATGTCAGTGTGGCAGTGTGTTGAAAAATGCTAGTCAGTCATTTTTTTGTCGTAGGAATAACGGACACCACATGGACGGTTGTTGTTTTACTTCCGGGTGAGTTGCTAAGCATGTAGATCAAATAGTAAGTTGCATATATAGTTGTATTATATTTATTTTTTAAATTGTTTGACAATTTTGAAATGTCTATTTCTCTTTATTATTATTTTATGTCATGATCTACATGAGATATAAAGTTATTCTGCAGTGTTTTGAAATTTGTGAGTTAAAATGCAATATAATCTTCTTAAAATGAAATAATGTTATAAAAAATCAAAAAACTGTTAAGTTGATGGTTTACATTCAAATCAGTGCTTCCAGACAGATCTTTATACAAAAAAAAAAAGGTAAAAACATACTGTCCGGTATTTCCTACACTGTAGGGAATGCCGGACAATTTACCATGACGTCATTATTTGCATATAACCTGCTCAACCAAATATTTGATTACCTCAATTTTTTGGAAAATAAAGTTGAATGATGTAGCTAAGCCAATGAGGAATCCTTTTCTTTTGTGATTTTATTGTTTTTATGTGCTAATTAAGCAAATGAGCTTAAGTGGCCGGTATTCCCTACATCTACCCTATATATTTTTTCCCATTATTCTCCCCGGTTGTTCCGCTCCACCCAAATAATCATCCCATTTCTCCCGCATGGTGATACACTTTACCCAAAGAAACATTTTTATTCACTTTTTAACACTTTTTAAGTTTATTTACATAAAAACTAAATTGATGTGAACTCTGTCAAATGCTTTTATTGTACAATAGTACTTTCATAAAAACTAAGAAGCTAACATGAAAAGGTTTTTGAAAGCAAAAGGTGGATCTATAAATCAAAGTTACTATTCCAGGTAATGCTGTAATGGTAATTGCAAACCTCTATGTTAAACGCGAATCAACTGAGATTTTAAAGCTAATCAGTTATCTAATTACCGAGATATTGATTCACCATGTACCTGGTACGCTCAAAATAAAATTGCCGTCTGTGGAGGAAAAATCATCCTTCTACATATTGTGAAGTATGTAATAATTCTTAGAAAATAGTTTGTTTTAGAGTTACTTCTAGACACACTGAATTGATAGTATCTACGGCCTATAGCTCAGAATTTTGCAAACCTCCTCATCTCTTTGATATTGAAGTATATCATAGTAAGAATTGTCACATTAATTATTCGACAACCCTAACGGCAACATTACTTTAATCGGATGAATCAATGTTGTTGGATTATCCTCTTGTTTTGTGGAAAAGATGTTTTAATACATCTAACATTTATTATACATGTAACATTTATTTACTGTTTTATTTCATTTATCTATTTATTTGTTTGCTACAGAAATACCTTTGACGCTTAAAAAAATAGCACATGACATAACCCTTTCGAAGTAAAACTAGATTTTTTTAATTATAGGTTTCATGCAGCGGTTTCAAGATCATAATACTTCGTTTAGGATAAATATTCATATTAATAATACAGTAATAAACACATAAACCTTGTATTTTTCCGCATAAAATAAATATTTTCTTATTATAGTTTTAAAAGTAGTTGTTTAAAACTTTAACACTCTTGTTGTTTAAAAGTTTAAACAACCTGTTTAACGATTGTTTAAAATATCAACAGTATTGTTTAACGCTTCTCTCCAAAAATAAAAACGCTCCAACTTTTAGTTAACGCCGCCGGGTATCGAACTCACGACCTTTTGATTATAAGGCAGACGCTCTATCCACTGAGCCAACACATCTGTACATACACGTATTTAATGTGTGAGGAATAAGTCCTTTGCCAAGAGTGAATTGTTTGCCTCGGCCTGTTTAAGCAAAACAGTTCAATATCTAAACTCTAATCTTTAAACTTAACAGGTCTTTTTTAAGACTATAAAACCTCGCATTTCCGGTTTTAAACAACAATGTTTAAATATTAAACAAGAATGTTTAACTTTTAAACCAACATTTTTTTTAAACAGCGAAATTTTAAACAGCGTTCTAACAGTGTAGCATGTATTAAAAAAATTATATACATGAATGAGGCGAATTTGAATTTAAAACGAACAAGTCTTTATGGTGTTACATTGTATGAGTTTCATCAATATCACTTTCTTCATAATGATACATCTGGAATGCCCCTCATAGCAACACAGCTATAAAAGAATATAAATTCCAGCTCCTACATATATTGTGATTAGACTCTATCTATTTCATATCATAACGGGTCTGTTGTGTTAAATGCATGTGCGTATTATCTAGCTGTATTTTTAATCTATACGATTTTTAAAAATTAGATGTCTGTGGCAAACGTATGAAGTTCGCATGTTACTCTAATTAACCGAAATGTTGTATGTTAATTCTGTTTTTTCTTTGTTTTGTCTTGGGGTGTTTTTATGTGGAAATATATAATGTGTTTCTTCTAAAACATTATGTGAATAAATTGTCATAATTGAGGTGTTGAAATGTAATGATAAATTTATGAATTACACTTATATCTTTATAATAACGATTTCAACGAGTTACAGAGAAAAAAGAATACATTCGATACTATAAACGATTATATAAACAATTTGAATATAAGATAATATAAATAATATGCCCAGTGATATTTAGATTTATAAGGAAAACATGCTTCTACTTTTTTTCAGCATTCAACATTCTGTTCTAATTGCATAAAATATCTAGATATCCTTGTAAACAACCCTGTAGAATAATACATGATAAGCATCTAATTTGCAATGATAATCGTGTTTAGATATACATTTAATTTTCTTTCGATATAAGTATTTGATAGCAAGAGAGAAAGAGACAGGAAAAACACATAAACCTTAAAAAAAAAAAATTATTTTCCTCAAAATTGTTCCAAAAGAAGAATAACGCAACTGTTAAGAAAAATATTTTTGACACAAGCGATTCAAAATGCATCAGTAAATCAGCTTCTTATGGATTGTATCAAGGAATGTTTGAGAAAGATAAGTACAAAGAATAAAGTGAAAATCTTTGATCCCTCATTTGGGAATATAAATTAAGATTACAAAACTCCTCGATGAGATGGTTGATTTATAGAAAAGTATTTTTAAAAAAATAGAAGGTATAGGGCCAATTACTTTTCAATATCGCAAATGGTTTAAAAAACAAAATTCAAAGAAGTTGTCCACTGCCCTGTAACATAAAGGTTGACAATCAGTCAAAAAATGGGAATGTCCAATCAAGATCATTGTTGTACACGGCTGCATATGATTTTTGTTCAATAGACCAATCGCAATGACTCTCTTAAATTTTCAAATGATTCTAATCCCTTCTGGGATCTATTCACTTATCTCGAAATGTTCCTGTAATTACTGGCTTTGTCTTGGCTTAAAACATACCTCATGTCTGAAGAGGGTAGAATTTTCGCCAACAAAATCCAAGTCAAAACTGAAATTTAGAGGTGGAAGTGATATTCTTGACACCTTTAGTAACTTGTCTGGGGATATTCTCAAGATCTTGACGAAACTACAGCTGCCCTTAATAGCCCCTTTTGCATCTTAAGTAAACACTTCTGCAAGACTCTGGCCTGTACAAAGCCTCAAAAATCGATAACTCCAATTAGACGCGGAATTCAAATCTGGATCATTTCTATCGCTGCATGCATAATTACATTTGGTCTACGTTCAGTCCAGGATGATCATGCGATGGATCGTATACCAAATGTTAACGCGGATTAAAGGATGCACGTAACATTAATGATATTCAAATCACATTTATTCGATTTAGCTTATTTTGCCAACATAATAACAACTTGGCGTCAGTCTGGTATCTCTTCAAATTGCAGGCTATATTGCTTGCTTACCTTCGACGAGTATCATGATTTCATACTCAAAATTTTAAAACCAACCCCGGATGTTATAAACCAATGTGCTTTTCACATCGCACAACATACACTCTATTTCGTGTGTATGTCCCGTCCTAGCGGCTGCTGACCAGGAAAAGAGGTACTGGTGTTCGGCTGTATGCTTTGCATTGGTTTTGTTACACTGTTTTAAGTAGTAATGACTTCCATTTGATTTGAAACTTTCAGTAGTTTGTTTTTACTGTTGACAATACAATTTTATTAATCTTGATCTAATTGCTCTTGTTTTTGAAAGTTACCCAATCCCTTTAACCTTGACTGCAGAACAAGCCTATCCAGGATCTGTTATTGATATTTACACATTGAAAACGAAAGATTCTCGTATGGGTAATCCGGTTCTTGCGAGTAAGTTGGTTGCCATACGTGTGTTCTTCAGTGTGAATTCCCTCATTAGGACAGTGTAAGCTACTGTACGGATGTTCATCTGATGCTCGCATGATCTATGTAGACCTGTTCGTAATTCTTCTGTAGCACGTACTTCTCGAGGAGTGAGTACAAATATGTGTAGTCCTCCTGCAACATCGATTAAAATACGTGGAAGTGACAGAAATCAAAATATAATCTCAATTAAAACAGTACTCAAATCAATGTAAATAAAATTTGAAACACTAATACATTACAAGAGGCTGCATGCATCAAAACAAATATATTAAAATAGTATCTATATATCTAGAAATTTATTTTTTGTTTTCTGAAACAGGTCGTGGAATTTGTTTTGTTTCTGATAGACCGTGTTTTCTGCACCCAAAATCAGGAATCAATAGCGAAATAGTTTCCCTTGTGATTTGGCACGAAATCGCTGTAGATACTTATTCAGTAAAAATATCGTTTCACACATTTTCTAAACGAGAGACAAAAAAAAAATTACCATCACAAGTTTAAGATAATAGAAGGAGAAAATATATATATAGAAGAAAATACCTCCGTTTGAACGAAATGTGTTCGATCAGCTCGTAGCATCTTGACTGTATGAAAGATATCGATGTTGTTAGCCTTCTTGATATCAGCGATACACTCCATAGCCGTGCAAAATACACCGGTTCGTCCAACACCATTCCTTCATGATTGAAAACATAAAATGCAATTTGTTAGTTATAGATTTCTAGAAGTAACTCGTCTGGTTTGGTTATCTTTGAATCCACGTAAGATTTAAAGAGCCAGTAGTCACAGGCAGTGCATTAGGATGTATCCTTCGGGATCTATAGACTTCTGTACCTGAGCAATTAGTATAAGAGACCCAACATACTCACAGACATTATATTAGGATGTAGCCTTCAGGATCCACAGACTCCTACACCTGATAAATGAGAGTAGAAAGACCCAATAATCACGAGCTATGCACTAGAATGAATCCTTTGGGATCTACCGACTCTTGCACTTGATCAATTAGATTGAAAATATCTACGATTCGCAGGCAGTGCATTAATTGTAGATGTATTATCCATGACCTACAGACTCATACACCTGATCAATTAAATTAGGAGACCCATCATACTCACAGACAGTCAAATAAGATGCATTCTTCCAGATCTACGAACTCCTGTACTTGATCAATTAAAGTTAAGAGATCCAATACTTACAGACAGTGCACTAAGATGTATCCTTCGGGATCCACAGACTCTTGCACCTGATCTATGAGCGTAAGAAGTGACGAAGCACCTCCATCTTGATACAGGGTATCCTTAGACCAGCCTAGGAACTGATACTGATCCACATCATGATAGGTCTGCATTGGTATTATAAGGGATAAGAATTTGCAAGAAGTCGCGGGTTACAGCAGATTTGGAGGTCCCCGAGAGCCCTAGAAACGACTGTGTCCAAATGATAGCAGTCAGTATATTGCCGCGATCACAGTACCGTTTTGGGGCCCGTACGGCGTGTAAAATCGACATTTTTGACCATTTCGGTCACTTTCGTAAGGTTCCTGGCCGGGTCCCTTACGATCCTACGGGTATCGGTGTATTTTTACAGATCGCGCGGGCCCCTAGATTATTGCTTTCATGTTCTCGATTCTCCCGGCGTTTTTATCAAATCGGTAGACGGTCTACAGCCCTTGGAAAGCCCGTGGAGTCACTAAACGGGACCGATCGGCCTCCTATCGGTGGCCGAGTAGGCTCCGCACGTTTTTTCTGTCAGTTCTTGTAACAAGCCGGGAGGGTGTCGGGCGGGTGCGACATGCACCGCAAGGACGTCAGGAGGTACCCGGTCGTGGTCCGCACGGCGCCTGACCGATTCCCACTGGGTTCCATGTGGTCTTTCGCACAAGTTTTTCCAAATCATATTTTATACATATTTTTAGAATTTGTCAAATTTCTCTTTCGAGATTGTCAGCATGAATTATTATCGGGCTAGTGCTATAATGATAGCTGAAGATCATGAGCATTCTGAATACATTAATACATTATTTATTATGAGCATTTTCCAAAGTGTATAGTTATTTGAGACGGTGCTCTATATTGGCTCAGATTTTCAAAATATTAAAAAGTCCCACATAAATGTCTTTAATATATATATGCTTTGAGTGATACTGTCGATGGTTTTCAGACTTCATATAGAATGATTTGTCTTTTGATCAAAACCGCCTTATTTAAATTTATATTTTACAGTATTCTATGTCATATTTGTGGTTTGAAACGTAAATAATTTAAATGCAATTATACTGAAAAGAGCTTAAGACAAAACTTTACAACAGGAGCCTGGCAGGGTGCCGCAGGATAGCCGCAGGGGAAACCTTATACATCGCAAGACCGTAGTCATTTTTTTTACAATGAGGAGTGAAAGGAAAACTGTGCGGAACCCTTCCTGTCACTTGCAGGTGCCTGTGCGGGCCCCTCAGTGACTCCACGGGCTTTTACCGGGTTGTCTACTGCCTACCGATTTCATGAAAACGCCGGGAGAATCGAGAACATGCAGTAGATCTTTCCGGCTTTTCTACGGGTAGTGAAACAAGTCCTCGCGCCCGCAGAATCATAAGGGAGCCGGACAGGCACCTTCCGAAAATGGCAATTATGTACGGTTCTACTCGCCGTACGGGCCCCAGAATGGGTATGTGATCGTAAAAAAGGTGAGTGTCTTGCGATGCTTTGGGTTTACTTTTGGCTTTCCTGCGGGACCATAAAGGGCACCCCAAGGGTTCCTCAAGGGACCCTAGCGATTTTTCTGCAAATTCTGCAAATAGGAACACTAGTCAGCCTTATAATAACCACCGTGTTCATCAGAGCGGACACCGAAAGAACATCTGTCGGCACCCGAATGGCACTCTTACGGACTCTTCACGTGCGTATTTCGATTTCAATCCACATATTTATACTTTTAACGGACCGGGCGCCGTAGGATATGTGACCGCAATAGCGGTAGAATGAAAAATCATCAGGGACCCGTGAGGTCTCTAAATCCACGAAAAGCCGTAGGATTGGGCAAAACGTACGGGGACCTCTCGAACTGTGATCTAGGCATATCCCTTATAAACCAAAAAAGAAAACCCTAAGATCTAAAGAAAAAAAAAATAGCTAAAAAAAAAGTATTAAAAAAAAAAGAAAAAGATAAGCAGGTCTACACAAATTATGGTATACGTAATCATTGCACCCAGCAAATTTTTGAACGTCGTGATAACCATGAAAAAAGAACTAACTATAAAGAATGAACATGCCATGTAGAAATTGCGAATCCTGGATCGGCGCCTGCATAGACAGCAATCCTAACTTACCGATGACTGTGAATGGTGAACTCGCAGACTTCTTATAATAACGTCATCTTTCTTCATCGTCGATGACGTAGAGATGGTGAAGTCATCATAAGACACATTTCCTTCATCTGGCCAGTACTGCTCACAACTCTGATATTGAAATTTAAATAAATTTGAATTTACATTAAATTGAATTAATTTCATGGCTTTCAATATCATATTAGGCTATATTTTTACTAAAAGAAATAAAATTTGATTAAGATTAATTATACTTTAAAATAATATCCTAACATAGACGATGTATTAGAAACGAAATGTGCTTGAATTATACACAAAAGATCATAATGCATTCAATCACCTTGAAATATAATGCATTTCAATAACTTAAAGTTCAAAACTTCTTGTTTCATTTGTATTGCAATTATCATGCTAGTAATTGACTTGGGGAACATTTTTTTTTTACTTTTTTTTTATACCCGTTAGAAATTAATAACATATTGCATGTTATTTTATAAATGAAACGTTTATATCACATGTGAATAAGAATGCTTTATTTGTAACTACAAAACACGTCATTTAAGATATGTATTTCCCACCTCGTCTTCGTCTTCATCGTTTAGCATGACGATACACGATGGATGGTAGTCATAGATCGTGGCCCAGAAATCCGATATGGTGTTCGACATCGGCATGGCTGTGCTGATGTATTGGTATTGGGCCCCCTGTAAAAGTCGTTGAATATTTCATTTTGTAAATGTACCCATAATGCAAGTATAATGAAATATATATACATATATATAAATATATATATATATATATATATATATATATATATATATATATATATATATATATATATTTAAAATACTCTCAGTTTACGTGGTACATGCTCATTTTACTTCAACTGCAAGCGCACACATGAATCACATAAAAATTATATTTGCTGTTATACACAACCCCAAAAGGTGAATGTAATAACGCTGCGCTCAATGAGCAGTGAGTATATAGTTCGCTGAGTTTTACTTGCGTCCTGACCGGCGAATACTACCTCCCGTACAAAAAATATATATATATAAATAAAATATCAATCAGTCAATTAATCAATTTCGCCGGAATTCATTGAAGGAATGTCACGAAATTTCTCACATATATCTTTTGTGCATGCAGAGTAATATGGGACTTCTTTCTACAATATTCCACAGAGTTTCTTTAACGCCCCATTTATTAATGTATCCTTTTAAATAATACTTAATGTCATGTCGTACACTATTTTTAACGTGGTAATCGATCCTTATTAAAATATTTATACGTTCAACATAAATTATTTTCAAAATTAAATTTTCAGCAATTATTTGAAATCAATACCTTGAGAAAACTTGCGTTGATGTAGTCTCCATTTGAATCATGCGTTCGAAGCATTACTCGGTTGCGCTGAACTAAAAAGAAAGCAATCAACTCTTCTGTATAATTATAATTTCCTTTTCATTCACATTTGCATTTATAAGCATTATGTTACAGGAAATATTAAATGAAAAATAATCAATGAATTATTTAATCTCAGACATCATAGATAATTGCATGTATGCCACGACATATCAATTTGAATTTGAGAATTAATTTTAACAAAGGGTTTATGCTACAGACACAGATGCGTATTTGGCATCATAGTCTTGTAACATCAAAGGAATAATGATATAAATCGTCATCCTACAGTCACACAGACACTAACGTTTAGTTACGTTTTTGTTGTTTTATATATCTCATCTTCTATTCTATTATTTCTTATATATTTCTTTGTTGGATGAACGGAATTATCACTTTTCCACTGCTGACTATGAAGGGAAGGCATCCGTGGGGATCTGCTGAAAAAAGGAAATTTTGGACGCAACTCAACGTAAGTGTCTGTGTGACTGTAGCATTAGTATACCATTAATGGTATATAGATTGTGCACTTAAGTTAAGAGCTCGATTAATTGCATAACTAATCTTTTTATATTACAGGGCACATAAATGAAATGGTAATACTTACGTGGTAGAATGTTTCCGTATCTATTCTTTGTTTGATTTGATGGCAGCAAAGCAGATCGATACATTGCCTTGGGAGGGTCCGGACTCATCATCTGCAAATTCTTCATAACCAGATACAATCGAGAAAAAAAATAAGGTTCAAGGATTCAAGGATTTAATTTTTTTTCTGTTTAAAAACATAAAAATATAAAGACATTCAATAAAACATTCAAATATGATATAATCAAAGCTTGTTCAGTGTGAAATAAAACGCATATATTGAATATTACGAAAGATTGTGAGAAAGTAAGAACTGAACAATAAAATAGATGTTTTGTGTCGAACATAAAGAAAATGGCCTTGCCTTGCACTCAATTTCACATTTTTGCAATATTATGGCGGAAGGGTCGACCTTCTGGAACATGCATACCAATGAAAGACCAATTCAAGAAAATCGTAGTTGTATGTTACACTTTCCCTCAATAGGGCCAACTGATTCTGAAACCTAAAGCATAATGATATTGTATGCCAAAAGTGTGTGAAGCCAGAATCGCAGCTGCCAATTTGAATATCCCCCAAGCAAATTTTTATGTTTGCCTCCGATTTAATTTGAGTACAATGTTTTCATGCAATTTGAATGCAATGTTTATTTCGTTTCAAGCGCTTCATGGAATGGGAGCGACTAACACATTGATTGCATTAACCAGAAAAATTTAATATTAATAAATTATCACCTCGAATTCCTTTGATAGACGTGTTTGGCCGTCTTCTGAATCCTTCCCTTGCAGGTAAGCAAGATATGATGAGATGTGTGAAACATCGGCAGATGTCTTCTTCCAAAGGAGGCCTTCCAGAACTGCCACATAGAGGAACTGGTACTGCTCCTAAATTCGAATGATATGACATTGACGTGGAAGTTTATTTTGAATCAGTGAGGCAAAACAAGTAATACAATTTGCACTCCTTATGGACAGATCAGAATGATGTTTACAAATATTAAACAATTAATTAGAGATGATGGAGATTTGTAGGTATGCAATATTTGAAAAATCTTCTCAATCTTACCATTTCAAAGCAAAGTAACAATATTTGTGATAAGTTTTTGCTTTTGACTGAAACAGCTTATGCAATGTTCACAACACATCGTAGCTTCAGCGTGCAACTTTCTACGTACCTTTTTTTTTTAGAAATGCATATCGCAGGTACGACACGCAGAAAGTTTTTACAATGGATACAGAACGTTAGGGATCGCATAAATTTGCCTATGACGGCTACATGCAACCTGCATCACTCTACGCAAGTACCGCGTATATCCTACTCTCGGTTGTGACCACCGTCTTACCAATCGTTAAAAGGCTTGAAAAATCTTGAATTGACTTACATCTGTCTGGACCATGAAAGGTCTGTTCTGTCTCATGGTAGATACGAAGTTGAAGACATCAACAAACCCAGTGGCTTTGGCTTCAGCAACGATACCGTCAATCCCAATCACTACTCCTGAACGACCGACTCCAGCACTGTAATATACCAACCATGATACATGTACATCAAATAGTAATATTCTGGAACCGCAACGGCCATTGGTTCAATTTCATGTTCTAGGTTCTCAAGTCCATGTTAAAGATCCTCCATATTTATATTAATAGAGTTGTATTAGTGTTTACCAACTGATGTCGTTGCAATAGTTATAGCTTTATTATTTGTCAGGTGAAGTGAAAATAAACATCGGTATTAATATGTTGCCGTCATACATCAACCTCATTACCACCTGACCACCTTAGCTGTCATCTTATAAGTCATTGCCATCACCATTATCATCTTCACCAACAACATAATCATAATTCTCGTCATCATCATCTTCACCACCAGCATAACTATCAACGTCATCGTCGTCATAATCTTCTTATATCATTATAATTATCATCATCTTCATCATCATCGTCGTCGTTGTTACCATCATCATTACAATCATCATCGTAACAATCATTGTCGTCTTCATCATCATCACCATCACCATCACCATCGTCGTTATTTTCATCATCACCACTATCATCATCGTCATCATCGTCACTGCCATCATCTGCATCATCAACATGATCATCATCGTCACCACCAACATCATCACCATCACCACTATCATCATCACCACCGCTATGCATAATTGCCTTTACCACCATCATCATCATCATCACCACCAACATCCTCACCATCAACGTAGCTATCATCATCACGTAACCAACCTGCAATGGATGAGCAATGGTGCTTCATTCTGTCCATGATCGGTCTGGACCTCTCTAAGGAACTTAAGGAGGGATGAGGTATGTCTAGGAACACCCTTGTCAGGCCATTCGGTGTAGTGGAATTGACGAAGACGGCGAGATTGATCATTCTAGGGAGAGAAGGCTAGTTTTCATTAAAATGAACAATCCCTCGTATGAATAAAGATTCAACCAAATTGCTTATGATGCGTGCAAGGGAAGGATCATGATTGAAGCGTAACCGGGGAAATGATAAAATTAGAACAATTACTGAAATAAAAAAGGGCATACAACACAATAAGTTATCATATCTCATATCATTATTATATGATACTGTGAATAAAAATCATTGAAGATTCATAAACGTTTTACTCATTTTACTCAATTCTAGTGGTATTTAAAATTTATTTATGAAAGATTAAACATGCCTTAGCAAAATAACTCGAAGACAACATCATGGGGATATTAGAATTATAAACAAATTATGGCAAGCTTAATGAAGACAAAGAAGTTAAAGTAACAAGACTCTTACATGATTCAGGACAAGTTGGCGTTCCATCCATCCAGGGTACTCTTTCACAGATACAAGTTTTACGCTAATGCGTCCAAAAGACACTGCCTGGTTCATAACATTCGGCCAGTATTGGCGACATTTTATCTGCAGAAATGATATTAATGAATACAGTAAATTACAGACCTAGATGAATTGCCATTCTAATAAAAACAATTCCCTGTTTGTGTAAAGGTTTCTCTTTCGGGAGGTCCCACGATTATGCAATAAGGCGATGCGATAAGTCAAATTATCCTATTCACCACGTCCACCCATCTGTCATCTCGTAGAATCACACTGACATATTTCACCGGTTTATATTACAAGGGAAAAGAGCATTAAAAATGTTAAAAATCATAATGTATAAGCCTGCAAGCAATTTTTTTAATCCCTGTATCATAACTTCGTGAAGTCAACATACCGTATTTCCTTCTTTGAGATTGGTCACCACAGCAATAGTCCTAACCTTCTCCTGCCAGACCATCCGCCAGAAATCATCCATAGACGCCTTGTTTGGTCCTATAATGCCCATATATACAAATAATTTAACAATGATGGCAATAATAATACTTATGATAATAACATCATTTATATACTCAGGGCAGCCACTTCAGTTCATAATAATGAGAACAAGGCATTTACAATGTGTCAACGTGCTCAAGATGCAATTGAGATATAACTTTATACCGACACCAGGTGGAAGAAGTTAACATGAGAACCATTATGAATAGATTTTTTTAAAAAATCAGAATTTCTGATAATTTACTTGATAATAACAAAACTATTCTAAGTGTTAGAAAGGGTGAGATCACTTAATATAATTATATTAAAGCAACAAGAGGCCTTCTACCAACTGAAGATGTAAGATATTTTACCTTGTGACGCAATGTAGGCCCGCTCGCCTTTGATATTCTGAAATAAATGGAAGTTAAACAAAGTCTTCAAATGAAGTTATGTTGGAACAAATCTAATTGAAACACTTTATTCATTATTTCTAATCAAAGGATCTGGAGTTTAGATTAACAACACTTCCTAATATAACATGTTTGTTCAATATGTGATATAACTTATCAATAGTTGAAAAATGCGCGATCAAACATTATTCTGGCTAATTTCAGAACAAATCTTTAAAAAAAAAAAACAGGAACAATTTTCAGCAGCTTACAACAAAAAGTCTTACAATTCAACCATTGAGATTCAATTTGCTGTTCTTTGGCAATAATTTGACATGGTCAAAATTGAAGGCGTGGCGATTCAGGGTATGTATATATCCATACAAAATATGAAAATACTCACTGGAATGTAAGATGCATTGAAGTAATCAGAAGTTGGATCATCATTGATGACACTCAAAATAACTCTTGTTGCATCATCTGGGGAAAACAGAAAACAATTTTGCTAACAAAATTCCTCAGCCGGTAGAGCAGTGGTATTGTAAAATGGAGATTACAGGTTAAACTACCATACCAATGACTCACCGACATTATTGAGTTCTTGGTAGCTTACGTATTTTAAACAAATTCTAAGTACAACATAGCATACGTATAATGTATCATAGCATTTGGAAATTATGTTAAATTTGTAATAATTACAATACAATACAATTATTGTATATCTTTTATTTGCAGAACAACATTGAAAATGGTAGCAGGATAGGAGACATACTTACAAGGCAGAATGTTCTTGTACCGATTCTTATCAAAGTTGATAGCCAATCCTGCAACGCTCTGCTTAAACAGATTACCACTCGGTAGAGCCTGAAAGATATCAAAGTATGTAATATGTTACTCTAACTACTCTCTAAAAAAATGTCATCCCAGTTGCCACCTATATCAGCGAAACTTGGAAAAGGACAGCATGTCTTCTAAGGATGCCTCCGAAAACATCACCTGGTTAGACAGCATAACAAATGATGAAGCACGGTGTATCTAAGAGATCCAGATACCCATTATTTTTACATTTAAAGAACGCCTTCTGAGTTTCCTTGATCATGTATTCAGAGTGCCAACAACAAGACATCCAAGAAACCAGAAGATGGTAGATGGTAAAGTGGGCGACTTATTACTACTTTGAAAAGGGCTGTCCTATACGACTTAAACAAAATGGGTTTGAACTGGGCTAACGACATATCCCCGCTGAAGATCTCCTTCTTGAAGGAGATTTTCTGTTGGGCCTACTGCCTAATGTTCCATGTGGAATATGAGGGCCTATACGTAAAAATAACAATTTTGATTAAAAAATGACAGATCCTTACCTCGAATTCATCTGAGAAGAAACTGGTATGTCTGTTCTTGTTAACGAAGGCGGGGAATTCAGCCACTGGTATAGGTTCTCGTTTGATCATCGGTAACACCTCCGCTACAGGTCTGTCGTCCGGCATCGGTTCTTGGTTTATCATCGGTAACACTTCCGCCACAGGTCTTTTGTCTGAGGTTGTTGTAGCAGATCGTTCAGCTGGGGTTGGAACTGAGTTACTGCTTTGTAAAGGAATCGCTTCATTCTGAGGATTGATTGTGGGCTCGTCATGAACATTGTAGCCATCGATCGCATCTGTTGATAATACGATAAAAACGACTTTCATATTTTCGTACAACTACCCTTGAAAAAATTTCCCTCCCGGACAAAAACCACTCAGAACAACAGCACTACCGGATAACTACCGCAAGCTTAGGGTACGTGATATTGGTTCAATTGACCGGCAAAAATTGTTTGTCAACCACAGCCTTATCCAATACGGCAAAATCACAGTATCAATATACAACTAAGGCCTTTCATCGTTTTCAATCGTGTAAACTGAGCCCATAGTCAAAAGAGAACCTGGTACTTTCATTTTTTTAACGTATGTATTAGTTATCATGGTAATGACAAATGTTATAATTCAGAACCGACAAAGGGCACCGAAGAAGCTTTAAATCTAAGAAAAATATATATCGAGAAAACATATTGATCAAAACACATTATCCTCAAGGCAATCATTACTGGAATTAGATGGTGACATCCGTAGAGCTAAGCTTCCGTCTTTGGGCCCTTTTTTCTCTCTAAGTTAAATCAGATAAATCATATTGCTATGAAAGATGTGTGCTTGTGTGTTGTGTGTGTTTGTGTGGAGAGAGAGAGGGGGATTTAGTGTTGGGGGTGTACGTGTGTGTGTGTGTGTGTTTGTTTGTGTGTGTGTGGTGTGTGTGTGTGCTCGTGTGAAAGTGAGAGAGAGAGGTGGGGAGAGAGAGTGTGTGGGCCGAGGGTGACCTTATGGGTGTGTTGGGTGGGTGTGAAGGGTGAGTTTGTGGGGTGTTAGTGAAAGCGTGAGAATGTGTGAGGTAAGGTAATGACAAATGTTATTGGTGCTAGTATCATCAGGGTACCACCCGTATCCGTAGTTTATTTAAGTTTGTATTTTGTATGAACATGTATTTGTTTGTATCTTTAGTTTTATGTATAGGGGGAAGTCCATGACAAGTCACATGTGACTTTTGATTTCCCCCTCCACATATGCAATTATTGTTATTTTATTAATTGTCGATACCTGTAATTTCATTATTTTGTATCTGATGAATGTTTTCTTAAATGTGTTCATTTTGCATTTGTGGAATAAAATTTTAATTGAAATTGAATTGAATTGAAGGTGAATGTGTGCGTGTTTGAGGGGGTATAAATTCATTGTTACAATCGATGGTGATAATAGTATGCTGATACTGTGAGTCCAAGACGTGGCTCTTATCTTCAGAAAATAATTGTATTCGAGAGTCGAAAACTTACATAATAATTGCAACTTTATTGAGATGGCCCGAGCGTACCGGTGAAAACAGGTTAACTGTGATAGAGGTCGAAACAATATAGGTGAATAGAGCTTTGCTTGTTTTAGTGGACAAGTCAAATGTTGGGACTTGAAATAACTCGGGGAGCAATCATTTCATTGCTTTTAGCAGGAACGCGGCGCTATAGCATGTATAGAAATATTATTATGTAAGTCGATATCGTACCAGAAATCATAATTAAAGGTAGTGTCATCCTTTTTCATTAATTGCGAAAACTAATGCAACTTGGCATAACTTTAGAATATGCTCAACCTATACTGTCTATTCAATCTTACTGTCATAGGTTGCCTAGATCAGTAATATGAATCGAAAATCCGACTACCAATAGTCAGGCAGCCAGCTCGGTTTGGGTTAGCTGAACGAGGTACCAGTAGTAAAGTATTGGAATATATGGGGAGGAATCCCACATTTACTAAACCCAACGTCTGGCAGTGCATCTCTACTGCATAAGGTCCCTACAGCCGGGGGCGTCCAAAATGAGTGCCCATTTTACAAAAAATTCTATTTTGAATAAAAATATAGCAGAATTCATTTTCTAAACACACTAACTTTGATGCCAAAATAAAGAGTATTAAATTGTCTTAACGCTTGTGTCATTTTGAAATCAGACTGAAATCGAAAACAGTGAAAGTTTTGATGAAGAAATGTTTTTTTTTTCTCACTTTTTTACGAAAATATTTTTTTAATATTAATAAATAATTGTATAAAACATTTATGTTTGTAACTTTTCTATAAACTACCTACGTGCATGTGAATGATGCTGTAAAAAGAAGGGAGTTATATCTTATTCCGATGATGAGCTAAAGTCAGGAACGCAATATAGACAAAATTCAACAATTTGCCCCGTGACTGAGAA
Source organism: Paracentrotus lividus (assembly GCA_940671915.1). NCBI lineage: Eukaryota > Metazoa > Echinodermata > Echinoidea > Camarodonta > Echinidae > Paracentrotus > Paracentrotus lividus. Next base: position 35,509,233 of record CALNVZ010001721.1, read on the forward strand.
TAACACAATACCCGCACGTGTATTATGAAAAGCTGATTGTATGCGATGGCTGTGAGTAGTCAAACAAAAGTGCCAAAAATGCGGAACATTTCGATACTTGTTTTGTCTGCTAAAAGCTATCGCATGTTATCGGCCTTTCCTAATACACGTACGGGTATGGGATTCTTTTTCGATACGGGGCAAATTGTTGATTTTTGTCTATATTGCGTTCCTGACTTTAGCTCATCATAATTCTTAATCGGAATAAGATATAACTCCCTTCTTTTTACAGCATCATTCACATGCACGTAGGTAGTTTTTAGAAAAGTATAAACATCAATGTTTTATACAACCATTTATTAAAAATTATTGAAAAAAGGAACAAAAAATATTTTCGTAAAAAAAGTGAGAAAAAACATTTCTTCATCAAAACTTTCACTGTTTTCGATTTCAGTCCGATTTCAAAATGACACAAGCGTTAAGACAATTTAATACTCTTTATTTTGACATCAAAGTTAGTGTGTTTAGAAAATGAATTCTGCTATTTTTATTCAAAATAGAATTTTTTGTAAAATGGGCACTCATTTTGGACGCCCCCGGCTGTAGGGACCTTATGCAGCAGAGATGCACTGCCAGACGTTGGGTTTAGTAAATGTGGGAATCCTCCCCATATATTCCAATACTTTACTACTGGTACCTCGTTCAGCTAACCCAAACCGAGCTGGCTGCCTGACTACAATCTTGACCAGCTCTCCATCAACATCGTTGATATAGGATTTCCCAGTCAGTTTCAGAAGCTCGTCACTCCATTTGATAAGTGGTTCATTCAAATTAGGACGATTTAGCTTTCAGTAGATTTTCCGGAGATCATATTCCCTTTTCCAGCAATCAATGACATGTTTCATTTGTTCAAATTCCGATTAAGTGCACTATATACGTAAGACAGTAATTCAATTTAGCAGAGACGCTGTTATGATTGCGCAATACCGCCATAAGCGGCATTTAAATTCATTCCGAGTTTTCAACTTACAGTAATTAGCATTCAAATTAGGACTTAAATTTACAGCTGCAGGAAATGTTTTTGTTCTTAATCATATATATTTTTTTTCATCAAATGTTTGCGAATTGCTATTAGCAGCAACCGTAAATGAGCATGTACCTTATATTACGGCATGTGCTTAAGTATGATATACATTTTTCCAGTTATTAATTAGTTCATGAAATTACTTTTTCCCCCTACATTTTCTCTTTTTACTCATGTAACAATTTATCTTGCAAAATTACATAGTCAACACACAAAAACTCTTCCACATAACAAATTATTTCATGCGCGCATCGGTGGTTGCGGGTGGGTAGCTTTGCGACAGGGGAGGCGACTGGGTGCGCTACTAGGTAGAAAGATAAATCTTTTTGAAGTAAATAAAAGGTCGGGAAGGGAAGGAAGTTACTAATAATGTGAAGATAGTGTCTGTCAATTAAATTGGTCGCCAATTCTATCTTAAATTTAGGGGGCGCCAAATCAAATTTAAACTAAGGGGCGCCATACTGATCTTAAACTATAAGGGGGAGCCACTTCGATCTTATTTAGGGGGCGCAAAATTGATTTTGAATTTAGGGGCGCCATAGTTATCTTTAGCTTAAGGGGCTCCAAATTGACCTAAAACATATAATATCTTAAATTAAGTTGGGCGCTACTTTGATCTTGAATTAGGGGCGCTAAATTGATCTAAAATCCAAGGGCGCCAAAGTGATCTGAAACTTTTGGGGCGACATACTGGCGTTAATTCGATGATAGATACAGGGGCGCCATATCGACCTGAAGCTAAGAGGCACCAGATTGACCTTAAACTTAGGAGTGCCATAATGATCTTTGATATTTCGTTCTAAAGTAAAAACCAAAACTTTAAAAAAAGAATAGTTGTTTCATTATAACACTCAACAGTAAAGAAAATAATGTTTAAAATGATCTAAATCTCAATAAAGAGAAAACGTTATATTAATTCATTATCATTTATTATTATTATTATTATTATTATTATTATTACTATTATTATTATTATTATTATTATTATTATTATTATTATTATTATTATTATTATAGGTTTTCCCGTCCAATTTCGCACTTAGTGCATGTAAACTTAAAGATAGGTCATTCATTTTCGCACATA
>CALNVZ010001721.1:35513646-35547175 GCA_940671915.1 Paracentrotus lividus
CAGAGGAGAGATTGCCCTAAGTCTAATAAATGAATGCCTATTTATACTTTATCATGGCACATAAATGTGCCCTCGGGATAATTTAGTATTTGTCGTGCACATAATCTAGTATGTTGCATTGTAGAGCATGCACTATTTATATAATATTTTACCGATCTTCGGTATGAAATTTACATGTTAAAGTTCAAGGCACAAAACTCAGTCTTTTTTCAGCCATTAATTACTTTAGCATGTATACAATATCACGATTTTCTTCTTTCATAACATACTTTTATTGTTTTTTTTATCTTGTATCTGTTTTCATATGACTTTAATCATTTCAAACAATCTTTTTGTCATTCACAACTTAAAACATTGACTACGGTTTTCTTCACTTATATAAAAAAAAATGTTCATCCTTTTATATTCTTTTAAAAACATAATAACTAAATGACTGTATATACTTAATATGGTATCGGAACTGCAGATGGTTATATTTTACCGATCTTTGGTATGAAATTAACATGTTACAGTTCAAAGCTCAAAACTCAGTCATTTTTTCAACCATTGATTATTTCACGGGCCAGACAGCGGGGCACGTAACGCTGGGTGTGCCGGTACCAATTCCTACACTTTTCTTGAGTGATCGCGTCGATGTTCCGTTGAGCACTGTTGTAAGCTGCCTGCATCTCCATTGCTGGAGGTTGTCCCCAGCCTCACGTGCAGCGTCCCTGTCACCAATACGTTGCTGCATCTCCGGACGACCTAAATCCCGTTTCACTGCAGCTAGCTTGAAGGCACTATGCGCCATTTCAGTCGGATTCAGGAATGGGCTGTAGGGAGGAAGCAGTTTCAGGTTGATTCTTGGATGCATACCATCTGGCAACTGTGCTCTTACATGGGGGCGAGCGTTATCATAGATGATATACATGGTTCGCCTGGTGGAACATTCTGCTCGCATTGACGGAGCGGTGACTAGAGGAACTGCTCGAAAGTATCTCTTTGTGACGGTTTCGCAGGCTATTGTGTGGTTGACCAGACCGATCTCATTCCGATACAGCCAGCGTGACATTGCAGTTTTTGCCGCGCTTCCATGGACAACTCGACGGGCAGGTTCACCTCGAGGCTCTTCCACGAGACCGACGGGTCCAGACATTGTACCCTGTTTCGTCCACAAAGACGCAATGCGACATAACACCTGTCTGCAGGAGCCAGTTTGCGTATGCTCTCTTTGCTGCAGCACACGGGAGAATTGCGGACGTCTGGTACGTCTTCGAGCATCTTCATTGAGAACATCATACCATCAAGTGTTCTGGCGAGTAGTTGATGTGCTCACTGGTGGCTGTTGGGGCATGTTTTGTCGCAAGTCTTGCTGCATCTCTCAAGAGTCATCATGGGGTTATCTTGGAGAGACCTCTCCAGTCTTATCTTCATTTCCTCGTCCATCTTGACGTTTCTAGCTCCTCCAGTTGGTAGCTTCTCCGTTCTACCCGTTGTTGCGAAGGCCGTGATAATTTATTCGTGCATTTGAATGCTTGATTGCCAAGTGCATCAGCCATCTCCAGATAATCTCTGCCAGCTTCGAAGGCCTCAACCAGCCTTGCCCTGTCTTCATTGCGGATGCGGTTGTATCTTACGTGCGCCATGATATAGCAGTATTGACGATAAAGGAATGAACAACTTGATGCCACCTTTTATACCTTTCTCAAATTCAACCCAAAATCAACAGTACATTATTTTAAAGAAATGGAATGTGTAACAGTTGTTGTTAATTACGTAATATCCACCAATGTAAATTCTAAAGCTACTAAAAATATCAGTGGAAACCAAAAGATGAAATGCAAAGAATGTATTACCGAAGGAGATGAAAGAAATAAATATATAATTTGCGCCAAGATGCTGGTGAGCGAACAAATAACTCCTAAATAAGCAGGCCACTGCTTCTATATAATACAATATTATTTTACAAGCATCTGTAAAAGAATAATGTAAATTGTCCGGTGCAGTTTTATGAATGTGTCATCGTGTGGCACACCATACTGCAGGTTGGGAAAAACAAGCAAAGAATATTTGATTATGTATTACAAAGTCATGCAAATACAGTGCTAAATTGAATGCACTAGTTATGAACATGGATACCCCCATAGCGAAATTGAACGCTCTGTCTTCAGTCACGTGACCTCTGTGCTAACTGTAGTGCACTATGGCGAATCTGAATGATGTCTTTTACACATTTGATTGCTCTACGGCCAAACTGAATGCCCATTATGAATTTTTGGCGGCCCTATGGCGATTTTGAATGACTAGTTTGATATTTTTAATTGCTCTTTAGCGAAATCGAATAAACTATTTATACTCTTGCGTCTCTAAGTGCGAAATTGGGCGGAAATTATATATTCCTATTATTATTATTATTATTCTTATTATTATTATTATTTTATTATTATTATTATTATTATTATTATTATTATTATTATTATTATTTTATTATTAATTATTATTCATTATTATTATTATTATTATTATTATTATTATTATTATTATTATTATTATTATTATTATTATTATTCTTATGGAATAGATATAAAGCTTCAAAAAAAAAGAAATCGCTATTCAGTCTAAAAATAACCAAGAATTTAAAACGATTTGCCAAGTTGTATACCAACTTGGTTTAACCAATGCCAAAGTTGATTGCCTCAGCGCGGATTTGATTGCGGGATCGCACGCATTCCATCCGATTTACTAATTTGATTGCTTTTGAGGGGGATTTTGATTTGAAGGCTTTTAATACCAAAGCGAAGGAACTCAGTTGGAATTTGAATGATGAATTTGATGCAGTAGAAATATTTTGGGAATTTGAATAAACTGATTATCGAATGGAGTGACGAACTTCCGAAACTGAGTGGGAAATCCTATATTACAGCGCGTGCAGCACGGACCACACACAGCAATATACACACGGCACATCAGCGTGCATTATTCTCTGCGCTAGCGGTCAGCGGCTCGCACCTTACGGTATATTTTTCGAGGTTCGAAAAAATAGGAAAGAATTTTGATAATCGCCATATAATGACAAACATACACATTTGAGCTTAATCATGTTGTGGCAAGACAAGTCATTGGCACACTTCTATATCCTCTCAAAAAATAGAAATTTAATATTTTTGCCTGCAAAAGGATGACACTACCTTTAAATATAGGCAGTGTTTTGTTTTCTTTTTTGTTTGTTTTATCACAATTGTTTTATAAATGTATTAGGGTAAAAGGAACCGTTCATCACATTGGTCATTTATTACAAATTTACCTTCTTTTCTTCACGATGCATACGAGTATTATGACCACGCAAACGATCACCAAGAACCCGGCGACTCCACCCGCTACCCCAGCTGTTATGCTGCTTGGTGCACCGATGGGTCCCGTATCAGTAGGTGCCGTTGATCCTTCGTTTAATGTAGACGTTAGCATCGTAGCCGCTGTATATTATTTTTGTTAAAAGACACTTTAATTATCTCTGGAAACAAAACAACTAAGCTTACTGACAAAATCAAATTTAATCGATTGAAGTATATGGTTCTCAGATCATTTCAAGCCGTTGTTGGGTGTCTTGGACGACGTATATTAGTAGATGGTAAAACAGTACATGCAAAACATGTTGAGGTTAAAATCCGTTTGAATTATTTGAGGGATCCATATCAATTCTAGTTGTAAACTTAAGGGGAAGAGGGCGCTATCTCTACGCAAAGCGAACGCGGCCATAGACTTTTTGTATTTTGCACAGTTTTTTCACTTTGTTTTCTTGATTATGGCGAGCAACTACCTTTTCAAAGAAATGATCAACTTGAATAAGTACACTAAGAGTCTGAATTTTTCAAAAATAGGAATAACTTATTGCAAAGGGAAAAAAAAGTCCTGTCACTTGTGTCAATTCGAAATCCTAGTAAGATAAAATTCCTGTACAATATGGCCAATTTTGCTCTAAAAATAGCTCATACGCTGCATAGTCATCTTCCTCGATTACGCATAATTATATTACACCTTAATGATCAAGCAGTTTTTAAAAGCTTGAATTCTCAGCTTTCCAAATATGGTACATTCATTTCGATTGGTTAAAAAAAAGTTCTGTCACTTTGAACATTATCACAAATGAATCTTTACTCGATGGGTCAATATTTCCGCATATCACATGCATATCGCATGTGGACGGCGTCTTCGCAAGATGTGACAAGATCACTATTTATATACACAATCGTTAGGAACATAAATCTATGTGAAATAAAGATTCTGATTACAACTTTAGCACAATGGTGTTATAGGCTTGCCAAAATGTATTTTCCCCCAATCTGGTCTGAAGCATCTACCTACGAAAACTATGATAAAAGTTCAATTATCTATTTCTTGTCCATGACTAATTTCCTCGAACGGATCGACTGACAATTCCATTTTACCGACAGGGAAGTTTTCTTAGGCGAGTTTTTGTACGCTAAGTAATAATTGCATGCAGTTGTCAATCGGTCGCTTCCCGCCGTTAGCGCGGGTTTTGTTGACATTAATGTAGAGCTGTATAATTTTCTGCGCGGCTCAGCTGCATGTATTTCCATGCACTAAACTAGCTTAAACTCATGAATGTAATGTTGCGTTTCCCCTCCTCAAATAGTGGACGCGTCTTTATGTTAAGATTTAATGTCAAACGTTAGATTTACATTTCACGTGGAGTAGAATTGATATGTAATTTTAAAAGAACAACTAAGTCTAACATCAAACCTGAACTTAAATTCCACTCATTGTGCTTCAAATTGAAAATAACATCAAATGACAATATTTGTGCAAGGGAATATAGGATAAAGCATGTTTTCTTTGATTTCTTTCGTTGGGTTGTTGAAGACTCAAGCGTAGGAAGGAGCCATACGGGTGCCCATAGCTGTGCCAGATACCTGAAGATGGTGTTTGTCCATGAAAGTGAAATTTTCCTTACTAACAAACATTTGTCATGAGGGATCTGATGTCGGGCATGGGGGAATCGGAGTGACCGCTCCCAGCCGGTGCTTCACAAGAGGCCTGGATACCTTTAACATGGGGAATGATAATATAAAGAGAAGAAATATCAAAAAAGGCCCGTAGGCCTATTCCGGAGCGAAGACTTAGTTTGTGGTGTGTGGCTAATGTTGAATGATGCACCAGACAAAAGCATAGCAAAATAGCTTCGCACGAATTTCAACTCATATAAACTAATTTTCGATTAAGAATATGGCCCAATGGGTTCAATAAAATGATCATCAGGGATTATGGGAGATGTCCTCTGTAGGGGAGCCATTACCGGATAGGATGGGTCGACCAGGGTTTCCAGGTTTTGTGAATCTTTGGAAGGAGATTTTTTTTTTTAAAGAAGTTTTATAAAGCGCTTTATCCGTTGAGACCAAAGCGCTTATAAAATATTTATCGGGGAAGAAAAGATGTGAGCCTTTCTGGAGAGACGTTCACATTCCTTCATGTCGTCCAAGGCTTGATTATATAGATCTGTGTAGAGAAATCACTGGTACGTTCAGAATCGAGGTGTTAATAAAGGGATTGATTGTTGAAGTGTTTCATGGTATCGTCTTTGTACTGTTTGGGGTCCATGACTACGAAGGTTTATCCCTTATCTGCTGGCTTGATTATGATATCAGACCTATTTCCAAGAGAGAGAAGAGCTTGAAGCTTTTCTCGGGGGAGGTTGTCATGGGATCTGCTATTTAGGGGACTTGAGGAGCGGACTTGGGAGGAGACAGCTAGGATGTAAGTTTCGAGGCAAACAACTCCATTCTTGAGGTAATACATGTGCTCTTCTCGCGGAAGGGCTCGGGATCAGAAGGGAGTTCATTATGAAGGAAGAACTAACTGAGGCGAATCCTGCGATAGAAAGAGCAAAGGTCTTGGCTGAGTGCTATGTGGGACCCTGTGGGTGGGGTAGGACAAAACTTGAGGCCTCTCGAGAGGAGAGAAGTTTCTGCTTGGGAGAGGGGAGAGGAAGAGAGGTTAATGACTGAATGTAGAGACACATAAGTGTTGTGGGTGGGTCATTTAAATATGTCGAACTGTTGTCGCTTTTTCGTCTGGTTACCTATTTTCTTGTTCCTTCGATCAGAGAGTTCAGATCTATGTTTAGAGAGAAAATATTCAATTTAATCATTATACTGGGTAAAGGTGTAGAAACAACGTAGTTCAAGTTCGAAATTGTTGAAGTCAGCTGAAAAGAATCAAGAGATATAGCACACTGAGAATGTTAATCAAACAAATGGAAGTACTATTAGTTAACACTAAGCGCTTTAGAAACACCGAGGTGGATATATGTATTAAGCGCTATATAAATGTAACTATTATTATTATTATTACTATGTAGGCTCCGGTTCCAGCATTTTCGTATTTAGGGTGAGAGTGTTCATAGGGCGGAGTTAATTCATTAAGCCTATGATAGGAGGGGTACAACTTACGATTAACTATCGCTGCATTCGTTATGACGTAAATGCGAGCGCCTTCTCTTCCTTCCCCGCCTGGACCTTCTCGAACCACACTAAGACTGAACGAATATTGAGTATCTGGTTGCAGATCGGTGACGTTGAGGCTTATCATGACGTTTGGGGATTGCCTCCGAGATCTAGAGGAGCTTCCCTCAGATGGAACCATCTCTTTTTGAGGACCCTGATCATCTCCCATTGTCCTGATGTAGATGACATAACCAGTGATAGGACCATCACCCTCATCCACGCTAGCATCCCATTCACGCCAAAGAAGCACCACGTGGTCAGGTCCGACTTCCGATACTTCTGGTGTAGAATTTAGCTGGGGTAACACTGTAATGGAAAGTTCACGCTTAAGAATATGAGCAAGTTATCACTGGATAGAAATAAATATATAAAGAATTTACACATCTGAGAACACTTATCTTCTTTCTTTTTCATCTTTGATAGGTTTACGTCAAATGTAACGTGTTGAATCAAATGCCATATCATTTAAACCTCTTGTGTTAGGGCATTCTTTGAAAGTGGCAGTTAGTAAAATAACAACCAAAGCTTTAGTCGTTTATGAATGCTTCCAAACAAACAGTTGCAGTTTGGGTCACAAAGCATAGTCTGTATAAATTATATTTCTTATGTTGGCTACCTACCATAGAAATCTCGTCGAGGTATCCGAGAATAGACGAGTGGTGTCACAGAGCTGTTACTCGTGAAGCCATATGTACAGTATATGATTTCATCAGTGGACATATATTTTATTGAGAACGATTTTGACTCCATCCCCATCGTTGAGCTGGTATCTATGGGAACAATGTCATTCATCATGGTGTTGTTTTGAGCGATGCTGATTTCTCCTAAGATTGAAGACTGGTCCAAGTCTACTGTAGAAAATGTGCAGTTGAAGGAGGCCCATTCTGGATTTGACTTGGATACTTCAAGAGTGAACCGATCTGTACAAAAAGACAGTAAGAGAATAAACTGTATGAAGTAAACCTTTTTTTATGAGAGGGTAGAATGACCCTCTTTTGTTCCTGACGTAAACGTTGTTGGAAAAGTAATCCTAAAATCTTAAAATCCTAAAGTAATGGGTATATAACAATTAAAGGTGGGTCTTCTTTTTTTTTCAGGGACAACCTGAATTACAGTTATTTATGTCACACGCTGATTTTCACCTGAAGACATTCTAACTAGAGAACATTGCGATGTACATGATTTCATCCACCATTGTGTAATATAATAAGATAGCAATCAAATTACACGTGCCATAATACTTGTGACGAGGTTCATCATACATGTAAATGTCCTAACACAAATGGGAAAGTGCCGTATGAATAGGCTTTAAGCGATTTTGCAGTTCTTTAAGATATAATCAAATTTCAAGATGTAAGATTGTATACTTATTAAAGATAAGAATATCAAAAGAGCGTAAATAAGGAACGTTATAATTGTTTTTAAAAAAATTAATTTAAAAAAAATCAATACCTGTTTGGCATTTGTCTCCAGTCCATCTCAAAGAGCATTTATCTGAGAAACATGAACCTGTGACGGTGTTACAATCAGATGCTCCACCAGAACAATGACATGTATGCTGACAAGAATCATAGCATCCAGAAACTGTCAAGAAAGTAAAAGGTGACCGATAAAATTGTATAGCTTTAGGGATTATTATTCATGATATGAAATTGTATAATAAAACAAAATAAACGTACGATCTCCGTGCGTTTGCATCGTTATCGTACTTACACGTGCACCTACGGTGTCAGTACTCACGCGCATGTTGTCAGTGCGTGCAAGTGCGATGAACGTAAGTTTTTTATCTCGATGTTTGTGGTGGAAATATATATATATTTTTATTTATTTCTATTTATTCAACTAAATCTAAATATTTTATATATAAACCTATACCATCACAAGTATTGCATCATAGCTAAAATACGGGCTTTTTTTCTATTTTACTAGCATTTTATACATTTTGTTTGGTATATTCTGAAAGGAAAGTTTTGTCATTTTCAAATAGCATATTAAAAGACGAACACCTTCTCTATAGAATATAGGACTCAATCTAAGCAACGCTAGAAACAAATTTATCTTCTTTGAGTATTGTTGTTGTTTTTGTTGTTTCTTTTTACGTTGACATTTTCATGGTACATTTTGGCGAGTTTTCATTTTCAAAAATGTATAAGCGAAACATCAAAATAGTTTCCGGAGAAACTTGAAACTTGTATCATGATTTCGTTCACAAAATCTATTGACTGAATAGGCTCCCCCTCCCCCGAGGGAAAAAAAAAAAAATTTGGAGGTGGAATTTTTCAGTAAAAAATTTAATAATTGTTTTACCGTTTATTCGAATGCTGATGAAATTTTTCGCTTTTTGCAAATTAATATTGGAAATAAGTTAACTTTGTTTTTACGATGATGTGGATCATCGTCATCATTATCAAAGCCAAATAAAAAAAAAAAGAGGGGTCACCCAGGGGAAACATCTTTTTGCGATGGTACTCGGATGATAGTGCCAAAATGACAGGCAGTAATTATCCAGCAAAATATAATAGAAATTGCATAACAAATTTATTTTTTTAAAGGATTGTTGTTGTAAACTACAACATAATTATGTTAATGAATGAAATATGATTTGGTAGAATAAAGTTGCGTCAAACAGTATTCGCAATACAGGACTAGGGTACATGCAGGTAATTTGGGCCCCCTAAGCTCATTTGCCTAATTTGCATAAAATTACATAATGACACACAGTCTAATCTTTGTTAATATGAATCAATAACTACTGCTCTAACTTTTATTGTGAAGAAAAACAATTATCACCAACCCCCCTGTCTGCAATATTCAAATGTTGACGTCATCATCAAAGTGCCCGTATTACCTGCATGTGCAGGTAATCATGGGCACATGTATTTAATGAATTTAAAAAAAAAACTACAATGACTCTACTGTGTCTGGAATTTGCTTAAAATGCTGAAAATCATTAATTTTCAGATATTATTTGAAATTATAAGACCCTTCCGCAACTAGGCCTACTTTGACTATATATTTCATTGTTTTGTATTTTGTATATTATTATTTTTTTATTATTTAAATGTTATTTTCATTATACAAATCAAAATAGGCCTACAATAAGTTATTTGCATTGATTATATACTGTGAAAATACCCCAAAAATCGTAGCAACGAGATTGATTCATCATCCCAATGCTAAGTACCAGAATCATTTCCGCTATTTTGGACGGCCCATATTACCTGCACTAATGTTGCTATGTCAGGCAAGCGTTCAATGCCACATACCACCCCTTCACTACTGTACAACAAATTGACCTGTAAACGCTAGTATGATCAAAATGAAACTATAATCTTACTAAATATACAAACAATTGAGGTTACCCCCTCAAACACTTTTTCACCATCACATTCTGTGAAATATCAAATTTTACATCAGGGTGAAAAAATAGCCGTAAGTTTTACCTACCTTGTTGGTTTTCAGCAATTTTCTCAGAGAAATTGTCTGCATTAGATGCTCTCACGAAGATAGATTTTCGTATATAGTTCATATGAACAACATTATGGCGCTCACACCGGTCACCGGTCGACGGTCACGACATGATTTGCTTCAGGTGGCCCATATTACCTGCTGGCCCATATTACCTGCATGTACCCTATTCGACTTTGTCAACGTTAAAATTAAATTCATATGTTGGTGATGCTGTCTGCCGTATTATGCTATCTCTTTTGTAAACGTATTTTGGGAGAAGTATGAAACATGTTTTAAGTTTTCAGTTTTCATTCATTGATAATGCCCACCTCCCATAATTTTAATTTGGGGGCATTTGTTCTTCGGCTCAGTAGAAATCAGTGTGCCTAACGCGTGTTGTAAGTGCTTAGTCCGTACGATCTACGCGAGTTCTGTGTGCTCATTCCATAGTTGAAACGTGTAAGAGCAACGTAACCGTGGGCCACGCACTTATCCCGTGGGCAGTACGCACGTGCCAAGTGCGCGGTCGGTACAGCAAGTGACTGCCGCAAATATCTAAAAAGACTCACGGAGTCGGTGCGTTGTGCGTGCTTTGGCAGTACCGAGGCCGTGCGTGCGCGCACGTGGGGCACATCCGTGGCTCGAACGTAGCCCGCACGCACCGAAAGTTCCTCCTGCACTAAAAGTTCTACGTCGTGTCTGCGCATACCAAAATCCGTATCGAGTCGGTACTCACCGCGTACGTGACGTACGACTTTTCCAAATTTTGCCCACGTTTTTGCACGTAGACAGCACGCACGTGCAAGTACGACGTTATGTGACCACTGCTTATGGGGGTCAGCTCCCCCTTTTTTTTGGGGGGGGGGGGGAGAGAATAAAAAAAAAGTAGAAGAGGAAGGGTAACGTATAGAATAACAATCCTTGGGAGGGGTATTTTGATAACTGTTTATGTCAAGTAACGTAAAGCAGTCACAGTGTATTGGAATTTAAGGATGTAAATGATTATAAATCAGATTTCAATAGCAATGTAGGGCCTATTATACATTTTGATAAAATGCCCCATTGACATTTCGGAATAGCCAGGGGCTTCGAAATGGATTTTTTCAGGGTCTTTTCCAGATTTTCTATTTTTCGGATTTTCCTCACTCACACTGTCTGCAGTTTTCATAAGGTCCCTCAGCATCTGGGATGTATCCAGTGGCACACGATCCATTTGATACCAGACATGATCCTGCATCATCACATAGTTGTCCATCAAGGCAGTTACACGAGCAGGGCAAGTTTCCGCTCTCACATTCGCCCGGGACTAAGACATGTAAGCAATAAGCATAAACCACACGGAGAATCGAATAGATTATGTTCACAAAAATATTATCACATTAAATAATTTACACGATTGTTGGTATTTCAAATAAAATAATACGTAAAACGAGTAATTTATTAAAGAGGATGCAACAATGAAAATTCCTTAAGGAACAAATTCTTTAATTTCAATTTCAAATATAATTTATCCTGATTGCCTACAGGGTGAACATAATATTTGCCATTGGAATACATTCAGATATTCATCAATTCTCAACAAAACAAACTCAATATGTGCCCATAGATATTTATAATTCTTCAACACATTTATTATCGTTTACTTTATATGAAAATTACTTTAATTATCAACTACAAAAGCATTACTGTATACCTCTTGATCTCTGACACACGAATCTGTATGGGACGTCATCACAAGGTTGATCAGCCCAACTCCCATCACTCACCATAGTCACACAGTCCCCTCCTTCAGTCGTAGAAGAAGAGGATCCAGTAAGCCACGTTGGGAAGCTGTTATCAGAATGAAATGATGATTGTAACATTACTGAAAACACCGGTAATTGTATTTTGTATATATTCAGATAAACACGCCACGGGATGCAGAAATTATTTTGAAAAATCTGTACAGGTCTGCATCCCCCGATAAAAAAAAATGAGGAATGCTATTGATTGAATTGATTGATTGATTGATTGAATTTATTGTCATACACAATCATCTTGTAGCTCACATTTACATATAACATCAGCTGAAGGTAGTTTTAAGATAATGATTAAAAAAAAAAAGAATAACCCAGCAGATCATTAGAATGTACACTTTATAGTTATACACTAGAAATTTAGTGAATGAATAAATTAGGAAACTAGTGAATAAATACAAAAAATATTCGATTACAGGTTAAATTAGATGTATGAATTTCCTGTATCCAAAGTGATTATATGACCCACAATCCAAAATATAAAAGAGTACATCTTGAAACGAATTTAATTAAGTCTTTATGCTGCTTGACATCTGGCCTTTGTCGCTCTATTCCCCAAAGGTTTTATAGGTGCTATTCAATTACAACATTGATAACTAGGCCTAATAAATATTAGCTAACGTCTACCACGAGCCATGTTGGTCATAATTGACACTCCATGAAGAGTGATACTTACATTATTTATAATCAAACAAATTATTTTGTTAACGTTAAAAAAAGAAAAAGCAAACGAGATGGCCACAATATAAAGGCCTCATCCCCCCCCCCCAAAAAAAAAAAGTAAAAGGAAATAGGGGATATATTTCTAACCTGCTACCCAGTTCTGTTCCATCAATCCACGTGTAGATTCCTCCAGGCACATCATCAGAGAGCCCGATCCAAATGGTGGCATCATTTATTCGGCTCAGGAAAGTCTATAAAGTATATACATGACACAGTGCCATTGAAGATTAATAATCGTTAAACAAGAAAGAAATCAATCAATGAATAATTTCAAGTAATTAGGTGTAAATATACTCGAGGATCACATCCTTTACTTAAGACTTATTCTTGAAGTCCTTAATTATTATCAAAATGCAATGTGTGGCCCTTTGCATAATCAATACTGCAGGATTATTTGAATATTCAGATCCAGCTGATATCATGAGACTTTATCATCATAATTAAGCCATACCATGAGAAAGAATTAAATGCCAGATTTTATCTTGAATATTTCACATAACATTACTTTAAATCAAGTAAAAAATTAATTTACGTATGCTTCTTTATCTTTGGGTTGAGCTATATCTCCACCAAGGCCTTGACAGTATTCCCTGGCATCGTCATATGTAAGACTCAACCAAGATGGTGACATGAAGTACTCGTTGTTACCATAAGGAACCCAACTACCAGGCGGAAGAGCTAAAATTGAAAGCATTGAATAAATATATCTACAATAATAAGTTTACTATTCTATCCAAATAAAATGCTAGTATAGACGTTTGATATGATATGGCCCCATTTTAATTGATTTCATTCAACTTTATTTATATTAAGATACACTGATGACAGGGGAAAAAATAAAATGAAGTTCAGAGCAAAAGACCAAAAGAAAAGAAAAAAAAAATCCTGAGGGTCACCAGAATAAACAAATTTATGTAAAAGGTTTTTCTAATTGATAGTGTAATTACCACAGATGCATAATGATTGCATTATGTAATTTTTATTGGCTCATCAAAATTTGTCAAAATAATTCTCAATCGAGTACTTAAATTTGATACTGTCGTTCATTTAAATATAGTGCTGACATTTTGGTCGATTATAACGATTACTGTACAAATATATATTATTCGTGCATTTTTTGGGTTGCAATCAAATATCGATCCATGGAATAAACTTTCTCTCTCTCTCTCTTCAAAATGTAATGTACCATTAAAAGCTATATCGTTTTAATCAATTTTTTAATTTAAAATGTGCAATTTTCAATTAAAAATATCATTATTATAATTATTTTCGTAAATATTTTCCCCGGAAAAATTGTAATATAGTTTTACTCTCAAACATTGCTGTAATGAAGAAAATAATTAACTTACATCCACTGGATTCACAAGCAAATTTAAGATTTTCTTCACATGAATAAGTATTCCATTTAGACCCGGTAAGACGTACGCATTGTCCCGATGATAGTACATTTACCCACGGCATGAAACTGCAAGGATAATAATGTTGAAACAACTCTAATAAATTTCAACAAGCAAAACCTTACAGCATTTATCATACTTATTTGTACCGCAGTGGTTAATAGTTCATGGCTAATTGATGCAAGAAGACGGGGTGTATGGTGTACTATTATTTTATTGAGAATAGAAGATAAGATCAGAAGGCAATTTAACATACACCATTTGACTGTGATTAATGGAAAAGATTAACAAAATATTTATTAATGTTTATTGTGTTTATGTCAACATATTCGAAAAAGGTCATACTACACATCTCTCCTGAATGACATTTATAATACGATTATTTTGCCAACATGCTTTTATTCCAAATTTAGATTCATGGATCAAGAAAATCTTTCTCTTTTCCAATTTTAGTGAGGTGCAAATTTGTACTTGTACAAATCTGAATATAAATTTGAAATAAAGAAATCATTACATTCAATTCAATCAAGCTAATATATAGCTTTAAATTATGAACCCCATAGAGTACAAATCATATCAATTCTACTCTAAAATGTAATGTTAACGTATACCAATGTGCGGCATTAAATCGTAATTAAACAAGGCGCGTCAATTATCTAAGAGGCCAGACGCAACAAAGTGACGTTGGAAATACGGCTGAGAAGCGCAGAAATCTATACAACTGGCTGCAATAATAAATTAGCTCACAAAAACTCGCGTAAGAAGACTTCCCTCCAGTTGAATGGTATTGTCCGTTCGGTTGAGCAATCTACTCGTACCGTGGAGATGAAAGAAATTGATGAACTTTTATTAGGGTTGGGCAAATAATGACTTTTTTCTGAAAAGTTATTTCAAACAAGTTACTTCTATAGTCAAATTTGATGTAGAATCAAAAAATGACAATGATTTTTGTGTACGATGATGTCTGACGTCGCTAAAGTGCAAAAAACCAAAATAGTGTATTTTGCCCATTCATCACACACTTTATAGGTATAAACCGGTTTTATTTTGTTTCTTTATGGATTTTGATGGTTTAAAAGCTCAAATCTGACAATTTTATCATGACCAAATGTACCTAGTATGGTTATAGGTGTTAATTAGTGATTTTGATGTGAGGTGATTTTTGCTCGATATTAACTGAAACTAACTACCAAACTACACTAACAGTCAACTTAGGTAGGATTAATCATGTTGGATTAATCATGTTGGGTTCCCTGACACCCAAAAGCCATATACAAACGCAATAAAAGTGGTTTATACGTATAAAAAGTGTGATAATTGGGCATAATACGCTATTTTGGCGGCCATTTTGGTTTTTTGCACTTTAGCGACGTAAAACGTCATCGTATGCAAAAATAATTGTCATTTTCAGTTTCTACGTCGAATTTTACTATAGAAACAACTTGTTTGAAAAAAAAAGTTGAGATTCGCCCAACCCTACTTTTATCATGTTGTTAGTTAATAGATTCTCCAGACCAAATGGAGGAAATGCACATTTGGGCAAGCTTATAACATTATCGTGCTGAAGTTGTAATCAGAATATGCAATTCATATAAATTGATGCTCAAAACAATGACATAGATTGTGAACTTGTCACAAGTCTTGTGAAGACGCCGTTCACATGTTTCTATGCGATATGCATGTGATAAGCGTAAATATTGACTAGTCGAGGAAAGAACCTCTTATGATTATGTTCAAAGTGACAGAACATTTTTTTTAATAAATTAAAATGAATGTAGCATCTCCGGAAAGCTGAGAATTCAAGCTTTTAATTGCCCTGTTAACAATAAGCTATACTAGTATAATGCGGCATCGAGGATCAAAACTATGCAGCGCATGAGCTATTTTGAGAGCAAAATATACCATATTGTACAGGAATTTGATCTGACTAGGCTTTCGAATTGACACAAGTGACAGGACTTTTTTTTCCTTTGCAATAAGTTATTCCTATTTTTTAAAAATTCAGACTCTTAGCGTACTTATTCAAGTTGAACGTTTCTTTGAAAAGGTAGTTGCTCGCCACAATAAAGAAAATAAAGTGAAAAACTGTCCAAAAACAAAAAATTCAATGGGCACGTTCGCTTTGAGTAGAATGGTAGCGCCCTCTATCTCTTAAGTTTACAACTAGAATTGATATGATTTGGACCAAAAAAAAAAAGAAAAATCGCTGTGACTTACTCGCTACCAAGAGGCGTTCCATCCACCCACTGATATGTTCCGTTATTGTCAATATCATCTAAACCAATCCATAACTCAGTACTTCCAAGTTTACTCAGCAGATCCTAAATGTTATACAAACCAAATCATTAATCATGTGTTTAAAATAATTGTATCAAATCAAATGCATTCTTTTATATTGGCATTATCAAAATTGCATTGAACACATTATTTTGGGACATCACACGCCAAGCATAAACTAAAAAAAAAAGAATAAAAGGAAGTAAACTAACATAGCAGGTGCGAGTTCAGAATAATTATGATAAAACGAAACTGAATAGGATGCAATCATCAAAACGAAACAATATAATCAATTAAGAAATTATGAACTAATATTTTGGTTTCTTTCCAGTAAGAAAGAGCAGTAAAAAATGAAAAATAATAAAGTCCTACAAAGAAAGCAAAATCGCATCAAAAAAAAAATTTGTTCTTGACAACTTGTTTGATCATCATCATATCAATTTTTGAGGAAAATATTGTGCCCTTTATTTGACTATTCATATTAAACGAAAACGGCAATAACATGTTAAGATGCATCGTAGATTTTTGTATTAAATATTTTTACATAGAAAGAGTTCCTAGCCCCTAAATAGGTGAGATAAGACGAATTTCAAGTGGGTTTTACACATATAAATCTGGGGTATATGTAAAAATACACAGTTTTAAAGTATTTGAATTTATTGTCAGGTAGAATGAAATATTATGATAAATATGGGGTCATCCCGATAGTCCGCGGAGCCGTTAGTCCGCGGGTCCGATAGTCCGCGGGTCCGTTAGTCCGCGGGTCCGATAGTCCGCATGGAAAAAAGGTTCGTTAGTCCGAAAATTTAAAAAAAGTTCGTTAGTCCGAAAATGGGAAAAAAGGTTCGTTAGTCCGAAAAAAGGTTCGTTAGTCCGAAAATAGAAAAAAGGTTCGTTAGTCCGAAAATTGAAAAAAGGTTCGTTAGTCCGAAAATGTAAAAAAGGTACGTTAATCCGAAAAAGGTTCGTTAGTCCGAAAATAGAAAAAAAGGTTCGTTAGTCCGAAAATGGAAAAAAGGTTCGTTAGTCCGAAAATGGAAATAAAAGGTTCGTTAGTCCGAAAATGTAAAAAAGGTTCGTTAGTCCGAAAATAGAAAAAAAGGTTCGTTAGTCTGAAACTGAAATAATCTGTGGCGAAGCCGGGAAAATGGAAAGGGCAGGGGTGGTGGAGGGGGAGGGTAGAATCATTGTTGTTCAGTTGTTGAGTTCGCAATTAAATCCGCCCGCCTATCGACGTAGTGTATGAGCGGCGAGTTGTTCCGATAAAGAATAAGTTCCGCTTTTAAAAACGGGCCGTTATCACCCTTGACTAAATAACTGATTCCATAATTATATCCACTCCGCTTTTATTTCATGAATAAGTTATTTTGAAACATTATCGGCGGCGACTTGTTAATCTTCCGATAAATATTAATTTCCGCTGATAATGTTTTAAATAATTTCTTTCATAAATAAATACGGAACGAATGAAATTGCGGAATTAATTATTTAGTTATTGAGTGATAACGACCCAATTTTAGAAACGAAACTTATTCTTTTTTGGAAGAATTCGCCATCGATAACGTCGGAAAATAAATTCTTCATTAAAAAAACGAAAACAATTATGGAATTAATTATCTAGAAATGGCCTGTTTAACGGCCCGATTTTAGAAGCGAAGCTAATTTTTTTTTCAGTAGAAATCGCCATTGATAATTTTGTGAAATAAATTCTCAGAAAATCAAAATTTAACCACAGAAGCTGTTAAATAATGACACCCCTCCCCCCCCCCAAAAAAAAAAAAAGTATCTGGAAGGTATTCACGGGTGACCGTCCACCGCTGAGACTATTATAGCATAATATCCCATTATTTTTTTTATTACCACACCATTTTTGTTACTAAAAAAAGGTTTAGTTCATTTTCGGACTAACGAACCTTTTTTTTTCCATTTTCGGACTAACGAACCTTTTTCATACCATATCCGGACTAACGAACCTTTTTCTATTTTCGGACTAACGAACCTTTTTTATACCATATCCGGACTAACGAACCTTTTTTCCATTTTCGGACTAACGAACCTTTTTTCTATTTTCGGACTAACGAACCTTTTTCGAACTAACAAACCTTTTTTCCATTTTCGGACTAACGAACCTTTTTTCTATTTTGGGACTAACGAACCTTTTTTTCCATTTTCGGACTAACGAACCTTTTTTTTTCCATTTTCGGACTAACGAACCTTTTTTCTATAACGTACTAACGAACCTTTTTTCGGACTAACGAACCTTTTTTTCCATGCGGACTATCGGACCCGCGGACTAACGGACTCGCGGACTATCGGGCTGTAGCCATAAATATTA
Organism: Paracentrotus lividus; assembly: GCA_940671915.1. NCBI lineage: Eukaryota > Metazoa > Echinodermata > Echinoidea > Camarodonta > Echinidae > Paracentrotus > Paracentrotus lividus. Next base: position 35,532,125 of record CALNVZ010001721.1, read on the forward strand.
TGATTACATCGCGTGAAATGAGATCTAAACACTTGTATGAATATGAATAGTATAGGATTTCCCAGTCAGTTTCAGAAGCTCGTCACTCCATTTGATAAGTGGTTCATTCAAGTTAGGACGATTTAGCTTTCAGTCGGTTTTCCGGAGATTAGATTTCCTTTTCCAGCAATCAATTACATGTTTCATTTGTTCAAATTCCGATAAAGTGCACTATATACGTAAAACAGTAATTCAATTTAGCAGAGACGCTGATATGATTGCGCAATAACGCCATAAGCAGCATTTAAATTCATTCCGAGTTTTCAACTTACAGTAATTAGCATTCAAATTAGGACTTAAATTTATAGCTGCTGGAAATGTTTTTGTTTTTGATTATATTTTTTTTTTTTTATCAAATGTTTGCGAATTGCTATTAGCAGCAACCGTGAATGAGTATGTACCTTATATTACTGCATGTGCTTAAGTATGAGATATGTTTTTCCAGTTATCAATTAGTACATTAAATCATTTTTCCCCTACATTTTCTCTTTTTACTCATGTAACAATTTATCTTGCATAATTACATAGTCAACACACAAAAACTCTTCCACATAACAAATTAATTCATGTGCGCATTCGGGGGGGGGTAGGCGGACAGGTGGTAGGCGGACGGGGGGCGCCAAAAACAGGAGAAAAAGAAAGAATTGAAGGGGAAAAAGAGAAAGGGAGAGAGAGGGGGAAAGGGGAAAGAAAACAAAATGGAAAAAGGGCGTCATAATGGTCGCCAATTCTATCTTATATTTAGGGGGCGCCAAATCAACTTTAAACTAAGGGGCGCCAAATAAACCTTAAAATTAGGGGCGCCGTACTGATCTTAAACTAAGGGGGAGCCACTTCGATCTTAAATTTTGGGGGCGCAAAATTGATTTTGAATTTAGGGGCGCCATATTTATCTCTAACTTAGGGGCTCCAAATTGATCTAAAACATGTAGGATCTTAACTTAAGATGGGCGCCGCTTTGAACTTGAACTAGGGGCGCCAAAGTGATATGAAACTTTTTTTGGAGGACATATTAGTGTTAATTCGATGATAGATTCAGGGGCACCAAATCGACCTGAGCTAAGAGGCACCATATTAACCTTAAACTTAGGGGCGCCATAATGATCTTTGATATTTTATTCTAAAGTAATTAACCAGAGCTTTAAAAATAAAAAAGAACTGTTGTTTCATCATAACACTCAACAGTAGAAAAATGTTTAAAATGATCTAAATCTCAATAAAAAGAAAACGTTATATTTTTTCATTATTATTTCATTATTATTATAGGTTTTCCCGGCCATTTTCATCCCCCATTCACTCAATTACATGTGCGGAGGATTCAATTTAGCTAATTTTTTGGCCTGTGCTTAAACTGACATTTCAATATCGCACTTTATAGGAATTCAATTTAATGTGAACAGCGACCGAAAAAGTACTTTAGTCAATCAAAGACGTACAAAATTCGCCTATTTCACAATGGTGATATTCAATTTCACATTTAATGTAAACAAGAGTTAATTTGTACTTATTTGTATTTTCTATTTCATTTTAAAGCTATCCATTTAATGCAAAACGAAGTCAATTTTACCATGTATGGTATATGGTGTGCTAACGCATGATTTTATAATTGCTAAAGAAATCATGTATCAAAGTCAATTTTTGAAACTGAATGATGAATCATATTCATCACCATATCCCACATATATATTCTGATAAACGATCGACACTTCGGGTATAGGCCTTGGAGATGGAGAGAGATCGAGATGAACGCATCACCCCTGTCTCTCCATTCCTCTCCAGGGCAATGACGTTATAACAATGTTTTGTTTCATTATATAATTTTAATTTGATACTCTTTCTTCATATTATCATTTTCGGAATGTAGGACATGTGTCTGAAAAAGGCACCATGCTCTCTCGCTCTCTCTCTCTCTCTCTCTCTCTCTCTCTCTCTCTCTCATAGTTTTTTTACTTCATTCTCTCTCTTTCTTTTATATAGGATATAATATGTTGTGGATTGCCCTCCATACGCACCACCTCTCCATTCCTCTTCAGGGAAATGACGTTTTGGCATTTATTATTTGTATTATATATTCATTATTTAATTTTCATTGATAATGAATCCTCTTCATTTAATCATCTTTGAAATGTATAAACATGTGCCAGCAAACAAAGGCTTCTATACTTCATTATTTTTGTTTCATATATTTTCTTTTTTTTTTTGTTATTCATTCTCTCTGTTTTGTTTGTTTTTCTTTTAAAAATTTTATTTTTAGATATACTACACGCATTTTCCATGAATTGATGTGTATTTTATGTGTCATTGTATATTTATGTTTTCATTATTTTATGAACCATTTTTTTATCCATCGTTGTAATTTAGATATGAGTTCGAAGAGAAGTTACAAGCCGCCCCCCCCCCCTCCCGCTTAGGGGTCAATCATACACTGTCTTAGCAAAATTACCCCCTTTTCACATGTTCGGGACACTATTTCGGTTTTGTCCTAAAAAATAGAAGTACCCCTAATTAAAATTGGTCGGGTGGGGGGGAATATTTAAATCATTTCTCGGGTTTCCCCTACCTGACCCCCCAAAATATACCCTTTTCCCCGGAAAATGCGGAACGAGCATACGGGAACGAGCATATAGCATGAATTTGATATGAACACGTTTTAATTTGAATATCCACTGGTGAATTTGAATGTCAAAACCAAGCGCAAATTCTCGCTGGCGGCGAAATTGATTGCACTACTGACATTTTTGTTGATCGAGTCTTTTATGAAATCGAAGTAAAGGAAATGAAATTGAACGTTTTCTTTATCTAATTGAAGTAAGGAGTTAATGGAACATTCAATTTCCCTTGATATTGAATGAATATTCGTGAAACCGACTGCATGGAGAATGAAAATGGCCGGGAAAACCTATATTATAATTATTATTATTCTCATGGAATAGATATAAAGCTTCTGAAAACGAAATCGTTCTCTTAAATGTTCAGTCTAAAAGTAACCAAGAATTTAAAACGATTTGTATACCAACTTGGTTTAACCAATGCCAAAGTTGATTGCCTCAGGGCGGATTTGATTGCGGGATTGCGCGCGTTCCATCCGATTTACTAATTTGATTGCTTTTGAGGGGGATTTTGATTTGAAGGCTTTTAATACCAAAGCGAAGGAACTAAGCTGGAATTTGAATGATGAATTTGACGCAGTAGAAATATTTTGGGAATTTGAATGCTCTGATTATCGAATGGAGTGACGAACTTTCGAAACCGAGTGGGAAATCCTATATTACGATGAAATGTTTTATTTAAGAAGTAGGGGTATATACTGGAATACTAGATGTTTTGATAGATAACAATTTTATAGGCACGGAAGGGGTGACAATTTCAGAATAAAGCGTTCTGATACACATAGCTAAATGCAAGAATGAAACAATATTCAAGATGTTTCTATACAAAGGGGAATGGTGCCCCTAAATCTGAAACAGCGTTAAAGGAGGAGTCCGGGCTGAAATTAAAAAGTTTTGTAAAGTAAAGTAAAATTTAACAAACACAACACAAAAAATTTCATCAAAATCGGATGAAAAACAACAAAGTTATGCATTCTTTATGTATTGAATTTTTTTCGTAAAACAGTTCTTGGCATTGTCTCATTGTCTCATTTGAATATTTGGATATTCAAATGAGCAAAATGATGATGTCACAGTCCCCCTACTTCTTGTGTATTTTATTATATGAAATCCTATTTTTCTCATTTTTTCATATATTGCGTATACAGAAAATCTATCCCATAATGAAATAGGTAAAAGCACTAGTGACCTTGAACATTCCACAAGGATTAATCCCTGTTTTTATGTCCTTGGGGCAGAAAATCTTGATAATTGGTATTTCATACAATAAAATACAAAGAAAGTAGGGGGACTGAGACATCATCAGTTTGCCAATTTGAAGATGGCAAAAACTGTATCCTAAAAAAAAAATCTAAACCTAAGAAAATTCATAACTTTGCTATTTCTGATCCGCTTTTGATGAAATTTTCAGTGTTGTGCTTTTAAGATTTTATTTCATTTTTCTAATAATGCAAAAATCCAGCCCAGAGGAGTCCTTTAAAATACAAATGTTCACTGTGCTTATCAGAACTAAACTCCAGCTTTAATACTCTTACTTACATTTATTATTTTGTTTCTTGGTTGAGCAAGATCTCCTCCGATGCCCTGGCAAAACATCCTAGCGCCTTCATAGGTACGAGTATCCTCGGTAGATATGTAATATAACTTGTCTCGAAATGGTGCCCAATCCCCTAGGAAAATTCAACAAAAGATTGACAAATCAGGGCATAAAAACATTACTCTGCACCGCTTCTGCTGTGCTGGAGTATTCAATTCAATTTGATTCAAGTTTATTTCCATTTCCATTCGTGACTCATGAAAAAGATATCACGTGCAGTATTTCGTAAACATACATTTACCCTTAAAATATTTGGAATAATTAGAATATATACAGTAAAAATAACATGTGGTGGAAACGGAGTATTCTCTCTCCACAAAAATATCAATATAAATCTATAATTTGTTTGTAATAATGTTTTTTCGATGATTTGACTGGTTTTTATTTTGATCAATACGAGGAAGAGTGCTAAGGTTTTTTTTTTTTTTTTTTTTAATTCAACTTTCGTTACTAATTATTAGAAAGTGACCGATCTAAAACTATTGATCTCAATGATTTTTCATACATTTGTTCAGGATTCATATCGTTAGCTAAAAGAGGACACGATATTCTTCTAAAGAACAGTGTTCCATGTTGGTTAATTTCTTGTATTTTTTAATGTGTGGAGATTGAACTAAGGTTCGCACTTGTCTTCATCATAATAAAGTTGTTTGTTTTTCTACCACGCATTACTTTCTTCTCTCCATTTTTATTCTTTGCACCAGCTACTATTATCAGCGTGATACGTCGTTGGAAATGAAATAATTTGAATTAGATGCCTCTAACGGTTTTATGCATCGCCAGTCCATAAACGTAAAATGTTTGTATTTGTAACTGTATCAACTGCATGCCCTGTGAATATTAGACGCAAGAATAAGGGGCCACGGAACGTTTTTGAAAGTGGGAGGGGGAGCTGAACAGGCTAAAATCACATTTCATATGTTTTTTTTCTCCTTTTTGTAAACGTTTGCTGGAACAAGTGGGAAGCTGCTGCAGCCCCCCCCCCCCCCCCCCCCCCCCAGCCCGCTGCTCCGCGGCCCCTGAGAAAGACTTCCTCCTGACTTTCATTTATATATAAACACAACACCAAAAAAAAGTTCCCCCTATTTCAGATATCAATAGTTTTTGAACTAGGAGGAATTTGAAAAATCTAATTATATGTCCATGTAGGGAATTTAATTAGCCACAATGGGAGCGAATTTTAGGAAAATCATTAAGTCATGCTTTAGTGAGCAATGGTTGAATGCAAATATGTAATTTTTTGAAGTTCGCAAGCCTAAAATGGCAACTTTGATTCAATGATAACGTACCCATTTTTAGGTTTTAAATATTGTACACGTCAGAATGTATGCAAAACGTGCTTCCCAATATACGGAAACGAAATTTGCGTCAAATTTCATGGTTGAGTGAGCATGCATCAAAAATTGCCCAAACTGCCATTTTCACTTTTTTGCCATGGTATAATCGATCAGATATGAGGCAATTCCTGTTTTAGAAGTGTATGCAACCAATATCCATTCATTCACGGTTGAATGAACCCATCAAACAACCAAAAAATAGACCATTTTAGAATTACGAAAATGCATTGCAGTAATTTTATGCACTAGAAAGCATCTCAATAACATTGTTTGGCTTGTATTTATATCCTTTCGGCACGTGTCAATGATCCTATGGCATTTATTTACAAATTCATGCTTCAGTGAGCACGTGAGACTGGAAAAGCCCTTTTCTCACGTATGGACTATAAATTAAAATTCTTATACTTTGATTTATAACGATTCTTGTGTGTCAGGTTTCGTGACATAACTCACACAGTAGAATTAACAATAATCATCAATGAAATTGGTCGAATTTCACATTTGTTATGTATTGATTTCCTCCTCCATTGACTTTATGTACAGAGGTTTAACAAAAGTTTAGCAAAAGTGAAATTTGGCATATTTTAATTGTCAGTTTTTGTCCCTTTGACTGTGAATTATTTTATGAAACTTTGCACATAGCTTCAAGTGGTCTCTAACTAACATGACCTTTATTTAAATTAAGTATTTGAAAAGTCACTGAACCATGACGAAGCCCCAAACTTTCTTCTCATTTTCATGATTTTCTTGTATCTTGTGCCCACTGAGGCGTGAAAGGTACTCCCCGAAAAGAATTGTTGTATTCAATTAAAGTAAGAAATTTTAGTACGTACGTGAGAAAAGGGCTTTTCCAGTCTTACGTGCTCACTGAAGCATGAATTTGTAAATAAATGCGATGTGATCATTGACACGTGCCGAATGAATATAAATACAAGCCAAACAATGTTATTGAGATGCTTTCTAGTGCATAAAATTACTGCAATGAATTTTCGTAATTCTAAAATGGCCTATTTTTGAGTTGTTTGATGGGTTCATTCAACCGTGAATGAATTGATATTGGTTGCATACACTTCCACAACAGGAATTCCATCATATTTGATCGATTATACCATGGCAAAGAAGTAAAAATGGCAGTTTGGGCAATTTATGCTGCATGCTCACTCAACCATGAAATTTGACGCAAATTTCTGTTCCGTATATTGGGAAGCACGTTTTGCATACATTCTGATGACGTGTACAATATTTAAAACCTAAAAATGGGTACGTTATCATTGAATCAAAGTTGCCATTTTAGGCTTGCGAACTTCAAAAAATGACATTTTTGCATTCAACCATTCCTCACTGAAGCATGACTTGATGATTTTTCCTAAAATTCGCTCCCATTGTAGTTAATTAAATTCCCTACACGGACATATAATTAGATTTTTTAAATTCCTCCTGGTTCAAAAATTATTGATATCTGAAATAGGGGGAACTTTCTTTTTGTGTTGTGTTTATTTTATACGGTGATTTAGTCACAAACAATAATATGGTGATTTACCGTTGGTAAATTGGCATATGCTAGGTATGGGGCTGGCGCAAGGTGATGTGCCCCATTTACCAGATGAACTTGGATCACTTGAAGTTCGTGTAGTTATATAGCCACATTGTTTATCGACAACATTTGATCCAGGTAGCCAGTTTTTAAAGCTGTAAAGTTAGTTAAGTAGGAGAAAAGATACAAAAAACCAAGCTGAATTAAATTCAAAGAGCCTAGAAGTGAACTATATACCTATATTTTTAAGTGTCGAACTCAGACGATGCGAATTTGTTTTGTTTGTATTTTTGTTTTCATTTGGCTTTTGTCTGGATTAAAAAAAAAACATACCATATTAGTGACGTTAAAAGAAATTAAGGTGGAAAAGGTGGGATGAAGAGAAAAGAGGAGGAAGAAAGACGATGAGGGAAAGGGAGATGAGAAAGAAAAGTACAAAAGGGAAGAGAGAAGAGGAAAATAATATTCCGCCTGCGCTTCCCGATCGCATAAAGCCTATTTATATAATGTACATTTTTCTTGATAATTACAAAAATAGTTTGAAGCAGTGGCGCAAAAGGCAAGCGCCTTCAATTGTTTTAATATCACTCATCGACTGTATAAATCCATGTTAAAATCAGAGAATTTTCTGCTTTTTTTCGCCGATTATTCGGGCTGGGGTCTGCTGGATCGGCTGCTGATTGAAATAAAAGTAGGCCTACGTATACTTCGACTTTGTTTCTTTGTTTGAGAAGTTACGTGTCCTCAAATAGCGTTTAAAATGTATGCCTGTAAAAAAATATAGTAAAAAAAATCCAGCTCTTATTTAAGTAGCTGATCGGGTAATGTGCATTGCTTTTTCCAGCCCCATTTAGGGGTGTAGACAGCGTGGGATGGGGGATGACATTTACAATCATCCCCCCCCCCCCTAATTTAAGGCTTGATCTATAATTTGTTTTTAGATTATAAATGTCTTATGGTCGGTATATAGCCAGATTTGCTTCATTTTAAAGCACCAAAATTTTCTGCTCGCGCTTCGCGCTCGCATTATATCAATCATGATTTACAGAATATACGTTTTAACGCGTAGAAAGCGGGGTATATATGGGGATACATCCCCCAATTCTCAGGGTGGGGTGATGACATACAATTCGTCAGCTGAGAACCAGAAGGGCGCTATTACCATTTACTTTGTACAGCAATAGCGCCCTTCTGGCTCTCAATGGAACATCTTTAGGATGCAATAACGCCCTTCTGGCTCTCATAATCAATGGTACAACGCAGCAACAATCATGTTTTGCGCATTCTTTTTTTGTCGATTACATGACTTTTTGTACATAAATTAACTTGTGTTTATGTGTGGGTGTGGGAGTTGAGTTACTACTGTAAATTGAACAAATTTGTATTGGCTTTATACGCCTATGGGTGGCAAATCATCCCCCTCCCCAGGTTTATAAGTCCTCTCTACACCACTGCCATTAGACAATCTTGGATCCGCCCATGCTTTAAAACCAGGTGTCGAGAATGTTGTCTTTAATTCTGATGTTAAACATGTTTAAAAAATACATAGGCCTATTGTTATTTTCTAATATAATTTCGACATGAAATGGAGGGATGCAAAAACAACAGAAATGCTGCATTTACTAAAACCGGAACAATATCTTCATTCCTCCAGTATAAATACATATATTTTTGACAGTGTAAAATATATTGATTTTAAAATGTGTAAATAATTCAATGCAGGAGGGGGAGGGTAGCTTGCATCACAGACTCTTCGAGTCGAGCCGCTTTTGAGTCTTCCGTGCTGGCAAGTTGGCCTACATGCGTATGAAAACTTTGAGGGGAAATTATTTTGCTAATAAATGATGAAAATGTTCAGAATTTCTTGCCCAATTAATTTACAGAATAAATCCAAATGAATTCAAACAAATCCAGACGAAACCACTCCCCTGAAAATAAGAAAACAGCTCAATTCGCTCATACATGACAAAAGACTTTTTTTCGTTACCTTTCATTTTGTTTGAAAAAGGTGGCAGAAAAAAATTGTTTTGTACCTGCGTTCACCTCTCCGTGCGGTTACCATTTACATACGTATATTTTATTAAGCCAGGTCTATAAATTGAAAGCGAAGACATAGTTCATCTTTAAAGACGAACTTCAACCAACATGTATAATACCATTGGCGGCGATCCCGGGGGGGGGGACGTGTCCCCCCCCCCTCGATTTTTTCTGGGGGGATCGTCCCCCCCCCCCTCGATTTTAAAACTCAACATAGTTTTATGTACTGATTAACTTGTGAAGCCAATAAAGAGGAAACGTGTATGTCAAATAAAGTGCTAAATGTTATTATAAGGCAAAAATTTCGGCTCGCGCTTTGCGCTCGCAAACATTTTCATTAGTTTCTTCATAATGTGCGAAGTATGCGAATTTTATTATCATTTTCACTTTCGGGTGATTCCGTCCCCCCCCCCCCCAATCGTGACATGAAATCGCCGCGCTTGTATAATACGCTGTGAAATAATCTGCTATTTATAGATAATTATCAAACTTTATTTTAACTTTATAAAGTTTTTAAAAACATGTGTTGTTAATAGGCCTACATAATTATCTTACCCTAATTGTGCGATCCCATTTAGCCATGTATAGCACCCTGACCCGCCACAATCCTCCATCCATGTTAATCCAATCCAATAGATTCCTTGAGGCAGCACATCAGATAGAAATTCCTATACAATAATACCATGAATTCATATTTCATCATGTAAGATACAGTTTATCTACAAGTATAGATGAACACAGGATCTTGTGTCGAGATGGAATATACATGCATGTATGTCTATAAATTAAACTTGAAATCTCTTGTCGATAAACTTTTTAAAGTTTATATATTTAAATATTTAAATAAAATTTATACATTGATGTTTTATAATGTTACTCTGTAATAAAATATATCTACAAATGGCGCCTTATTTTCGGCATTTATTTAAATTTATCAGAGTTGATAAATTGCTTCTTCTAAAAAATGATATAAGGTGTCAATGCAATGATCATTTAATCAGCTTCCCTTTCAAATAAACGTGATTTGACTTGCTTAAAAGGTGGCAGGTGCCCTTTTCCCGTGCGAAAACGACCACACGGTATATATTCAAGCATAGTTTTCTTATCAAGTACCTGTACCCCAACAAACTATATATTTTTGGAAAGCTTATGATTTGGGCTATACAAAAATCTGCACTATGGCATATTATCTTTAGACATAAAAACATAGTACCGTTTGTTATAATTATGTAAAAAGAAATTGTTCCTAGTGGTACTATTTATATGTTTTGTTTTGGTTTTTGTTATGCAGCCCTTGAAGAAGGCTTTACATAGCCGAAAGCTTGCAAATAGAGTGGTTTTCAGCAACGCAAATCTCCTCTTGTTTTTATTTCGACTACATTTTCCAACAAGAAGCAGTAGCCATGTTAAGGAGTACTTCCCTTCTCACATTTATATATAGGGGAGCGGGAATTGACGTTACACAATTCACATTTTGGGCCAGATAATTATAATGAAGGTACTCACACACTCCATTTTGGGTCTGTAGTTAGCCTATTATGTTGGCTAAAACCTGAGACACATAAACTTGAAAACATGTAAACGCTAACTACAGCTTATTAATGAAGACATTTTTTGTAACAACCTACTCCGTATACGGGGTAAGTTGTTAACCATACGGGCCAAATTGTTACTATATGTAAACATACGGGGTAATTTGTTACAATGTGTAAAACTCTTACAGGCCCGTAATCAGGGGGGGGGGGGTCGGGGGTTCGAACGAACCCCCCCCCCCCCCCGCAAGCGAGCAGGGTCCGCTTGACCAAAAACTAAAAAATAAATGAAACCCCCACTTTTTTGCAGAAATGCAGCAGTTACTTGAATAGAAATACTAGAAAGGAAGATTAAAACACTTTGCTTTCAGTCCCCCTGTACATGCAAAATCTTTAGCTCGCGCTTCGCGCTCGCAACTTTTTGTTTTGGGGATGATAATCATGTTTTTCAGAACAATAAAGGCAGGAATTACACTTAAACCATTTCGCAGGAATGTTTTCCTTTGCATTTGTCTGCATATCTTCAATTTTAGGAAGTGATATAACAGATACAAGGCCTAGTGGCAGAGGCGGTGGAACCGGGGGTGGGGGCAGGGGCACAGTGACCCCAACTTTTTCATCCACCCTAAAAGTGCCCCTATTCATGACCCAAAAATGTCCCTTTTCTAAACTAAAAAAAGTGTCTTCTTTATACATAAAAGAAGCCTTTCAGAGTTTTGAAAAGTCCCGTGGACAATTTCTGTTTAAAAAAGGGGCACTTTCAATACTAAAAAGGGCCCCATGTTACTCCATTATGTCTTTTAAAACCCCAAATATTGCTCAATTAACTCCAATTTTGATCTCAAAATGTTGGGCTCGCGCTTCGCGCTCGTATTCCTTTATATTAATTATTAAATGAACATTAAAACATGAAAGTCATTAAGATTCCTAAAATTTTCAGCTCGCGCTTCGCGCTCGCGGATACCATAGGTAGGGTCTATAATGGACAATTAACCCCAGTTTTGAGCTTCGTGCTCATGGATATTAATTAGAGTCCATAATCATGATAATGCATAGTTTACTCAAAGTTTCACTCAAAATTTTCGGGAAAAAAAATCCTTGAAAAAGGTCCACTTTTTCAGATTTCGAACCCCCCCCCCCTTGTAAAAATCCTAGTTACGGGCCTGGTCTTATACCATTCTTTTGTTTCAACTTTCCAGTTTCTTGGTTACGTTAACAGTAGATCAAGTAGAGCTCTAGACTAGACTAAAGTAATAATAGAAATATCAAAATACTAACACCTGAAAATTGTAACAAAATTACTTTACATGTGTAATGTAATTGGGGTAGGTTGTTACATCGACATGGGATAGGTTGTTGTAACAACCTACCCTGTATATAGCACAGCCATTAGGCAGAATTACAGGGCATGGCTCAGGGGTATATTAGTGACATACATGTACTATATTCACAATACCAGACTATCATCATGTGCCTTCAGTTGTAAGAACTATTAGAAATTTTAATTTTTGTCAAAAATTCACTTGGAACTGAAAAAAAAATGGTTTTTGTTGATTTAATTTTTAATAAAACAACGGAGTAACCTCACGACCGGCAGTTCATCACAGCTATGTGTAGGCTGTATATAGATGCCAGTTAGCACGAACTCATATCAATTCTACTCTATGTAAAATTTAAAGTTAACGTATACCAATGTGCGGCATTAAATCGTAATTAAACAAGGCGCGTCCATTATCTAAGAGGCCAGATGCAACAAAGTGACGTTGGAAATACGGCTGAGAAGCGCAGAAATCTATACAGCTGGCTGCAATAATAAATTAGCTCACAAAAAACTCGCGTAAGAAGACTTCCCTCCAGTGGAATGGTATCGTCCGTTTGGTTGAGCAATCTACTCGTGGAGATGAAAGAAATTGATGAACTTTTATCATGTTGTTAGTTAATAGATTCTCCAGACCAGATGGAGGAAATATACATTTGGGCAAGCTTATAACATTATTGTGCTGAAGTTGTAATCAGAATATGCAATTCATATAAATTGATGCTCAAAACAATGACATAGATTGTGAACTTGTCACAAGTCTTGTAAAGACGCCGTTCACATGTTTCTATGCGATATGCATGTGATAAACGTAAATATTGACTAGTCGAGGAAAGAACCTCTTATGATTATGTTCAAAGTGACAGGACTTTTTTAAATCAATTAAAATGAATGTACCATCTCCGGAAAGCTGAGAATTCACGCTTTAATTGCCCTGTGAACAATAAGCTATAATAGTATAGGGTATATGCAGGTAATATGGGCCAGCAGGTAATATTGGCCACCTGAAGCAAATCATGTCGTGACCGTCGACCGGTGAGCACCATAATGTTGTTCATATGAACTGTATACGAAAATAAATCGTCGTGAGAGCATCTGATGCCGAAATTTCTCTGAGAAAATTGCTGAAAACCAACGAGTAGGTAAAACTTACGGCATTTTTTTTACCCTGATGTAAAATTTGATATTTCACAGAATGTGATGGTGAAAGAGTGTTTGAGGGGGTAACCTCAATTGTTTTGTATATTTAGTAAGCTTATAGTTTCATTTTGATCATACTAGCGTGTACAGGTCAATTTGTTTTAGTGAAGGGGTGAAATGTGGCATTGGATGCTTGCCTGACACAGCAACATTGGTGCAGGTAATATGGGACATCCAAAATGGCGGAAATGATTCTGGTACTTAGTATTGGGATGAGGCATCAATCTCTTTGCTACGATTTTTGTGGGTATATTCACAGTATATAATTAATATAAATAACTTATTGTAGGCCTATATTGACTTGTATAATGAAAATAATATTTGAATAATATTTAAAAAAGAAATAATTTACAAAATACATAACAATGAAATATATAGTCAAAGGATTTACCGAAGGGTCTTATAATTTCAAATTATATCTTAAAGTTAATGATTTTCTACATTTTAAACAAATTCCAGACATGGTAGATTCATTGTAGTTTTTAAAACATACATTAAATTCATGTGCCCATATTACCTGCACATGCAGGTAATATGGGCACTTTGGTAATGACGTCAACATTTGAATATTGCAGACAGGGGGGTTGGTGATAATTGTTTTTCTTCACAATAAAAGTTAGAGCAGTAGTTATTGATTCATATAAACAAAGATTAGACTGTGTGTCATTTCGTAATTTTATTCAAATTAGGCAAATGAGCTTCGGGGGTCCATATTACCTGCATGTACCCTCATGCGGCATCGAGGATCAAAACTATGCAGCGCATGAGCTATTTTTAAAGCAAAATATACCATATTGTACAGGAATTTGATCTGACTAGGCTTTCGAATTGACACAAGTGACAGGACTTTTTTTCCCTTTGCAATAAGTTATTCCTATTTTTGAAAAATTCAGACTCTTAGCGTACTTATTCAAGTTGAACATTTCTTTGAAAAGGTAGTTGCTCGCCACAATAAAAAAAAATAAAGTGAAAAACTGTCCAAAAACAAAAAAAAAGTAAATGGGCACATTCGCTTTGAGTAGAATGGTAGCGCCCTCTATCTCTTAAGTTTACAACTAGAATTGATATGCTCTTGTTCCAAATTAGCACACTGAAAACTGTAACAACTGACCCGTGTAACTTCCATCCCCGGTCTCCCCTATATATATACACACACACACACACACACATACGTTTTGTTCTTCTGATAGGATGACTGGTAGATCCCCGCCGAGGCTTTGACAGTAAGACCGCGCATCCTCAAATGATCCACCAGTGAGGTTGACACAATATGTTGAACCTTCGTATCCTCCATTCACCTCGGGACATTCTTGAAGTTGAGCTACAAATAATTTATGTTATTTTAAAAATATACTAATACTTTTTCTTATCATGTTTACTGATTATGTCAAAATCTATAGTTTTTGGTTTTCCGGACGGGTTGGGTGTCCAGATACTCAATTTTAACCTGCTATTTGAAAAGGTTTACAAGCAATGTATTTTTAGTTTTTAGCACAAAATGTTAGAAAGTATCATGGAGAAAAATATTGATAAGCATTATTCACTGTATATTTTGGGTTTAATCTTGAGACAAAAAGCCGGCTTTATATTTGCTAAGTGTCCGAACATCCAACCCCCATCCTAATACTTTTTAAACAAATAGGCCTACCCCTGATATTTCAGGAAAATAGTGTTAAACTCTAAAGCCCCTTTCACAATTGGTGGTGCGATTGCTTATAACCTTTGCAAATGTGTGCAACATGATGTGAGCAAAATTATCGCAAACGATCGCAAGATCAGAGCAATTTAATTGTGAAAGCCCCTTTAGTCACCCACCCATCACCACCACCATCAGGCGATTCTATATTC
>CALNVZ010001721.1:35548175-35564690 GCA_940671915.1 Paracentrotus lividus
TGTATAGGGCCTTATAGCTGTGCAATATCATGCTGTATTGCACGGTCTAAGGTAAGTACAGCTGTTCACAGTTTATGCCTTTCTGGATAATGACTATAGATAATAATGATAATATTACATGGCTTTACTTCATGGGATCCAAGAAAATTCCACTTTTTCGGGCCAATATTTTTCATATCCCATTCTAAGCCATCCAATATAAGTATTTAACATGTCTGGGTAGGATTTATATTTCATATGTGGGGGCAATTGTAAAGATGTTATAGATTATCAAACATATATCTTTGCAGATCATATTACAGTTGGAATTAGCCCCACTCAAAAAAACAAAAACAAACCCAAACCACTTTTCCCAAATGTATTTGAATATGTTGATAATGCAATTAGAAAGTATTAGAATGTTATAATAAAGAAAATGTATATGTACGAAATTTCATCTAACCAAGTGGAAATATGATTCAATTTCTGATTTTGCACATGTAAGAAGGAATGGAAGGGACGATCGTTTAGAGCATAGATGTTATAATGCATTAGATATTAATGTTCCTATAGTCTAAAGGCAAATATACAGCTCATTAGAACATGTGCAGTCTGTAATGATGGGTACTTATACTTGTAATGGGTTTAGGGTTTAAAGCCAAAAAAATAAAAAAATAAATTAATTTAAAATAAAAATAATTTGTGAAATTTGCTTTCATGCTGAGATTATTGATTATTACTAAGTAATGTAACCAAAAATATTTGAAAAGAAAGATAGATAAATACAATGTGCAAGTCCAAGCTCTTTTTCTGTGCTAAGAAAATGGCTGCATGCTACCCTCTTGGTTGCTGAGGAAACTTCTTAAGAATAATTAATGATAAATAAAGTAGAGTAATCTAGGGTATCAGTGCATTATAATTCTTTAATGAGATATTTTAAATCTTGTTTAGTGGAATTTTTAAACCTTTTGTTTGAACATGCCTCCTTGGGCGTGGGTGGCACAATCACACCACATCCTTTTTGTTTTCACTTTCAATGAGTTGGGAATCCCCACTGCACAACAGGTCTATATATAAGGTAGATTTTGAATCAACAGTGCATTAGTGTAAGTGATGCTATGCCTGCGTTGTAGACAGCTGTTTCCATTTACGAAAAGGTGTTTTCCATGCCGCTTGCCTGGCGCCTTCAACTGCAGAAACAAAGAGGGGTCAATAATTAAGCATCTGTTATTGAATTGTGGAAGGTTGATTTTTTTTTAATGGTAAAGAATGAAAGGTATTAAAGAAAAAGGTGAGGGAGAGACTGAGGACTTGAGAAAAGTGGAATACATATTTCAAACAAAAATGGGGAAATGCTCCAAATTTTTATTGCTTGAAACATAGGTAAATGGAAATTCTTTTTGCCCCTTTTTTGTGGGCCTGTCAGCTGCTGAGTAGCGCCAGACAAACAAGGAAGACAGGAAAAGAGATTCACTTTATAAAAGAGAATAAGAATAACACCAAATTAACAAAGGAAAAGAGAAAGAAAAGTATCAAAGAAACTCTCTCTCTCTCTCTTCGTCAATATCACTTTGTCTTTGATATTTCATTAATATTGCTGTATTAAGCTTCAAGGATACACAGAAAACAATGAGAAACTTTGTAGAGAAATGGAGAATCAATGAAAGAATAATTATCAAATATACCAAGCTGTGATTAAGTATAGTGGAAAATTATTTATCTGAGGAGGGACTGGATAGTTACTATTAGTTTTCTATATTCCCTTCCCTTTTTTGCTTACCGGTATATATTTTTGTATCTTGTAATCATATTTCCATTTTATGTATCCTAAGTTTAAACCAGTTTTTGTTGTGCATGTTTTTGAGGATCATTTCCAACAAGCCATTTATGTGCTTTTTATGATCCTCCCACCAAAGATATTTTGTATTACCTTGTTTGTTTGTATATTTATATGTATGTATGAAATGTTTTTATCTTGAAGTGGAAATAAATGAATTGAATTGAATTGAATTATTTTCTCCGAGGGGCGAAGCCCCCGAGGAGAAAATAGTAACTTGCCAGTCCCTCCGAAGATAAATAATTTCACTATACTTTTGAACGGATAGCTTTGTATATTTGTTTTATATCTCTTCTTTCCTAGCTAAATAATAAATACCATCAACACAGATATTTTCTCAATCAATATTCAAAGAATAAAAGCCATGATCCTTCACCACTATCTGAACCGAATACGAAGGTTTTGGGGCCTACGCGCTGCGTGACCAGCGCCAGCCCAGCTGCGCTACTGTTCCTCCGGGCCCTGCTTGAAAAAAAAAAGACGACTAGAAATAAACTGCAAACTTAAACCACTTTTTCAATTCGTGAAGGAAGTTTGTACCAAAGAGAAGATTAATAAAAGGTATTGTTTATCGATTTACTTATATGATTGTACTCTTTTATGGCCTAGAGTCTACTTAAAGCATATTTAGTTTGGACAATAATTGCGTCGACGCCATTTTTTCAGCAGCTGAATGTTGATGAACTTGACCCAATTTTGTCGATGTGATCGATCATGAATATCGTGTGATCGTATAGTCCCTAATTTCTCAGACGGAAAAAATAGAAAAAAGATATTCGGAGTTGATTTAGAGATTTCTTTTTCCTAGTGGGATTTATGTTTAATCACGTGATCGCCAATTGACCAATCATTTATCCAGAATTCTCATGAATATTCATAGAAGTGATATAACAACAGATAAACAAAGACAGATAATATCTATATATTATATACCAGATAGTAGGTGTCATTGAGGGAATCTTTTTTTCGGATGAAGCTGCTATCAATGTACAGACATACATTTTTTCTTGCTACTTGGGAGAATTGCTTATGAAGAAGGGGTGTGGATTCCCCTTGCCTAACCTTTGCAGAATTTTTTCACAGACCCTTCTGGTACTCTGTCATTTAATTTCGAACCTCAGCTCAGCTTAGGGTGATTCATTATCATCATAGTAACTGGTAAGGGTGTGGTCATGATTGGATAGAGATAAATATTTATCTGTCTTTTTACTCATATCGCATAGATCACATAGAAAATTGCATTCCCCATAACCTAATGAAGCAGAACAAAAACATGGAAGTAATAAACAATAATGAATGGAATTATTTGTAGTTAAAGCAAGATGAGGAGACCCTGGTAAAAACAGAACTTGAAAGGTGCAGGGCCCCTGCTGGAATTTGGGTGATACATACTTGTACATTAACATTGAAAATGCACAAAATGAAAGGGGTGGGGATATGTAAGGAATAAGCTTTTGATATATAAAGTACAAAAGGCTAACGCAATAGTCTCATTTTTAAGATTTTGTGTGTGATATATTTGGTTGTCACCATTACACACAAAAACCCTCATGTTGTTGTCAATATCAGGTTTACACCTTTGAAGGACACTTAGTATTGACCATTTTGTAGTGACAAAAAATAACAATACAGTGGAAACTTATATAAAATTGATACAATGAATTACCTGATATACCGGTACACGTAACAAGTTACTGTAAACGTTGTTATTTTCGCGCTGAGCAGCCTCAAAAAAATTAATTTGGCTTTGCACCCCATTACCAAAAAAAAAAATACAATGCCGTTATAATATTTTATGATAATAATTTCATTTATATAGTGCTTCATACTACAGTTTCTAAATGTAATTTATCATTGTTTCGACCGACCATGAGCTTCTTTTAAATTTAGCACATCTTCTCTCCGAATTAATAGAAGCAGAGGGGAGGCCCCATTGCATTGACCTGTACCTAATGGCACCAGCAGCGGAGGGGGGAAGGCCCAGGGAAGTTGAGGCTACACTAGGTGCGGGAATCAAAGTAACGTGACGGCATGAGTGACGTCCTCAACCTTAAAACTTAGACTAAATATCATACAAACATCAAACATGTTAAACATACCTTTCATTTATTAATCACTACCACTCACGATCAAACATTTAGAGCTAGCAGCGGCGAGTGTAGTATTTAACTTGCCATTGCAATTTTAAAGTCACAGCATGTATTATGCTGTGCATGCATGTCTCTTTGCTAGCATAAATGTCCCCCTCTAGGTTGACTATTACAATATTTATGTTGGTTATATTTTCGCTTTTTTAAATTCGCGCCCGGTGATCTTGGCGCAAAATCCGCGAAAATTAATGTACTGCAAATATTTCCACAAATACAGTATTTTTCCAGTAAAAATAAAATCAATTTGTCGTGTTCTATAGTTCATTAACAGGCAAAATTTATTGGTCCAAAGGACCTTGATATATCAAATCCCCCCCCCCCCTCCCCAAGAAAAAAAAAAGTTTACTGTCAAATATTATCAAGTTGGAGTGTAAATTACATATTGTTCCATTTACATAATAGCATAACTGATTTTATAATTTATGTTCTGTCATCGTCTTTTTCCATATTTATATTCGAATTGTGCATGTGCAATCTCAATCTCCATGTAAGATGGTTCAGAGATATTCTTTACTAATTTTTTGTACATTCTTGTGCATTTATTGGGGTATTGTTTTATATTATCCCGCAATGGAAGTAAATATACAATTTTTTTCTATTCTTTAAAAACTTCAGATCAGAATGTCATCAGATATGCATGATTATGATCTGCAAGGGGAGTTTTAGCCAGCATATAGAGTCTTACATAGTACTGATACAACCCTGCCTCTTTTAAAGCTTGTTATTTATTTACAATTATTATTATTATTATTATTATTATTATTATTATTATTATTATTATTATTAGCTTTTACACTTTATATCGTCAGATGATAATTTCAGAAAAACCAAAATAATATTTCGGAAATGCTCCACCCAAGTATAAAAAATCCCACACACTCTCAAAATCTAAAGTAAGAATCTTTTTTAACACAGTGGTTTGTTGGGCTATCATTACATATTATTGTGCAATGGAAATATACAACAAACAAATTTTTCTGTTTTCATTCCCAATGATTTAGAAATTTTTGTGCGCTGCTCTGGGAAAACCCAAATGATGTTTTTGGAATACCACACCTAACTCACACGCAATCAAATCAAGCTATTTATTAAAACTGCTTTTTGTCACGTCATGCTCTTGGGAAAACCCAAGCTCCACCCCACTTCGGGAAACCTCACCGACAAATAAATATCTGGAACCGCAGCCAATCAGCATTTGTTACTATTTTTAAGGTGCTTTATTTGCATGGTACGTGGTACCTTTGTCCGTGTCATTTTCTGATTACTCTTGCTTGCTGCTGTGGTAAGTGAAAGACGTACATTCATAGCTCTCATGAAAATATTGTGATTTCGTGTTATGTTGCTTAGATACCTTGGTTTCTCCTGTAAGAGTGTAAGATGATGAAGTACTACTGAAACATCATGTCTTTATCGACATACTTTGTTGAGGGACCTTGTGATGAATGCGTTACTTCTCACACTCTTCCAAAAAAATATTGTAGTTTGCACAGAAAAGTAACCAATCATTTCTGCAAGGATTGCAATAAGTTCATTTGTGTTCATTGTTGTGCTACTTCTGAACATCAAACACACGTGAAGAAGACGCCATCCGAATATATAAATGAAGAAAGAGCAAGAGTAGATGATTTGAAAAAGAGAGGCGAGGACAAACTTTCAGAAACTTTGACTTATTTGTACCAAAAGATCACTGAACTTCACAGGATGATACCTGAGGACATTGATAATAACTTTGATGGACATGATCGTGAAGCTTATGGAAAGATCTGTCAAAATCTTGAAAAACTGATAAAATTGAATATTGAAGAGTTATTGTAGTAAGTGCTGATTGTAGTTCAGGACAAGATATCAATCTGATAATAAGCTTAAGACTTACAATCAATAAAGGGATTCTGTAAGTTGTGCTGTGATCAGAAGAACAACATATATAGTATATGTCGACAGTGGATCATGAAAAATGTTTTAAGTAATTGTTGCTATCCGAATTCATCTAAGCCACTAATTACAATCATAATGGTGCAATATTGCTATTTTCATCTGTAAAAAAGCTGCACAATATACATACAAGAGGAAGAACCTTACGTATAAACGTAGTTGACATCCGTTCAAAAAAGCAGTTACTCATTTGCTGCTTCCATTACTGTGCAGACCTCCTATTGAAGTATTATTGCTCAGCAGTCTATATACCTACCAGGGAGTGGCTAGGTGCAATACACCGGGTGAAACACCCGTCTCTTTTTTTAATAGTGTTTTGGCTTTAACGTGCATAGGTTGAGACTCTCCTATACACGGGACCAACATTATCATCCACATCCGATGGAGGGAGTGTTTTCCAACTGCATTCACACCTGCACTGAATACTTTACCAGTACCAGTAATCTTGGAGATATGGAGTGTGTATGAACAGGAATGGAGTAACCTACATTTAAAGTGTACGATTTCTATTCTGTAGTACAGTCATCATTTTGCCTTTTGCATGTTATTTTTTGATACCTTAACGGACACCTTGCTCAGATGCGGCTGTGACCTGTGGCATCATCTTGCTCAATAAAAACTCTATTACCGATGGTGATGTCAGGAAGCGTAGAGGTAAGATAAAAACTAAATGATGATGATAACGATGATAATAATGATAATGATTATAACAGTGATTATTACTAAATTGTGCAAATAAAATGAAGTAAAATTATAATTCTATTAATAATAGCGACATACAAGTCAAGGAGGGTTAGCATATTCCAGGTCCTAAGGCAGTACATCACAAAAAGAATTTCAAAGTAATTAAAATTCAAATGATATACATGTAGGTCACCGCACAGCAACTTTGATGTCTTTGGGAGGATGAAATCCAAATCTTAATTTTTAATACACCCAGACCAAATACATACTGTTATTTTATTTAAGAGAGGAACATTACCTACCATCTTATTGATGTAGGTATTATTGTCAGAACAAATATGAATGTCCCGTTATTGGCTATAAAGGGTAAGCAATGCTCTTTCTATTGCCAACAATTCGAGACTATTGATATTATGTAGATGTTGAAGTTCATGTGGCCAGAGGCCCTGAGAAAAAAAAAAAATCATCAAAATGATATACAGCCCCCATCCCGAGAGGTTAGCATCCGTGGATATTTCTATGGAAATTGGTGGGTCATGAATATGGGTTGAAAAGGAAGCTGGCTGTTGGGAAATTCACCAGTTTATTTCATCCTTTATGTCTGAACTTATAGAAATAAGCGAATCAAATTCTGAAGGCCTATTGTCTTTGCTTTTTCAAGACATCTGAAATGCAATTTGCCTATAGGGAAGGCAAAAAAGGAAGAAACAATTGAACCTATGAAGCTTGCAAATTCTTGTATTTTTACAGAGTCTGATTTCAAAAGAGAATCACCTTTAGTTTAGAACGTATGCGCGTGAGAAATCATCATGTCTCTAGTGTCAATTTCAAAAACTAAAGATATAGTCGCTTTCTGTGGCTTCAAACAAGATTTCTCCGTATTGACAATAAATCCTAAATTTTTCAATAAATCTAACACATATTTTGTATGTTTCTTGCATTCTTGGCGGGAACGGGCAATAATCAAAATGTCATTTAAGTAAATCAAAACATTGATGCCTCTGCTACGAATAGCTGCAATTACTGGTTTCATAACTTTGGTGAAAACCAACGAACGTAGAAGGCGACAACAGCTTCGCGTGTTGCTCTAAGGAAGGCCAACTGCCTACGCGCATTCAGCTGACAGTTTTGTAGGCATGCCAACAAAACCAAACGCAGATTCAATACTATGACAAATTGACAGCGATGTGAAGACAAAATTAGTTATTATAGCAAGTTGTGATACAAATTAGTAATTTAAAAAATGGATTATGTGAGATCTAAATATGCACAAAATAAATTTATATTTTAAACCTTACAAGTGATATTTTTGAAATCTGCAATCTTTATCAAGTAATACTTTGTTGTTATCAGCGATTTTACCAGGTTGCTACTTTCAGATGGTTTTTGCCGAGAAGTTTTTGTGACCCTCGCGTTGCATTTCGGGATAGTCACAAGCCGCCCAAAGTCTAGCTCAGCTGTTCGCTGTGCTCAACTTGAACTGGTCGCGTAGCCAGCGCGTATTGCTAGCTTGCAAAAGGCGCAGCGCAGCTAAGACGCTTTGACCACTGGCTCAGTTGATGTACTGGCCTTGCCATTAGCTTTATTTTTGTTTTTTAATACAAAAATGTATCTTTATTTTTATATATTTTTTTCACATTAAAAAATATATAGCGGTAGTTTAAATATATTGCTACATAAAATAGGATTGGATGTATTATCAAATAAGTAGATTATATTCATAAAAATCTGTATCTGTTTGTTCGTTGGCAAATCTACAAAGTTCGGTAAAAGCCGCCCAAAGTTTTTTCTTGGTCACAAAATATCAGCGCAGTTGTCTTTCCTTAGAGCAACTGGCGAAGCTGTTGACGCTCTCAACGTTCGTTGGTGAAAACCCTGGGCACAGAACTTAGGCCGAAAGGAAGACACTGGAAGGCAAATAGTTTGCTATCCCAGAAAAAGGGATAGGTACCCCTGAAAATCATGGTGTATTGGGACCAAAAAATATGCATCTTTAAGGTCAATAAACGTAAGAAAGTCATTTGTATGAATTAAATACTTTAATAAACAAACATTCTCCATCTTGAAGTGTCCATATCTCACAAAACAAAAGTTGAAGTTCTTCAGATTGATAATCGGTCTCAGATCTCCAGTTTTCTTACGAATTGTAAAAATGGTAGAAACAAATTTGCATTGTTTCTGAGGAATTTCTTTTATTGCTTTCTTTTCTAAAAGTGTAGAAATTTCCTTTCCAATCGCCTCCCTTTCCTCTAAAGAAAAGGGAACATTTGATGGAAGTGAATATTGAATCGGTGTTTGCAAAAAATTAATTTTGTAGCCTGAAACTGAATTCAAAATCCAAGAATTAGATGTGATGCAAGACCGTTTATCAATGAAGAACCTAAGTCTCCCAAGGTTATTTACTAGTTTTTTGCATTGCCTGTAGCTGGATTGCTGGAGCGCTTGTCAAAGGGTCGTTTCTGACGACCGCCGAAGTTCTGTTGGTTACCAAGGTTACCAGACTGCAGAGGTGTCGTAGGCAGGTTGTATCCGAACAAACCGTCAGTGATTGGTATGGATTTAGAGCATAAACCATGATAGCTTTGGTTGAGGAAGGGTTTTATCATTTCTCGACGACGCATGCTCAGTAGGTAACAGGCATGTCCTGTTAGAATTATTCTGTCTACCGCAAGACGCTTCAGGTATTCTAAATCCAGGGTCTTTTTACCTTTTGCAATATCCTGTAGGTTCATAATTATCCCTGCATAGGGCAACAAGCCCTTAACTATATTCATTTGCAGTTTCTGATATTGCAAATCCAGAGCCCTAGCTCTTGGAGGGAGCAACTGGAAAATTTCATGTTCTACCCGTGAAACATTGGCAAAACAAGCATTTGAAGGGGGCTTGTATCTGTCTTGGATAGTAGAGAGAGCCTCCTTTTGAGGTGGGATGGTAACACTGATTTAGTGAGCCGTGCGCCCATTCCTTCCAAAACAGGCAGGGAAGTAACATTCGCTTCATCATAAATCCCCCTTGAGTCAAAGTTATCAAGCGGATCACCCACCTTCAATGGGGGATGAAATAAGAGAAGCTAACTTGTCATAATTATCTACCTTGCTCTTGCCCTGGCTACTCAGAGGGTACAGCCCCTACAGACGGGGTGACAAATTCGCTCTGCCCAGCAAAAAGGCTGATGAGGTCGTCTTCATCCAGCTACTGCGCTGGGGGAGCCCATCGCATGCTGCAACGCACAACATGGCTCGGTACTTGTTGTTGCCGAGGCTTTTTGGGAAACCGAATCGGATAGAATCTTGGCCGCCAGCTTAGCCTCCATGTCCTGTTGTTGAGTCGTATTATCTTCTTGAGACATCTTAAACGTGCACTGCTGTCACACGAAGGAAAGATGAATACCTATTCAGAACCCCGCTCTTTTATAGCTGTGTGGTGACCTACCTCATTTGAATTTTAATTACTTTGAAATTCTTTTGCGTGATGCACTGCCTGAGCACCTGGAATATACTAACCCTCTGAAGACTTGTATGAGATGTTATGTAATAGAATAATAATAATACCTGTGGCATCATCTTGCTCAATGAAAACTCCCTGCTCGATTATTGATGTCAGAAAGCGTAGAGGCGAGGTAGACACTAAATGATGATGACAATGACAATAATAATGATAAAGATAATTATATTGGTAATAATAATACCTGTGGTATCATCTTGCTCAATGAAAACTCCACCACCAACGGTGATGTCAGGAGAAATTTTCTGTAATGATTCTGTATTCTATGTAAATATGAATATTGAATTTGCAGAGTGTTAGGGCCCTTTCAACTATGTAAAAAAATGTATCGCTCTCCTCAATATGTGCATGTAAGAATGGATAAACTGATATCGACTCTTTTTATCTCATCTCTCCATTTCTTATCTCCTAAACCAACGCTCAACACTAACATTTTTTTTTGGTTGCCCTGCCGGGCAACCAAATATCCAAATTTTCCAAATTTGGGAGCCCGAATCAATAATCTGGTTGCCCGAAAAAAAATATGATAATAAACAAAACAACAAAGTTTCCCCTTCTTATTAGCGAGGGAGGCGGTTAAGTTGGTGAGGGGAAAAATGGGTTCGGGACTGGGAGCTACTTTTCTTTATTTCATCTTTTTTTTCCATTCATAATTCATACACCAATTTTGTATGCCGTTACTTAATGATGATGCAAGAAATCGATAAATTAAAAGCTTGACAATCATTTTCTTTAGAAATGAAAAATTGACATTAAGAAAAGACGTCAATGACTGATGTGTAAAAAAAAATAACAAAACAATGACAGGTAAAAACTGAACTTCGCTCTCAAAAAAAATTTCTATCTAACTTGTTAGTCTAGGAGATCTGAAGAAAAATGTAAATTAGACTTCTGTTACAATGGAATTCAATTTTTCTGTGGTCTAGTTTAATTTAAAAAATTCATCCACCATTTCACCAAAGTATGCTAAGATAATTGATTTCATCAGACAATCACTGCATCACTTTTAAAGATGATAAAAGTAGGCCCCTTCAAAGTTTAGAAGTTCCGAAATGCATCTGCTGTCAGAGGCTCTCACTGACAGATTCTGCCCCAAGACTTCTGGGAGGAATACAGCTCAGTTCATGCTACAAACAGTGCAGACATAGCCACCAAAAAATCGATCTTTTTTTACTAATTGTGAAAACTAAATTTCAGATGTAACTGGGGTAAGAGGTTTCAAGATCATATTTTCTAATGCTCATTCCTTGAAAACTGGACACCCAAGACCAAATTTTAACCTTAAAATCTATGAGCAAAAACTTCAAAAAATGTCAATCTACACCAATTAGAACACATGGGACTAGACACAAACGATCGGTGTTTTAAGAAATATCAGGGTCATTTCTGCTCTGATATTTGACTTGAAATTAGTTTTAATATCACATTTAGGTGTTTGGAATAGTCCTCAAATGTTTTAATACCTACATACCTAGTGTTATATTCCAAATTTTCCCTGTGCTGGCAAAAAATTTTGAGGGTCAACTCGGGCAACTACTTTTTGGTAATTCCTCTGATCTGAGGGTCCTGGTAGGTAATCTAGGCGCCCCGGGCGCCCGGTCGGGCGCCCCTTAATGTTGAGCCCTGCCTAAACTCTTCCCAATTCTTTTTTAACAGTACATATCATGCCTACACAAATTATGAACCAACTATAAAACTTATCAACATTATGTACCGTATACACGCCAGTGCCCGGACAGTTTTGTCGTTTTGGTAAATTACACGTAATTAAAGCATTGTTTCACGTAATTATTTCAGTTGAATGGTAGCCAATTTCCTTCCGGTTATTTTAGTGTTATTTTCCAGTCATGTCCAGTTCGAGTTTGCGTGAAATGGCGATTTCGCTGGACCCTTGCAATCGGTCAGTTTCCGGAACAGATCATTAAGTTGGGCACCGGATACAGTCACATTTCCACAACACGACAGTAGAGGGCACGTAATTACACGTAAAACGGGCGCTGATCTGTATCCTCAAGATCTCGATATTAAATTTTGTTTAGTTTTGGTTTTGTTATTGTTTTCTTTTGTTTAGTTTTTTTTTAATGGGGTGGGGGTGTTTGTTTGTTGTTGTTTTTGTTGTTTTTAGGCTACTCGTATGTATTATCTACTGAGGCGTGAGTGGAATCAGGATGTGTAGAATGTGGAGAAAGTGAAACAAATAGATTAGAAATACTTCTGAAAAAAATGTTTTTTCAACCGGAAACAAAATTACAAAATAAATCAGCTACAGATTTAATATTACAATTTCTACTGTGTTATATCATTTTCAAGTTTATGTATCTTTAACTTTCACACTTACTCATTGATTTATAGTGAATATATCCTTGCTTTCTCTTATTTTGGAGTTTTGCATGTATCGTTGTTCTGCATCAGAATTTCTGTCTTTAAAAATTTCACCTTTCCCGTTTTTTTTTTTTTTTTTTTTTTTTTTTTTTTTTTTTTTTGTGTTGCTTATTATATTATGATCAGGTCTGTTAATTTGAAACATCTCGATCTTTAGCCTATAGTTGTTTTAAAAGCTTTCGAGTTGGCAAAGACTTTTTTACTTAATATATACAGTGTCTATTACCGAACAATGTGTTAGTTGACCTACCCTGATTTATAATTTGTTGTCATTCTAATAATGATCATCACCAGTGGCGTATCTAGGGTCAAATGCCCCGGGGCAAATGATGACTTTGCCGCCCCCCCTTTTTTTTTTGTTGGTCCTACTCCAGTTCTGCTCAACGATTTGTTTTAGTTTATTGTACCAGTGGCATATATTCTTATCCCCAGACATGGGATGATTTACTGTCTATAGGCCTACATACACGTAGCTTATCAATTTTTATTTCATCTGTAAAAACTTTAATTTAATGTGAGCGCGAAGCGCCAGCAGAAAATTTTGAGTTCTTGCATCCAATCTTTGCATTTCAATCATGAATACGATTTTGTTATCAACGAAGATACAATAAAAAATGCCTTACCTTCGAGAGTATCAACAGGCCTATATGCACAATATGCATTCGATTCTTTTTTAGTAGGAAATAATCATTTTAAACTTTTTTGTGTTGGTCCTCCTTAAATGATTTTGAAACATATAAACATGCGAGCGCGAAGCAGCGAGCGAAAAATTCTAGAGCTCTAAACTTATATAAACTTTGTAAGGAACAATCCTTAATAAAATCGTCATAAAAAGAGGAAACAAAGACAATTGTGACCATTGAATAGAACAATAAAGGAGAAAGCATGAGAAAGAGCAATGGACAGTAAAAAAAAAAAATACCCATATCACCAACATTTTAACTTAGAGGGACCTTTGATAGTTTATCTGTAAGTGGAGGGGGGGGGGGCAAATTGATCTTAAAATTTGAGCGCCATATTGGCTCTTAAACTATTTAAAGGGGGCTCCAATTAATTAAAACTCAGGGGGGTCAATTGCTCTAAAATTAGGATTCGGAGGGCACACAATTGATTTAAACCTTAATAGAGGGCGCTAATTGAAGGGGCGCGATATGATCTTCAATATAGGCCTACACAGGGACGCTAAAAACTGACAGAAACTAAGTAGATAAAAAGGTACTAAACCAAAAAAAATGACCAAGAAACTTTGAAGGCGTTAAAAAAATTAAACTTAGAGGCGCTATGTAGGCCTAGGGGGCGACAAAATAAATAATGGGAAGGAAACATGGCCCCTATAATCATCACTGTAAGATCACCGTCTTCCTTCCTTTTTCTTCTTTTCCTCCTTCTTCTTTTTTTTTTCTTTTTTTTTTTTTTTTTTTTCTTTTTTTGCGCCCCTCTGAAGCTCGCCATTAAAGGTGGCAACGTGACCCACCTTTTGTCCTCCAGACTATATGCCCATGATTATCAGGTTTTGCTAATTATTGACTTTGAAGTTGATTTAAATGCCCTTGTTTTTCAAAAAAATTAAGGTAAGATCCACTGGATTATATTTTTCAAACAAAATATTAGAAATATAATCCTCTTGTTCGACATTTAGGATCGAAGGATTTACACATATTTATATTTATGCTCTTTGTTGTATTACTTTCCTTTTGAACTGAATAATAATAGTATGGCCTATATTGTGTGTCGATGATCTCTTAATCATGAAATATATATGATATGAATATTAATAAATTGTTATGTTTATATTATTTTTTACTCCATTTCTCCACCAGAAGTTATTTGTTGGAGTATAAATGACGGCAACAATTAACATTTTCTCATGCGTTGCCATAATTTAAATAATCTTTTTCAGAAATGGGGGGGGGGGGGGAGTAAAAGGAGGAGAAAAAGGGAGAAGAAAGAAGAAGGGAAAGAAAAATGAAAGGAAAGAATGAGAAAGAGGAATAGGCCCGATGCTTTTCAATTTTCGCCCAACTTTATTCAATAAGAAGCGCGAAATAGGCTTTATTGGTTCTAAACGACCATAACTAGGCTGTGGGGAGGGCCCACAGACGATTTTTCTCATAGTGTATTTAGCAATATACTGCTCAAAACGCCCTTTTTTTTAAGAGGAAAGAAATACATTAGTGACGAAGTAAAAGTAAGGAAAATATTTCAAACTAAAGTTTCCAAATTTCACAGAGAAAAGAGGCCTTCGTGGGCCTCGGCCTCCTGGGAAATATAGTCGGCCTCGTGGGAATACTAAGAATGTGCCCCTTTATTTATTCAATATATTTTTGAAACCCCAAATTTCGTCTTCACGCTTCCGCGCTCGCGGATACTAATAGGTGTCTATAATAAAAAATGCACAATTATCTCAAATAATAGAAAAAAAATTCAACTCGTCGCTTCGCGGGTCGCTTTGCTTTTTTTAAAAATAATAAAATACCAATCACATTCTTTAAAAGCATCAATTAAAAATGTTTGTGCGGAATTTGGTACACCAAATTTTTTTCCCATTACATCGGGCGAGCAAAAGGTATACTCAATTTTTTAACGTCACGCTTGGCCGAGCATAGCGGGGGGGGGGGGGGGGGGGGGGGTGGATGGGGGGGGGGGTGTGGGGGGGGGAGGGGGGGGGGAGGGGGGGTGGTGCGGGGGTGGGGGGGGGGTGGGGGGGGGGGGGGGGGTAATTTTTGGCCTCGGCGGCCATCAAAGAAGTCATCATGTATCAGCTATTATGGGGTAAGGTTGGGGTCTGTCGGTCCAGCTCGTCTATTTTTTGCTCGCTTTTTTTTTCTTCTTCTTTCCCCCCCCGTTTTTTTTTTTTGGGGGGGGGTGGGTCGGGCCAGTCGGCCCCCCCTGTTACCAGCGCCTGGTAATTATAATGGGGGTAATAATCGATTCATGGTGGCAATTTAAAATACATATTCAAACCATTAAACTTTTGTTTAAGATATTCGCGTCTTTTTTTTTTTTTTTTTTTTTTTTGCTAGATATATTATTATTTTGTTTTCATAGGAGTAAAAATGAAATTGTTTTTTAAATTCCCCATTTTAAATCAGTATAGGCCTATATATCGGGGAATGTTTTAAACTCGCGCTTCGCGCTACCGTTTGCCTCGCTTCTGCTCGCAAGATTTTTTTTTTCAAAGTTGGGGCGCCCCCCCCTTGGAATCTGGATACGGCCTGTTCAGGGCTAAATACCCTCCCCAACAAGACCATATATTTATGATATTGTTTGTGCATATAAATTGACGCCCCAACATATCCCTACCCCTCCCCGGAGACATATAGGCCTAGTATTAAATGAATATGCCAATAGTGTTTTGTTTTGTTTTTTCTTGTTTTTACCAAAATAAGTAATGAGACCCATGAGCGGCCTCTAATCAACACTCTAAAAATAAAATGGTGGAAAAAACTGTAAAGTCACAATTTCGAAAATGCTAATCACTCTGTGGGCCCTTTAAAGAATTATTATACCCTTTCCCACCATTTTATTATTTTAAGTGAAGAAAAAAAAAAGAAAAAAATGAGCTAAATCCGAAACATAAACCATGTAAACAGGTCCCTTCCATATTTGTTTCATTTAATAAAAAAAATAAAAAATAAAAAAAAAGAAGAAAAAGGCCTATAGAAGAGAGAAAAATGAAGAAGAGATAATTATTCTTTCAGTATAGGCCTATGCCAAGATACAGTCTGTCAAACATTATGGACGTATAAATAAAATCATAGCCAAGTTCCCTCCCCATTCCTCCAGCGGCCGGGTCTTGGTCTGCCCCCCCCCCCCACCAAAAAAAACAAAAACAAAAAAAACAACAACTTTAATAAAAATAAAAAAAATAAAAAAGAACCCTAAATGGCTGCAAACAAAACAAACATTCATCCATTATTGAACTCCCATTTTGAAATTCAATGAAATCATATATTTTATTGCTTTTTTTTTGGGGGGGGGGCGCTCTTATAAAACATTGATGATCCCCCCCCCCTCCTTCAATCATCAACCCACGCCCCCACGCCA
>CALNVZ010001721.1:35564715-35576090 GCA_940671915.1 Paracentrotus lividus
CTCCCATGCACGTCACTGCATCAATTCAATGCACGCGCGCCCAGTCACTACTTTCAGAAAAAACCGTTCCCCGGGGATATGAAACGGAGTTATATAACTCAAAAATGATTTAAACTTGGGATCTTTTTAGAAGTCGATGGTTGTCTACGAATATTAATTCCATTTCCATGAATACGAACAACGAAAAACGCGCAGCAATAATCTCTGCGACAGTAACACCATCGTTATATCACTCATGTCGCTGTACCCGGTGTAACAGCGACGACTGGTCCGGGGCAGCTGGACAGGTCATGAATTGAATACCGTACATTCTCACGAGGAAAATAGCGGCGTCATTCTATATTAATAAGTATATAATGAATTTATGAAAGCTATTAATGACATATCATTATTGCGACTATAACTCTCGGTTAGAACATTTTCTCGGCCGTATACTATATCATTATTGTAGTCATACAGACTAATAACACCCGTCGCTCTAGTTCAGAAAAGAATTACAAGGGAGCATTCACATTATTCGATAAAGATATGTAGAGAAGGATCTCACTGCACAAGGCGCTAATATAATTTGATAGTCTATTATTTGCTTTTTATTACACGCACCATGAATACCAAGAGGTAAATTAACAGGGTTATGGTTTTAGGCCGTGAAAAGTCATTATTTATCGGTGTCGAGAAGCAAAATACACTAGAAGGAATGCAGTCTGAATGAATGCATATAGCTGGAAATCTGTTGAGTTTCATATTTGCGCGCGTTGAATGCGTGCATTTGTGACGAAGTAGCTCTGTAATTTTTTATGATAATAAGTAAAGGACAGCTGTACTCATTAGAAAATCCTTACCCTGCCTGTCTCGGGCACTTGGCGTGTATAGCGTACAACCAACAGAAAGTAAAGTAAAGATTTACGTTTAAAAAGAGTGTAGGAAGTAATTCGAAATATACCTCGATTTGCTGGAGTCCTATAAAATAATATCCATGGTGCCAGGCAAAAAAAATGTTCAGAGAAACATTAGAAGGGAATAGGAATATGAATAGAATGTTGAAAAGAAATATGCAGGTGATTAGTACATAGAGATAAGAGGGATACTTAGAAGAGAAAAATGAGAAAGATACGAAAGAATGTTTAAAAAGAAATGTTGCCCGGGCTTCGTCCCATACCGTCTTGTTATCTTGCGCACTCTTGTAATTGAGCAAATGTTGGTTGGACATTGAACTACACATAAAAGAAAGATAAAGAACATTAGCCGAGAGAATTTTAGCCATAGCTCCGATGATACCTTACAACTGTAAGGTCACAGAGCATATTTACATGTTTATTCTTTATG
This sequence comes from Paracentrotus lividus, assembly GCA_940671915.1. Classification (NCBI taxonomy): domain Eukaryota; kingdom Metazoa; phylum Echinodermata; class Echinoidea; order Camarodonta; family Echinidae; genus Paracentrotus; species Paracentrotus lividus. Next base: position 35,566,042 of record CALNVZ010001721.1, read on the forward strand.
AATAGAGTGGAGAGATTAATTGAGCCTGATCACAAAATTTTGTTTTAAAATCTAAGGGATGAAAATATTTCAGGATAAGAACATCTCAAGTTACTTAATGTTTTTTAAAAGATATGCACATCATGAGAGAACCTTGTAGATAGATTTTTTTCTAATAACGTGCTTAACAGCCCCATGAACATGTCATGTGACAACTTACTGTTAGAGTATTTTTATCTTAGCAACGGGCGAAGAAAATGTCAGTCCGGTGATATAGAAATCTAACAAAAGTGATACAAAGCTTTCCTCTGACATGTGATGAACGCCCAAACAAGCTTTTTAAAAGAGAAAGCAGGAAAAATTATCCCCTTTAAATGAGTGAAGGAGCAGAGAGATGAGAAAAAAACAGTAAACAGGCAACTAGAGAGAAAAGGATCTGTATTCGTCCATAGGAATGATATCTCTCATACCTGTCAAAGATCAAAGGATGAGGTTAATAAACTGAGGAAAAGAATAGAAAATAAATAAATAAATAAAAATAAGGAGTTAGGGTTCGTGTCATTTAGCCAGACGTTCGCGCAGGCACCTGATGTACGAATCATCTAAGGGCGCATGTAACATAGAAGCTCTATGTATTAAGCGCATTTCTATTCACAATAATAGGTGGAGACCGCACCAATTGATCGCTTAACCGGTCTTCAACGTAGCTTATTGGTCCAAGGTCGCTCATGTTATCTTGGGTGCCTTGGATACACCATTTACACACTTGGGTGGGAGTGACTCAGTTCCAAGTCAAATGAACAATCCGAGTTATAATCTTTCTCAGAGTCGACACTTCCACCAAAGGAATTACCATCTCTTAAAGGGAATTTTAAAAGGGATATGGTATACTGTGGAAGGACGATGAAAATGGAGATGACTATGTGTTGTCAGCGAACATCGCACGAAACAGTTACTTGTCATCTTGGACTTATATTGTAATAATATGTTATGGCATGGAGGTGTCTGATGAAAACCACACTGTTTCAGATGTAGGTACCGACTTGTACAATTTGGGGAGGGATTTCGCTATCATGACGTCGATCACCCACACACATTCACAATATTCTCACAGTTTTTACCTATTTGGGATTTTGTTGTCTTGCACAATCATACTACATGATTGTGCTATCAAAGATGAGAGACTTGGACAATAAGATGGCGATTTCGATAAGTTTATAAGGAGAAGACAGCAAGCTTATTGGATAAATCTCGAAAGAATTGAAAAACCGCCCTTCTATTTTTCAACTTTGCCACATCTACAAAAGCATGTGGACAGATACCTACACTTTTTTATACCTATGTCCAAAGTGTGAAATCCTTGATCTGCTCCAACAAAAGCTCAGTTAAAATATTATGTAAGGGATTCTGTCTCCCACATCAACTAAATCTTGGCTTATGAGACTCATACCAGGAAAATTCTGAATTGTGTTGATGGGAAATCAATGATTTCCCTGGGATTGGAGGTGCTAATCAAGTTGTTTGACATGCTCGGTAAAATGCGTAGATCTGCATATTAACTATATAGCACAAAGGTAAGCAGACCAGGTAAACTCACTCCAGGACATCAGTTACCGTAGAGACGCCACTGGGCGCGAACACACACCTGGGTCAGGATTGTAACACAACACACTTCAATGAATGTCGACGACACCAAACCCCTAGTAGTATACTAATATTGTCTGAGCAGCCTTAAAGGGCAACATAATGTCAGCATGAGAAGTATGAGACTCATAATCTACTACATAATGTATGATCCTCATTTCGAATTCCATTCCATAAGATCTTACTATCACACGTCATTTACCTTCTATGTAGAACTGTACTTTCGTCTCAATCCACTCGTGTCACTATCATATGCTACTTATGAACTGAACTGATCTCAACCAAAACTCAACACAACCTACCACGATCCTTTCAACCTCTGGCCATTTTAACCAGGATGATCTCGGTCATGGCTCGTAACGAACACTCGTTATTGGCGACCGCGTACGATTCTTTTATATCCAGTATGTTGATAAATGATCGCCCTTTTTTATGGAATGGCCATCGAACAACCTGCACAAGTATTAACAAAATTTTTTAAAAACGAAAGTAATTCTTGGTACTTCTTTCACTCTTTCTAACAAGACCAAACGCTATAAGAAAAGAACTAAGATATCCAATTATTATATTATAAAAAGTGAAAATCATAAATAATTCAGATATTCTATGATTCCTTTGGTTTATTGAATACCGATTACTATCCAGAGTTTAGTTATATGATATGTATATGAAAGTCATATATATATTATTTCACATTAATGACACAACACGAACAAAAATATGTACTCACGAGTGATTAAACATGTAGTATTAGCAAGTATTCTATGCGCACTGCTAGGAATAAATGTGAATCCGATGATTTATTATTCATTAACTGATTTTTAGGTAATACTATTAGTACATAAAAATATGAAAAAGAGACAAGAATTAATTCTTTGGCATACTTTGATTATTAATAATGTATGCAAAACGACCAGTTGTCCTCCTTGCAGATAAGGGGTATATGCGGGACTTGTGTGCCTTTTGTTCTATGTGGAAGTAGTTATCCGATGTTTACAATATAGCAGTTAAAGGATCATGCAAAAACACCGACGACTGTCTTAGTCTTATCTATTTCTCTCTGTCCATATCATGTAATGAATCAAGCATTGTGTTTCTGGTAAGATCAAAACTAATAAAAAAAAATCCCCCTATGGGCTTTGGTACTAGATTATATACAAGGGCATACGAGACCATGACTGCTCTTTCTGAAAGTTCCTCATACCATTGGATATCATCTAGTATACGTGTGGCCGGAATTAGAATAGCAAGCATCCCATTGGCCATGTGTTAATGAACAAACAGTTTTAACCCCTAAGGATGATGACCATTTAACCGCATCTATGTAACCAAGCTACCAGCAATACTCTATTGATCACTTATCCTTGTCCAGGGTTTAGCGCATGGCAGGTAATTTTCGAGGAATATCCTTACTCTCTAACATATCCAGGAGAAGAGAGCAACTGCCATAGCTGAGAATATAATTTACATCTTATGAAGTAGAGATGAAGACTAATAAAATTATACACAACTTTAATGAATAGATTTGAGAGTGAGGTAATCTATAATATTAACATCTCATATAGATTAGCTGAGGAGACTATATAGTTTTACATATACGAAGTCTCATCGATAGTAAAAAATGTAATTTTTCTTACGAGTTATATATTCACCATTCTAACGATAAGCTTAAGTAGACTATTTTAAATCTCATGTATCTAATCTATAATGAAGATATTACGGCTTAGAGACAATTGTGACAAGTGAACTAGTATTTCTCTTTTTTACATCAAATCTTGATTTTGGAGAGATACGAGTGAGACTTAATATTTACATTTTGAAGATAGCTGAGACTATATTATACATCTATGAAAGTGCTGCATGTGGTGGCCTAATACTTGTTGATCTAGCAGTTTACGAAGTAGCTTGAGGGTTAGGATACAAACATATTACATCTTTACTGCAAAATGCATGAGGTGATGGGTGAATATTTACATCTTAATGAAGGCTTATAGTGAGAGAAAAAATTAACTGTAAAGAGGCAGGTAGAGACGCTTGTAAGGGAAAGTAATTTGACTGGAGAGCATACATTAATTATTGGAAACCGCGTTATCATGTAAGGTGTTGATTATTTGATGTAAAGTAGCTGGAAGTGAAAAATATTACTAACTATTATGACGGCCGTGTAATATTCCTTTACTGAAGTTAGAGGACGCTGGGAGTGGGGATTATAAAATAATATACACTTCTACCACATGATTATGGGAAAGCTCGCCTTCTTCGAATGCTAGAAGTCTTCCATTAGGTCTCAGTTCAAAATGTCTTTCTAGAGAGTAATTTTTAAATGGAAATTGAGCTTGCAGGCTGTATTTTATGGCCCAATGAGATAAGAGACCACACGGGTACTGTCCACAAAGAGTCAACCAGAGTCAAATTAGTTACATACACTGGTTATAGTATGCGTGTTATATCATGCCGGTATTCTAACCAGGCAGATATCTGACGGCCATAAGTATACCTACCATATCACTAAGGTTATTTGGGTTTTACAGGAAATCATCAAATCAATGCGCTCTACAGAGATAACCTACAATGCATCCGTCCGCAAACACCCAAAAAGGAATGTGCTTGTATCATCTAATGCGTAAGTCTGTTGTTTAGGTAAACTGCATGGGGAAATTATAATTACACCAGAGATGGTATTAATTCGTGTTTCCTATACATTTTGCCAAACGTATTGTGTCAACTTATGTTGGTGGGTTTATCATGTTACAAACGAGTAGCGTACATGTCCATCGCGCGGCACTCATATGCAGGTTTTATTTTACACCAACAGGAGGGAGTCTTATTTCTATTTCAAAGATGGATTTTTTGGGCTCTGCATGTGAGGAATTGTCATTGGAACAAACCTTTAAAACTGTAAATCTACCGTGAGGTTACATATAATAGATAGGAGCATTCTTCTTATCTCTGATCCGGTGGTCTAAAATCCAAAGATCTACATCTTAGCACAGTGGTCATCCAAAATTTGGTAGTCTGTGGTGCACGGCGGAATGGTCGGCCTCGGCACTTCTCCGTGGCCTAGTCCCAGAGGGTTGAAGGGGGATATTATTATGAGCTTAATCGCAGGGTCCTAAGTTCACGGACTGATTCGTGGTGTGTTTAACTTTTGTAAAATTTTGGGCGAATATTCGAGTCGGTGTTGCAAAATTCTACTATATAATTTACTGTTATGCTGCAGTTGAGCCACCACCCTGACCGCCCTCAAACACTCAATCAAGCAAGTTGTGTAGCCATGTTAAAGGGCTCCACACTAATCCCTCACGACTACTAAGACTTTAGAAAGGATCTGGTCGGAAAATTTGGCTTACTAGATTCGATCTTTGGGGGATGGTTTTACGAGTGTTAATTCCTTCATCCAGCACTTATTTGCCTGGTTTTGTTTGTTTTTGGCTCATATATGTTCTACGGATTGTGCTGTATAGTTTATTAATGATTTACTGTCTATAGGCCTACATACACGTAGCTTATCAATTTTTATTTCATCTGTAAAAACTTTAATTTAATGTGAGCGCGAAGCGCCAGCAGAAAATTTTGAGTTCTTGCATCCAATCTTGCATTTAACAATCATGAATACAGATTTTGTTATCAACGAAGATACAATAAAAAATGCCTTACCTTCGGAGTATCAACAGGCCTATTGCACAATATGCATTCGATTCTTTTTAGTAGGAAAATAATCATTTTAAACCTTTTTGTGTTGGTCCTCCTTAAATGATTTTGAAACATATAAACAATGCGAGCGCGAAGCACGAGCGAAAAATTCTAGAGCTCTAAACTTATATAAACTTTGTAAGGAACAATCCTTAATACCAAATCGTCATAAAAGACGGAAACAAAGACAATTGACCTTGAAGAACAATAAAAAGGAGCAAAAGGCAATGAGAAAGAGCATGGACAGTAAAAAAAAAAAAAATCACCATATTTTACTTAGAGGGACCTTGATGTTTATCTGAAGTGGAGGGGGGGGGGGCAAATTGATCTTAAAATTTGAGGCGCCATATTGCTCTTAAACTATTTTAAGGGGGCTCCAAATTAAATTAAAACTCAGGGGGGTCAAATTGCTCTTAAAATTAGGATTCGGAGGGCACACAATTGATCTTAACCTTAATAGAGGGGCGCTAAATTGAAGGGGCGCCGATATGATCTTCAATATAGGCCTACACAGGGAGCGCAAAACTGACCAGAAACTAAGATAAAAGGTACTAAACCTAAAAAATGACCAGAAACTTTGAGGCGTTAAAAAATTAAACTTAGAGGCGCTATGTAGGCCTAGGGGGCGCAAAAATTAATAATGGGAGGAAACATGGCCCCTATATCATCCACTGTAGATCACCGTCTCCTTTTTCTTCTTTTCCTCCTTCTTCTTTTTCTTTTCTTTTTTTTTTTTTTTTTTCTTTTTTTGCGCCCCCTGAAGCTCCGCCCGGGGCACGTGCCCCCCTTGCCCCCCTATACGCCACTGATTATCACGGTTTTGCTAATATTGACTTTTGAAGTTGATTTAAATGCCCTTGTTTTCAAAATATTAAGGTAAGATCCACTGGATTATATTTTCAAACAAAATATTGAAAATAATCCTCTTGTTCGACATTTAGATCGAAGGATTTACAATATTTATATTTTATCTCTTTGTTGTATTACTTTCCTTTGAACTGAAAATATAAGTAGGCCTATATTTGTCGCCGATGATGATCTTCTTTATCATGACACATAATTTTGATATTGAATATTAATAAATCTGTTTGAGTATTATATTTTTTACTCCATTTTCTCACCGAAGTTATTTGTTGGAGGTATTATGACTGCAACAATTCATTTTCTCATGCGCTTGCCAATTATAACTTTTTTCAGAAATGGGGGGGGAGGCGGGATGTAAAAGAGGAGGAAAAGGTGAGAAGAAGCGAAAGGGAAAGAAAAAGCATGAAAAGGAAGAATGAGCAGGAATAAGGCCCGATGCTTTACAATTTTCGCCCAACTCTTATTCAATAGAGCGCGAAATAGCTTTATTTGGTTCTAAACGACCCATAACTAAGGCGTGGGGGGGCCCACAAGGACCGATTTTTTCATAGTGTATTAGCATATACTGCTCAAGCCTTTTTTTAAGAGAAGAAATACATTAGTGACGGAAAAGTAAAAGTAAGGAAAATATTTCAAACTAAAGTTTCCAAATTTCACAGAGAAAAGAGGCCTCGTGGGCCCTCGGCCTCCTGGGAAATATAGTCGGCCTCGTGGAAGACAATGTGCCCCTTTATTTATTCAATATATTTTTTTGAAAACCCCAAATTTCGTCTCACGCTCCGCGCTCGCGGATACTAAATAGGTCTTAATAAAAATGCACAATTATCTCAAATAATAGAAAAAAAAATTCAACTCGCGCTTCGCGCTCGCTTTGCTTTTTTTTTTAAATTAATAAAATACCAATCACATTCTTAAAAGCATCAATTAAAATGTTTTGTCGGAATTTGGTACAAACCCATATTTTTCCCATTACATCGGGCGAGCAAAAGGTATATACTCAATTTTTTTAACGTCACGCTGGCCGAGCGATAAGCGGGGGGGGGGGGGGGGGGGGGGGTTAATTTTTGGCCTTCGGCGGCCATCAAAAGAAGTCATCATGTATCAGCTATAGGGGTAAGTTGGGGGTCATTCGGCCAGCTCGTCTATTTTTTTGCCTCGCTTTTTTTTTTCTTCTTCTTTCCCCCCCCCTTTTTTTTTTTTAGGGGGGGGGTCGGGCGTCGGCCCCCCCCTGTATCCGCGCTCTGGTAATTATATGGGGTAATAATCGTATTCATGGTGGCAATTTAAAAATACATATCAAACCATTAAACTTTGTTTAAGATATTCCGAGTCTTTTTTTTTTTTTTTTTTTTTGCTAGTATATATTATTATTTTTTGTTTTCATAGGAGTAAAAATGAAATTGTTTTAATTCCCATTTTAAATCAGTATAGGCCTATATATCGGGAATGTTTTAAACTCGCGCTTCAGCGCTCGTTGCTCGCTCTGCTCGCAGATTTTTTTTTCAAAGTTGGGGCCCCCCCCCCTCTGGAAATCCTGGATCCGCGCCTGGTTCCGCATAAAATACCCTCCCAACAAGACCATATATATGATATTGTTTGTGCATATAAATTGACGCCCCACATATCCCTACCCCTCCCCGGAGACATATAGGCCTAGTATTAAAGAAATATGCCCATAGTGTTTTGTTTTGTTTTTTCTTGTTTTTACCAAAATAAGTAATGAGACCCATGAGCGGCCTCTAATCAACACTCTAAAATAAAATGTTGGAAAAAACTGTAAAGTCACAATTTCGAAAATGCTAATCACTCTGTGGGCCCTTTAAAAATTATTATACCCCTTTCCCACCATTTTTATTATTTTTTAAGTGAAGGAAAAAAAAAAGAAAAAAATGGAGCTAATCCGAAACATAAACCATGTAAACAGGTCCCTTCCATATTTGTTTCATTTAATAAAAAAAAATAAAAAATAAAAAAAGAAGAAAAAGGCCTATAGAGAGAGAAAAATGAGAAGAGATAATTATTCTTTCAGTATAGGCCTATGCCAAGATACAGTCTGTCAAACATTATGGACGTATAAATAAAATCATAGCCAAGTTCCCTCCCCATTCCTCCAGCGGCCGGGTCTTGGTCTGCCCCCCCCCCCCACCAAAAAAAAACAAAAACAAAAAAAACAACAACTTTAATAAAAATAAAAAAAATAAAAAAGAACCCTAAATGGCTGCAAACAAACAAACATTCATCCATTATTGAACTCCCATTTTGAAATTCAATGAAATATATATTTTATTGCTTTTTTTTTGGGGGGGGGGCGCTCTTTATAAACATTGATGATCCCCCCCCCTCCTTCAATCATCAACCCACGCCCCCCGCCACGTCATTCAAATCAATTCATGCACGCGCACGTCACACGCGCAAATATCACAATCATTAAACGAATCACACACATGTAAACACATACGTGGTACCGTTACGCGCACTGTCCGGGCACTGAGGTCATATGAAAACGTACCCATTCACGGAAAATAGCACGTCATTTCATAAGTATTTGATTTGAAATCTTAGCATTCACACATCGCATACTCTCGGAATATTCTCGGCGAACTAACATTGGACATACAACTATAACTCGCAATTCAGAGAAATACAAGGGGATTCAATCGAAAAAGAAAAGTTCACTCACAACGCTAATCGCATGACCAAGCGCAAAACAAGTTAGTTTCTAGGCGTAAAAAGTCCATTATTTACGGAATTCGAGAAGCAAAATACACGGGAATCGGTCTGATGCAAGTGGAAACTGTTGAGTTTCATATTTGCGCGCGTTGAATGCGTCATTGTTGACAAGTGCTCTGTAATTTTTTGATAAGTAACACGGTGTCAAAATTACCCTGCTGTCCGGGCACTGGCGTGTATACGGTAAACAATTTTCAATTTCATATTTCTATGTTTGTTTGTTTTCTTCAGTTGTGACTGTTATAGGATTGGCTCTGGTTGTATTCTTCTTCAGTCTCCTACTATCCATATTCAGAGCCAAGTATAGAGGCTATCCATACAGGTAAATAGTAATCATTGTCATTCTTTGTACTACATACAGTCTGTGTCAAATAAAATGGTACAAGTGGAAAACATTTTTTTATAGTATGAAGATTAATTACAGCTTGCTATTGTTTGGTATTTTCATAAAGCAGGAACATCACACTTTCACCTGCAATTTTTTCATCGCATTTGGTGTTGTAATTTTTGAAATATGACTAGTTTTCTACGATCAACAAAAATCCATTTTTCGCACGCCGTCCCATGCCTTTGTGTATAGGTTTCGCATAATGGTCATGAAGTGCTCAATTTCGATTTGTTCCTCGTCGCACAAAATTTAGCATAACTTTCGTTTTACGAGAGCAAATTATACAGAACAAAGCGCATCAGGAAGAAAAATCTTTTGGCTTTATTTTGGTACCACATACACATATTTCACACCTAAATATTTTCCCCCGACTGTACCCTTTTTTTGACACAGACTGTATAGCACTACAAAGCTTTTCATAAGTGTATGAATTCTCTCCCCACAAATAGGCAACACTGATTTTTCACTCTGGAATTTAAACATATGAAATATATTTAATGAATGTATGAATTAAAAAAAAACAACATCAACAAAAATTGCAATGATTTGTGTAGAAATAGTGATGTTCAATTAATTTGTGATTATTTTCATCTAATTATGTTTAATAGAGGTAAGAATGTTACCTCAAGTCGTACCCTGGTAGTGATTATTTTTCAGGGGGAAATTGTATTTTTTTTTTCTCTATTGTATATCCTGTTTGTCTAAATCAGAAAATACAGAAAATTAGTTGACAAACAACCAGGGTGAAAAC
>CALNVZ010001721.1:35576190-35588900 GCA_940671915.1 Paracentrotus lividus
GTACTTTGCTGGTTCCTTATTCTTAATTTATACATGAGAAGGTACATTGAATGAGGGTGCCTAATAATAATTGTATGTTTCTATTCAGACAATATTGAGAGCGGGAGTGCTCAACGCACCTATTCCTTGTCTATCTTCACAATGAAAATGATTCTAGCCAGATATTCTAGATATCATGACTTGCCATTTAATGTATACAATACAACATCGCTTCGGTGTGCATTATAGGGTTTTACCCAGTCTTTCTCTCTCTCTCTCTCTCTCTCTCTCTCTCTCTCTCTATCTCGCTATCTCTAGTTGTATATAAGATCAACAAAATGAATTACCGATTGTCAAAATAATTGATCGTTACTGTTATTAATATCAAATAATGCCACATTTTCGAAATATATAGATGATTATAAGAAATAACATTACCTTGTAAAATCAGTGTCGTGAATATGATCAAAGCTAGCATTCTACCAGCGTTACAACAGAAGGCATCCAGTGTGCAGGGCTGTGTTGTGATGAAGACCATTGTCTTGATGTATTTCACATAGATTTCAAAACAATATCGTATCTACATCTACTTGCACCCCTTCAAACTCTATATATCCATGTTCTTCTGCAAATTATTTCACAGGATGAGATACATGTATATGATAAAAAGCAATTATGTAGTTCCTTTTCACAGGATAAAGTTTGATGATACGTCTTCCAGAGAAGCTGAGAATCATATACAGTAGTCAACCAGGAAGTCATATAAAAGGAGTCTAACTTCAGAGAGCATGTGCTTACAAGTATGAAATTATATGAATAGAATAATATCTCTTCTTTTCAGTCATTTCGATGCAGTAACTTCCTCATGTGGTGTGCAATCAACCATGAATACAACGTGATAATACAAGATTCACAATGCAATTCAAGCATTGATATTGGTCTAGTGTCAATACTATGCAGACACCTGCACCCCGGCATGTTTCAATGCATTATTATTTCTAAAGAAATATGGGTACGATCGCTGTCATCAAGGGGACACTAGTCTATGTGTCTACAAAATGTTCAGCATTTAAAAGGACGGAGTGCCCAGATCGGGAGAGGATTATACGACCAAGGCGCAATGGAGACAAGCGTGGCCCTCAATCAAAATTTAGAAAAGTGCTCCTGACCAAAATTACCAAATTGGACAGTCACTCGCAAACCTACCCACCTTATTTATCTTTTTATTTTTTTCTTTGTTTGGTCTTGTTGGTATGCGACCGGCAATAGGTGAAAGACTAGAATCTGACCCCTCCCCCATGAAGTAAATTTTTGTCTATATGTGCGGGTTTTGCGGGCATTATTTTTAAACGTTTACCACCCCCAAACACTGAGAGAAATCACGGCCTGTCAGATTTTGAACTAAAGAAAAATTGGAGGTTATCAAAATCTGCCCCGTTTTAGGTTGCGGAACCAGTTTCTCAATCCGGCTACCCGCTGCCTCCTTTCGCGTTGTCTCTTGCTATGTCCTCTTTCATCTATAAGTACAATGTGTGCCAGGTACCAGACCCGATTAGCATTTATGCTATTTTTCTGATTCCATTTATCTTATGATGTTTTCACATGCACTGTTCATATGCTTTGTAAGAATGTGTTTGGACAATAAATACTCAAACAATCAAAGAAACAAATGTCATAATGATGATAGGCCTACTATTTAATCAAGATAATTATTATCATGATTATAGACCTCAATAAACATTATCGGTATCACAAGTTGATAGGAAACAAAATATGTCAAATAAAGCCACCCGGTATTTATGTGATGTAGCTTTAAAAAGAATATTTTGTAAGGGAGAAAGAGTCGGATATATTCCAAATATTTGCGCACCAAACTTGTTCTGATTTAACGAATTATTGAATGTTAAAGTGCTATCACTTTGCTGGGGTATTCCCCCACTTTTTTTTTTTTTTTTTTTTTTTTTTTTTTTTTTTTTTTTTTTTTTTTTTTTTTTTTTTGTTGTTGTTGTTGATGATGTGACGGTTTTTATTGTTTGGAAGATTAGACACGCTTGGCTTATAAAGGAGGGGGAAAAAGGAGAAGAAATTTAAAATCTCTTCTGCAATCTTTTTTTCAGACATAGACACTTTTTTTTTTATTTGTATGCAAGATTAATTTACTGTTGCTCTATTACAAATTATGAAATTGTTTCATAATATATGCGCCGATATAGAAACAACTATTATTTTTGTATAGAAGGAAAAAACTTAAAAGGAAATACATGCTGACATTCTTCTATCGACACATTTTCGGACATAATCCACTAATTGCATTTAATTACATTATCAATTATCAAAAATAGTTGGATATAAACAAGAAACAGTCTGAAATTGTTAATCGCGGTACCTTTATTATATATAGATTCCACGGCTATTAGATCCCCCCCCCCCCTCCATAAAACTGTTTCAATACATCAATACCATTTGTGGGGGGGAAATCCGTTTCTTTCTGATTCAGTAATTTCCTATTCTTATACCCTAGGCTAATAATACAATATTATTATTATTTGTCTTTTTTGTAGGCCATATTATTTTCTAAGTCATATCTATTTAAATTAAGTGAGTTTGTTTGAATGTAATAGGTTATTACACATTTGAAAATTGACTAATATTACTGAGACCTAGCGACAATAGGAATTGCTTGTTTATAAGTGTATACATAAATTGGCACATGAATACCTCTATAGTTTACTAAAATCACCATACCGGCCACGTCACAGACTTCGTTCTAATGAAGATATTTCAATCTTACACATTCCAAGCGTTGTTTAAAAAAGGGGAGAAGCTAGTTTTGATTTTTGTGGTCCCAAATTGTGGAATAGTTTGCCATTCAATCTACGGTCTAGTATGTCAGTTGAATCGTTTAAAAGAAATCTAAAGACTTATCTTTTTTCGTTGTAGTGTAATATTGGAGAGTTGTATGGAAAGTGCATGGAGCAGTTTTTATTGATTATGCGCTATTTTATTATAAGAACCAGTTTATTATTATTATTATTTGTGATAAGGGAGAAAATCACAAGGTAGATTGGATATATAATTTATAGATACGTTCTGCAGTGTATGAGGCCAATGTTGCATTTACCGTAATAACAACATGCGATATGTGCAATTTATTTTCGTTATCGAACGAATAATTGGCATGCCTGGCATGCTTGCTTGATCATCCGTATTACGTAATCTTTTTGTTACGGTCACTTTCGTGTTTCGATAAGCGAACCTATAATAACAAATCATACGGTAAAAGAGTCAAACTCTATTACCATCTCCCCATCCCCCTACCCTATATAATCCTTCCTTTACGAATAGTTTATGTCAAAGGATCGTTAGTTTATAATACATTTCGAAAATTTAAATTTAAATTAACGAAAACGTTATAATTATTTGCAAAGATTTGATAGTTATGATTGATAAAATCGCACATATGATGATGGCTTGATTGTTCCAGTCTGCTGTTTTTTTTTCCTTTGTCTTTTATTGGCAGGAGAATGGAGCACTAGCAGCTTCTCTGCAGGATTCATTATTACGTGATCTGGCAACAAACAACCTCCCATCTCTTTTGATGTCGCCAAAGCAACTTCTTACTCAACCAACATATTCACGTCATGGACAAAAAAATGGAAGCCTGGGCTTCGTCAAGACGGGGTCTCTGTTTTTCCCGTTCAACCATTATCTTTCGCCCTCTATATCTCTCATTTGGCCACTACCGTATCCTTGCCCGACTCCGCATCTGCAGCAATGAAGTGGACACATAGTTTAGCGGGCTTACCTTCACCTACTGGAACCCCTTAGTAAAATCGCTTTGCAAGGATTTAAGCGTCCCACATCCTCGCCAGTCTCAAGAAAGGAGCCTATTTCACCGCTATTCTCTACTGAAGATTATTGGGATAAGTACGGCCATGACACGCCTCGCTATCCGACCTGCTCTTTTGTTCGTTGTTTTATTTCATACGCTGGTTTCTGCGTTTCGACGATTTAGTCACATCTCTAAGAGCGACCTTCACTTTACAAGCGATCGTCTAGTAGTTCATCTAACTAGATCGAAAACGACCAATTCAGACAAGGATCCAACGTTGTAATCGCAAGATCTTCTAAAGACTCATGTCCCGTTCGACCTCCGCAGCGTCCTGCCAGCTCTCGGTGATCGTCCTAACTCTCAACTGACCGTCCTACGTAAATCTGTCTTTCTTCAAAGGGCCTTATTTCACCGACCCGCTGCCTATCTCCAGCCTAACAACACGTACGCGTGAAGATAGTTTTGGATGCTATCAAGCCTTTTGTTCCGGACTCATTCAGCTTATGGTCTCATAGCATGAGCACGGAGGGGGCAACGAAACCGCGGCATTAAAACGCGAACGTCTCACCCTCCTAATTTCTTGTTGCACGGACGCTTGGAAGACAGAAAAGGCCACGGAATGCTCTTACTTGCAACCGGGATTCTAAATTCGTATTTCTCATCTCCTTTCACAATATTCTGTGGAACATTGATATATATGGTATTCATATGACTATGTGTGATATCCTAAATTGTTAATATTGATTTCTCAGACTATCTCATTTTTCCTTACTATCATCGTAACCGCTATTCCTAATTAATTCCCTTACACTTGTCAACCAAAGCGAGCGGCCGAGTGCGCCCTCACTCCATGACCCATTTGCGCCGTCACCCACGTTTCCTCCCCTTTTAAAAATACAAAAAAATTTACGCGGGCCTGTTCGCTGGCCTCCCGTTATTGCGGGGTGCTTTCTACACTATGTCAGGTACCTGAAGGTGCCTTGCCCCCCCTCCCTCCCCCTAGTCCCCCTTTTCTCTATATTCCCCACCCTTAACAAATTATTAAGCTATAGCATACTACTAAATGTATTGCGTGTGTCACGCCTGGATCTCTTGAGACAAGTATCGCCGTATTCAGAATGAATTTATGAATGAGTGATAAATTTTTGTCTTCCCACAACCTTTTTCTGAATTAAATTTAAATTTCCACGTCGCCTGTGTCAGAAATCATATTTCGTATGACGGTCAAATATAAATTACTTATAATGCCACTTCTGATATTAATGTTCAATTACTTCAATGAATTGGCGATATTTGAAATTCATGCAATTTCTTGGTGTCCAACTTTACGGATACCAAGAACTCTTAAAATGTAATGAATTGTATAATAATAAATGCTGAGCCAAATACTCGCGCCGTAGCCAAGCCTCTAAAACCTGACTCGTCTATTCGTTCTTATTCTGTCTATCGTATGAGGTAGATATAGAAAATAAATTAACTTTCTAACAGAACGTAGTGGAGGAAGAAAATTAAAAAAATCTCGGTTTGTTTTAGCGGCGCCACTTTTTCTGCTTCCATTGGCGTTTTCCTCTCAACCTGTTACCCCTCAAAAGGTGCTATTCCGCCCTCTTTCTACCACTACACTACCAGTACGCCACAGGACTGGC
Organism: Paracentrotus lividus; assembly: GCA_940671915.1. Taxonomy (NCBI): domain Eukaryota; kingdom Metazoa; phylum Echinodermata; class Echinoidea; order Camarodonta; family Echinidae; genus Paracentrotus; species Paracentrotus lividus. The sequence continues at coordinate 35,581,648 of CALNVZ010001721.1, forward strand.
ATTGCACACATACAGCTAGCACACACACACTGCGGATCAGAGCTGTTATTGTAAACGAAGATTTCTGAAGAAGTACATTCGCTGTGATGCACCTGCAGGAATGAATGGATAACGCCACCAAAATTATCATCAACCAGGACAGTTTACCTAATTTGGAAGGATACCAAACATAGCACCGATAAGTATGGAACTATAAATATTGGATTGAAAGCTTATCTCATCCCTTGGAATAATATTTGGTAGATTTTCAGCAGGAGTATACCAGCGGCAAGACCAGGCACTCGGTACGGGAAGAACATGGCGTCGGTACAGCGGCGCAAGCCAGTGGTGTACATAGCCGCAACGCTGTGGCTATGTTGTGCTCTTATTATTGTTTCGGTAAACGCTGAAAAGGCGAACAAATCTGCTAACCAGCAAGAGGAAAGCGTTGATGGGACTAGCAAGGATGATCCTAATAACCCGAAAAAGAAATTACCAGAGTTTCCAAATGGAGTTATCAAATTTAACAATCCCGATTTGCTGAAGGGTATATCGGGAGCTGGTCGATCGTCTGCGGGGAATAAGCGGCAGGGTTATTCCGTCGTACCAGCGGAGTTCCGATCGGGAGTGACTACGAGTTTGGTGGACGAATCAAGGACACTTGCCAAGAAATACAGCCAGATAATTGAAGAAGAGCTGGGATATACAGCAATGCAGGTGAGTGAGATTTTCATGAACAATTTCTAAAATCCATTTAATGTATGCAATGCAATTTATAAAACTTATCAAGAACTTCAAATTTGATTTTTAATATCACATGTTTTAATCAAACTCAGAACCTCGGTATAAAGGGAGTTATTTTTGCGTGTTTTTTTTTTTTTTTTTTTTTTTTTTTTTTTTTTTTTTGTGATTTCCACGAGTCACTCCTCGCAAAAATTTCCACATAAATATATGTTTATTTATAGTAATGAAAACCTCACAAAAACTGAAAATTTAATTTCACTTTTTAGTCCAAAATCGCGAAAATATCCAGGTCTACACGAAAAAATATTAGCTTATATACAAGATGAGCTAGACAATACTCAATAATTCTCATTCTCAAAAGACAAACTACAATTTTATGAATTGTTAGGTCAGATGTATTTCAAGTATGACGTGTGATTTTGTGAATACTTGAATTTTCGGTTTACATGAAATGTACAAGTTCATGTATGTAAATAATATACTGGGTATTTATTTCGTAACTAATTTTCTATTTCGAAGAATCTGCTGTTTGGGTGTTCTTGAATGGTTGAGTAGATATGTCTGTTCTAACATTAGGAGAATACAAAAAAAATATGCCCAAATGAGTGGTACAGCCATGGTGTAAAATACACAAACCGGAGCTCCCCCCCCCCCAAAAAAAAAAAACAAAACAAAACAAAACAAAAACAAAAAGAGGAAGGAAGGAAACTGGTAAACTGAACAGAATTTCAAATTGTATTCATATAACTTTAATATAAATTTCCAGTGAAACCACATAATCTGTAGCATGACAGTCGCAGTCCACCTCATTATACATGTATTTGATGAGGAAAATAAAAATTGTGAAATAATCTGATGCGTTTAATGTTAAAGGGACGTATAATTGATAAAACATGGGGAATTCACCTTATCTCGGGTGAAATGATAACATTCCAATCAGAGCCTGAGGCGTGTTGCGTAATCTCCGGCGACAGGGTGTCTGGAGTATAATCCGGTATAATTCTTCATGGCTAGACTAACTAACCAGAAGTCCGAAGTAAATCTAACCTATGTTTTGTTTTTGAAATGGAGCATGATACAAGTCCTCTCTTTGAATTAATACGAAGAGACCCGTTGAGAGTCTATAACTGAGGACTAGAGAATCCGAAGCTATTGACCCTATTGACTGACTGGATTCGGTCAACTTCGTCATGTTCGTGCTGTCCGAATGTTAATCCCCAGTAGTCTGATCTATGCGTAAGCCTCACTGTCGATTGGGTACGAGTCAATGGAGCTCAGGAAAAACGCGCATTCCCCACGATCTCCGACTTGCGAGGGCCTTTAAAGTTGTTTGGTGTAGCCTACATTATTGTAAATGTGACAGAAATTGAATTGAAAATTTAGAAATCCTTGTCATACATGCACATTTTCACTTTAACCTATGGGCTCATGATGATAGACAACAGATTGATAAAGTCCAGGTAATAAATACATTTTATGTTACATGTCAAGGCAAAGTTCTGATATCTAATATTTTCTGGTAACAATAAAAAATAATTTATGAAAGGATGAGAGAAAAGTAACCCAACAAGTGTATGTACTTGAGTTTATACTCATAGCAAACCCTTTAATAGAATGAATACACTCATTGAATCCATTATCAATATTATCATTAGTTCAGCCATATATGTACATATCAGAAAGCGATATACAAAATTACAATTTGAACAAAGTAAATTCATTACAGTACATACTTGTACAGAAGAAACACGGTTTGTAAAGATTAACTGAAAAAGAGAAGGAAGAGAGAGGAAGAAAGAAGTTGTTTACAAACCTACATGTATAAAGTGTGTCATAACTTGATGATTAGAAACAATTTACTGTGATGTTTAAAGACTTTTAACTCTCATGTAAATTGTAATTATATCTCATTGCATACATGTACATGTAGATGAGCAATCAACTTCAAAATGTATTATTGTCTCTCAAATCTAAACTTAGCGTGCACCCTATTGTTTGCAAACAGTTTATGGTTGATTTGCCAAGAGATTTATGACAATCGTTACAATCTCATTAGATTTTCCGGATGGCTAAAGATTGGAGGAGGCACAACCATATTGTTTACAAGTGCATTAACTCTAACACTTGAGGCATCCTTAAAATCAGCAATGATGCATGCACTAACGATTACAAAAATATTAACAGTCTGATGTAAACATTTGGCTAGATGAAAGATCTGTGCAAACTACATGTATATAGAAAACAAACATGCATTTATGCAGTAAAATCCTTTAAAGGAAAAAATCCTGCTCACAGAGAAATTTAATCAAAATACATAATATAAATATTCAATTCAAGAACGAATCTGGAAGAAAATTATTAACATTTAACATGAAAGCCTTCATCATTATTTCTTCAAAAATTAAATTGACTTTTTATTGTTTACGTACGAAATATGCATTTATGTAGGCCTACATGTTCACATGGATGTATATCTGTGTATGTATTCTCTACTTCCACTTGGAATTGGAAAAGTCATGACCATTCTGCATTGTCATAATATACCGAAAAGTATATTGGAGTTAGATCACACAGGACTGTTTGACTCCCGACTTGCAGGCATATTTGTCTTCTTTTAACTGCCTTTGTGTGGGAGAGCTCTCATAAACAAGTCTCATGTTTACAATGTGGTGAGAATCACTGAGTCTCCCTTTGTCATATCTAGATGATATGCACTTGGGGAAATATTTGTAGATGTAATGAATAATATTCATACTCCACATGTACATGGGATTGATAGATGAAGAGGGTTCATGTACTTTCATGACGATTTAAAATACATGAGAAGGATCAGAAATATAGTCTTGAACATATCTTGAATTGTGTTCATTCAACAAAATAAAATTATGCATTACAATTAAATCCTAAAAACATGTATTGGACAAAACATCCCTGGACCAATAAACATGTAGGCATATCTGGAAGTTGCCACAGCAATAGTTCAATTAACATTTGGATGGTAATTTCACATTGAAATTCAGCAAAATGATGGACTGTACATCACTTTATGAAACTTGTATGTATGGTTCTACGTGGGCCCTGTTTCATAAAACTTACCATAATCATAATAAACAGCTTATGATCACTACCATAGATAGATATATCGAAAATTCTTGACCTTGTTCAGACAAAAATAAAAAATGGCTTGTTTTTTAACTGCTTGAATTGTCCTCATACAGTATTCTAGCATCAAGCTTTGACTATTCAGCATGCATAATATAAAGCTGGACTATTCATCCACACAATATAAGATCAAGATAAAACTGTTTGTATTAAAGATTATAGACCTAGATTGTGAGCATTTCTTTCTTTATTCTGTGTACGCTGCTCTACTGAGTCATGCTTTATTGTGTTCTACTGGAATATTTTCCAAAGCTTTTCAAATTTCTTCAACTTTATTTTCTGGAGTTTATTTACAAAGCATTGATATTTCATGAAGATATTTTTCACTCTAGTCTAAGTTACAAAAAGTGAGGAAGAAATGAATATATGTTGTACCATGTGCGTAGGGGTGTTATATTTTGTTGTGTACATTTACATGTAGCCTACACAAAAAGTAGGCTTCCAATGTATGTGACGTATAGGCCTACTGTATTCGCTGTTATTTTCGCGCGATTAATTTTTCGCGCAGAGCGGCCTCAAAGAATGTTCACAGGTTCTTGAATTCGCGCTGCATGTTCATAAGCACACAATTGAACGCTCACAATACATGGCGATGCATAAAAAAGCATGCTCATACACTCGCAGGTTTTTTAAATTCGGGCCTACCGATCTTCACGTGAAATCCGCGAAAATTAATGTACCGCAAATATTTCCACATTTACAGTACCGTATACACGCCAGTGCCCGGACAGCAGGGTAATTTTAACACCGTGTTACTTATCAAAAAATTACAGAGCACTTGTCAACAATGACGCATTCAACGCGCGCAAATATGAAACTCAACAGTTTCCACTTGCAATTTCAGACCGATTCCCTGTGGTATTTTGCTTCTCGAATTCCGTAAATAATGGACTTTTTACGCCTAGAAACTTAACCTGTTTTGCGCTTGGTCATGCGGATTAGCGTTTGTGAGTGAACTTTTCTTTCTCGATTGAATCCCCTTGTATTTCTCTGAATTGCGAGTTATAGTTGTTGTATGCCAATGTTAGTTCGCCGAGAAAATTCCGAGAGTATGCGAGTGTGAATGCTAAGATTTCAAATCAAATACTTATGAAATGACGTGCTATTTTCGTGAATGGGTACGTTTTCAATATGACTCCAGTGCCGGACAGTGCGCGTACACGGTACCACGTATGTGTTTACATGTGTGTGAATCGTTTATATGTGAATATTTGCGCGTGTGACGTGCGCGTGCATGAATTGATGAATGACGTGTGCGTGGGGCGGGTTTGATGATTGAAGGAGGGGGGGGGATCATCAATGTTTTATAAGAGCGCCCCCCCCCAAAAAGCAATAAAATATATGATTTCATTGAATTTCAAAATGGGAGTTCAATAATGTGATGAATGTTTGTTTTGTTTTGCAGCCATTAGGGTCTTCTTTTTTTTTTTTTTTTAAAGTTTGATTTTTTTTTTTTTTTTTTTTTTTTTTTTTTTTTGGTGGAGGGGGGGGGCAGACCAGACCGGCGCTGGAGGGAATGGGGAGGGAACTTGGCTATTGATTTTATTTATACGTCCATAATGTTTGACAGACTGTATCTTGGCATAGGCCTATACTGAAAGAAATATTATCTCTTCTTCATTTTTCCTCTCTTCTATAGGCTTTTTCTTTTCTTTTTTTTTTTTTTTTTTTTTTTTTTTTTAATTAAATGAAACAAATATGGAAGGGACCTGTTACATGGTTTATGTTTCGGATTTAGCTCATTTTTTTTCTTTTTTTTTTCTTCACTTAAAATAATAAAATGGTGGGAAAGGGTAATAATTCTTTAAAGGGCCCACAGAGTGATTAGCATTTTCGAAATTGTGACTTTACAGTTTTTTCCACCATTTTTTATTTTTAGAGCGTTGATTAGAGGCCGCTCTGCGCGTTCTCATTACTTATTTTTGTAAACAAGAAAAAACAAAACAAAACACTATTGGCATATTCATTTAATACTAGGCCTATGTCTCCGGGAGGGTAGGGATATGTTGGGGCGTCCATTTATATGCACAAACAATATCATAAATATATGGTCTTGTTTGGGGAGGGTATTTATGCCGGAACCAGGCGCGATTCCAAGGATTTTCCAAAGGAGGGGGGGGCCACTTTGAAAAAAAAATTTGCGAGCAGAACGACGCGCGAGCGCGAGTTAAAAACATTCCCCGATATAAAGGCCTATACTGATTTAAAATGGGGATTTAAAAATTTCATTTTATTTCCTATGAAAAACAAAATAATAATATATACTAGCAACAAAAAAAAAAAAAAAAAAAATGGAATACCTTAAACAAAAGTTTATGGTTTGAATATGTATTTTAAATTGCCACCATGAATACGATTATTACCCCATTATAATTACCAGGCGCGGATACACGGGGGGGGGGGCGACGGCCCGCCCCCCCCCCTAAAAAAAAAAAAAAGGGGAAAAAAAAGAAGAAGAAAAAAAAAAGCGAGGCAAAAATAGACGAGCTGGCCGAATGACCCCCAACCTTACCCTATAGCCTGAAATGAATGACTTCTTTGATCCCCCCCCACCCCGGCTTATCGCTCGGCCAGCGTGACGTTAAAAAAATGAGTTAACCTTTTTGCTCGCCCGATGTAATGAAAAAAATTTGGGTGTACAAATTCCGACATTTCCGATTTTGGGCCCCCCCCCCCCTGTAATGAAATCCGGATTCCGCCACTGATTACATCAGACGCTGCGAGCACAAACTATGCCATTTAATTATCTTGAAGAACGGCATGTTATGTCCAAGTTGTTATGCAGAGGCCGTGAAATGAAATGAAAGTGGGGTCGAGATGGAAAAGGGCAATTTTACTGAAAAGGGGGCAATTGAGACCAGAGGCATAAAGAGAAATGTATTCGGATGAATAGGGGGCGCGCCAAAAAAACAAAAAACAAAAAAAAAACATTTTAATTGATGCTTTTAAGAATGTGTTTGGTATTTCATTCATTTTTAAAAAAAGCAAAGCGAGCGCGAAGCGCGAGTTGAATTTTTTTTCTATTATTTGAGATAATTGTGCATTTTTTATTATAGACCCTTAGTATCCGCGAGCGCGGAGCGTGAGACGAAAATTTGGGGTTTCAAAAAATATATTGAATAAATAAAGGGGCACTTTCTAGTATTCCCACGAGGCCGACTATATTTCCCAGGAGGCCGAGGGCCCACGAGGCCTCTTTTCTCTGTGAAATTTGGAAACTTTAGTTTTAAATATTTTCCCTACTTTTACTTTTCGTCACTAATGTATTTCTTTCCCTTTAAAAAAAAGGCGTTTGAGCAGTATATTGCTAAATACACTATGAGAAAAATCGGTCTTGTGGGCCCTCCCCACAGCCTTAGTTATGGTCG
>CALNVZ010001721.1:35605366-35766386 GCA_940671915.1 Paracentrotus lividus
GATGGGATTGATTTCACTTGGATATTTCAGAAGGAAAGAGAAAAAGTGTGCGTTCATGGTCCAAAACTAGAATTAAACAGGAACAGGAATCATGATTTAAACACAAAATAAAGCACAGAGCTTAATCACGATCAGCGGTGCACTGCTCGTGGTTGATAATGTAATGCTGATTATATGCGGAGTATCTTTCAATTGTCCACTCAGCACAGTTTTCTTTTCCTTTTTGATGATCATCCTTCAAAACGCACGTTTTTCAGAGATTACACAATGTAATTTTCTCAGATTAAATTCTCAGAAATTTACGCCAGGGAATTGGAACCATGAACGCAACTTACATTTTGTACATGTATGTTTCTTTCTATATAGAGCTGTGTTTTGTTATTACATTTTGTATCATGAGTCGTGTTCCTGTTTGAATTTAAAAATTGACCATAAACGCACCCATAGAGAGAACAAAATGGATAGTTTGGTGATGGAGAGGCCTGTTGAGAAGAAGATCGTTTTCACTCATAAATCTGCCACTTTCTTGCGATAGTTTTGAACTTTTTGGGGAGAGGTTATTCTTAATTTTTTGTTCGGACCTGAAATAAATCTTTTTCTTTCCCATGCAATAAAGCCTCCATGTTTGTTTAGCATGATTGTATTGAACTATGAAAATCCCACTTCCCAGCGATAATTTTATTATGAGGTTCTTTACACCTACATGTATATGGTTATGCCTATAATATTTTGTCATGTTAGAAAAACATTTACAGCTTAACTGAAAGAAGCTGGCCAAAACATTTTTATTCAGAACTTCAGATAAAATTTTCTTTTTAGTTTTTCAGCCGCACACAAAAATAGCCTTTATTCTTTTTCTATCCTTTTTTCTTAATTTGTATTTCTGTCTGTGTCACATTACAGTATTTCATTCACCTAGCTTGTTCATTAGTAGAAGAAGAGAAAGATATCTCACCATAGATAATTCATCTTGGTATGCATGGGTATCACAGAGCCACTTATGTTATAAATGATCCATCTCTCCTTGCTAGAAATTCAATTTTATAGAATCCAAAGTTAATTCCACTTTGGCTGTTTAGTTTGACGCTCTTCCGTGCGTCCCAGTTTTTCATTTTCCACTGCCCCCCCCCTCTATTCCTTCACTCCCTTGGCACCCATGCCCTGACAAGAATTATGTTGAGTTGATAAATGATCACAAACGTGGGTGGGGCAAGTGGCTGGTTTCTAGCCATACATTTTTGTAAAACACAACTGAATGAATAGCATGTATTTTAGTCAGGCAGCCAGCTCAAGATTGGTTAGCTAAACGAGGTACCAGTAGGTAAAGTATTGGAATATATGGGGAAGAATCCCACATTTACTAAACCAACTTCTGGCAGTGCATCTCTGCTGCATTAGGTCCCTACAGCCGGGGGCATCCAATGAGTGCCCATTTTACAAAAATTCTATTTTGAATAAAATAGCAGAATTTATTTTCTAAACACACTAACTTTGATGTCAAAATAAAGAGTATTACATTGTCTTAACGCTTGTGTCATTTTGAAATCAGACTGAAATCGAACAGTGAAAGTTTTGATGAAGAAATGTTTTTTTCTCACTTTTTTTAACGCAAATATTTTTTGTTCCTTTTTCAATAATTTTTAATAAATAGTTTGTAAAACATTGATGTTTGTAACTTTCTTAAAAACTACCTACGTGCATGTGAATGATGCTGTAAAGAGAAGGGAGTTATATCTTATTCCGATAAGAATTATGATGAGCTAAAGTCAGGAACGCAATATAGACAAAAATCAACAATTTGCCCCGTGACTGAGAATCACACAATACCCGCACGTGTATATGAAAAGCTGATTGTATGCGATGGCTGTGAGTAGGCAACAAAAGTGCCAAAAATGCGGAACATTTCGATACTTGTTTTGTCTGCTAAAAGCTATCGGATGTTATCGGCCTTTCCTAATACACGTACGGGTATGGGATCTTTCTTCGATACGGGGCAAATTGTTGATTTTTGTCTTATTGCGTTCCTGACTTTAGCTCATCATAATTCTTTATCGGATAAGATATTAACTCTCTTCTTTTTACAGCATCATTCACATGCACGTAGGTAGTTTTTAGAAAAGTTACAAACACAATGTTTATACAACTATTTATTAAATTATTGAAAAAGGAACAAAAATATTTTGCGTAAAAAAGTGAGAAAAAACATTTCTTCATCAAAACTTTCACTGTTTTCGATTTCAGTCTGATTTCAAATGACACAAGCGTTAAGACAATTAATACTTTTTTGACATCAAAGTTAGTGTGTTTAGAAAATGAATTCTGCTATTTTTATTTCAAATTAGATTTTTTGTAAATGGGCACTCATTTGGACGCCCCGGCTGTAGGACCTAATGCAGGCAGAGATGCATGCCAGACGGTTGGTGTAAATGTGGGATTCTTCCCCATATATTCCAATACTTTACTACTGGTACCTCGTTCAGCTAACCAATCTTGAGCTGGCTGCCTGACTAATTGTCTGTTAGGTGTCTGTTGCAGCTGTGTAAGATGTGGATAAAGGTACATAATTGTTGAGTTTTTTTTTTACCTGCTAAAACTAAAAAAATTGGGCAGAATATCATGACAGGAAACATCAATAGGATAGGTTGCAAGGTGTTTTTTTTTGGGGGGGAGGGGTACATGTATGGGGTAAGGTAGGATAGTGGTGTATTCTTCTTTCTTTCTTCTTTCATTCAGTTGTGATATATCTTTCTTGAATTCAACATCAGGGACAAAAACTTTGTTCAGCTGAAACACTCAATCTACAATTAAAACATCGATATTAAAAAATAAGGGGTAGGCATTTTTCGATATCTTTATTTTTGTCTCAGAATATGTCTCTCTATTTATCTATCTGTCCCTTTCTGTATTCTTTGTTTATTTCTATAATTGTTCTATTTCTTATTGCGTCTCTCTCTATTGAAGGCTGACTGAAACAAGTTATTTTTTTTTTTTTTTTTTTTTTTTTTTTGGGGGGGGGTTACCATTTTATTCATGTCTTCTATTATGTTTCTCTGTAACTCTGTCGTTTCCTCTTTCTATTTTGTACATTGTACATGTATATCTTTGTATTTTTATCTTTACGTTTCTCTCCCTATGGAAGGGTGACTGATAGGAGTGATTACAGCATGGATGGGTGGTAGAGTGAATGAAAAATGGTGTTTTTCTCTGAGGGGCATCCCATGGGCTGAAAGGGGAGAAGCATGAAATGTGGGGATGATTGTGAGGAGGATTTATGATGAGGGCCATGGTTGGGGGCTGCAAAGGGTAGACGGGCATTCCTCATTTATTCTCGTACTTGTAGAAGATGTAGAAATATAGAAGAAAGGAAAGATGACTACATGTACATGTAGGCCCTGTATAGATGAAGGCTAGATGGTTGATGCTCTTTTTGGTAAAGCTTGTTTTATGACAGGAAATTTCTTCTGAATTGTACTGGCAGTGCATGTAGGTCTATAGGATGTTGAAAACAAAAATGTTCTTTACAATATTATGCATGTCATTTAACATTGACAAATGGTACTAGTTTAGATTTCTGATATGATACATAAAATAAGCTTTTCTTTCGTTTGGAACATTGAACATAGCTACGTGTACACGTATGAAATTGGTAATTATATTCAAAAGGCCCTCACAAAAAGTTCACTAATAAAATGTAGGCCTAAATATACATTGTACACTTGTACATGTAGTTGGTGTATTAAAAAAAAAAAGATTTTCAAAACCTTTCTTGGTAAATACTTTCTGGTGATGTTTATTTTGAAAAATTACATATAGTTCAGCTTTTTTACACCAGCAAAAAAGATTAATTATCCTAGCGGTGCCTGACCTTTCATTAGCAAATTAACATTGACTTGTAATTGGGGCACTTATTGACTTTATTGCGCTTAATGGTGTGACTTTAATGATTAACCCTGAAACCCTGCTACACAAACACCCCCAAGTCAATACTGTCCCTGTAATTAACATGAAGCCTCATGTTTCTTAACTATACTATCAGGTCAAGGATCTCAGAATTTTTTTATTAATTTATTTACAGAGTATTCAGAAGAGAATGGTTTTAGCCATTTATTTCAGTGGAAAACACACATTGTACTTGAGATTTAAATAATTGTATTTCTTTAATGTGTATAATGTAAATTATGTAGTCTTTTAAGTAGTTATTGACATAAAACTTTTGCTGGTGTTTTAAATAGAGTGTATAAGACATATTATTCTAATCTGATCAACCACTCTGAATAGCTTGTTACATACGAGAAAGCCATACAGTACAAACAAAAGTGACTCAAATAACATTTATACATTCTAACAACTGCACTTACATCCCTTTTTTAATGAAAGCTACCATACATGTAATTTAAAGTACATGTATGTTATTTCATTCTGATCAACTGCTCTGAATACTGTTGCTCGTCAGTTTACACAGAAGAAGGCCATGCAAACAAGAGTGTACAAAATGACACAAATTGAAACAACCTTTTTGTCATTTGAACAAGATCAGCCCTGAGCACTGCTGTTGCCCTTCGTTTCTTCACATCTTTCAATGTCAAATGCATTGTATGCTGCTAGAAAATACTGATGCAACCATAGATAAACTACGGAAAGGCCTGGCCTGAACCGAAGCATTTCCATTTGGAGGAAAAATTAAGAGATACAGGATTCTTTCTGTCACATCTGTAAGGCTGGAGTATTATTTTACTTGTTTGTTTTTTAACAAAATAATATGAAAAATGATTAATTAAATGTTTATCCAAGGGATCAGGCAGTGCCAAAGTAAATGCCTTTGATTGGGTGACTTAAAATGTAACAAAATTTTTTTACTTTCCTGCATAATTTGTTTACTTGGAGTAAAAATTAAAAGTGAAAAAATTGTTTTTTTGACTAAGCCTACATGTAGTTAATGAAAGTTATTACAAGGAGAAGAATCTAATTCCCCTCACATCTTTTGCTAAAGGAAATCAATAACAAAGAGAGACAAATGAAATCAGTTGTAGAGGACCTGAATAAACAAGAGAGCTCAATGCAGAGTTGTGACACCCTGCTGTGTACTTATCCTGATTAAATTGCCATTATTGATTCAGCATGACATTTCTCTATAGCAGCCTCTCGCATGATTGATTTTGATAAGAACGGAGGACTCCGATTGTGACTTCTACTATCCTAATATTTATTTCATTAGACGCTGCTGCACTAGCTCAAATTAAAAAATAGCGCGCTAATTGATGGATCGGGAAAAAATCCTGAAAAAGAAACCGGTCCTTCACCAGCTCAAGCTTTTTTAAAATTTCGCATGTATGACCTGACGTGACCTTGAACAAACAAGCCCGATGTGTATTGCGCAACTGGTAATACCGCTAGCTTATACCCGCACATGTGCAAGATTTTGGATTTAGCTCGAGCTAGTGCAGCACCATGCAAAATAGTGCGCTATTTCGTGCTAAAACCACAAACCAGCTCGAGTTTTTTCAAAAAACCCTAAGATGACTCAGGCTGGGATTTCCTCCAAAATATGTTTGACCACAAAGCAGGATTTCTTCTGATCTGGCTAATTCATCGGATCACAAATAGCACGCTATTTAAAATAGCTCGAGCTAGTGCAGCACTGCGTATTGATTCTGATAAGAACGGAGGATTCCGATTGGGACTTCTACTATCCTAATATTCATTTCATTTAGATGCATGCATGCGTATCGTATATTAGCTGTGTTTTTGCCTCGAGCTCTACTGTATTGTTGTCACATACATTATCATCTCATGTGTGAAATAATTAAGTTCCAAGAATTGATTTTGTTTTCTGTTACTTACTTGACCTGATGAACAAATAAGATCTTAAACCATCATACTGAATAATATACATGTATATTTACATTTTGATAGTTAAATGTACATTTTAGTCAGTTTTTGTAATAAAATGTAATAATACATGCACAATTTACAATGTATAACAATTCAACTAAATGTTGTTTTTTTTTATTGTTTTTCAGACTGAAACATACATGTGTCTGAGCACCCCCTCCCTCCATGACTGATATTAAAATGATGAAGATATACATGTAGACCTAAATATTACTGACATATTTAAAAACAACTTGTGGCGTACATGTATATTGAAAGTGACAATGTACCTGCCTGCAATCATGCTTGATGGATATTCATTAGGCAAAGTACAAGTAGAACCTACATCATAAATGTACAACCAAGAATATTATTCAGCAATTCTCTGTCACTCCATTTGCTCTAATAGGAAAAAAAATCTTTCATTTGTATTCCATTAGTTTCCAAAATACTATTATCACATTAATAGGAAAATGCATTGTTGAAAGAATATTTAATGATGTACTGTTCACTTACCTTGTACTTGAACATTGTAAATAGAATAGTCTTTAAATAAAACATGTACAATTTACTCTGTACATTTTAAACCCAGATTTAAGGATTTGCTTTGAAAATGTTGATTGTTCACATAGAAAATGAAGACCAGGGGGGCGTTTCACGAAACCGTCATAAGTCTAACTTCTTGACTAAATCGGAGATAGTGAACAACTTGTCCACAGCGGTTCCACGAAGCGCCCTCTCTGACAAGATCGTGGACAACAAGCTGACTAAATACTTATGACAGCTCCGGACCTGTCATATCTTTTGGAGAGCGCTGATACGTCAATCCAACGCAATTTATGGCAAGCGATCGGTTTGGGCGAATTGCATTTCGCGACAATCTCGATTTTCTCATTTTTGTTCATACAAAATGTGGCAAACCTCAGGATTTTGGTCTAATATCTAGAAATAAATGGTTGTTAACAATTAAGTGATTTTTATATCCAATAAAGAAATAATATCTCGTAATATATCCAATCAAGAAATAATATTGAATAAATTGCAAAAGCATTATTCAGCTTACCATAAAGCTAAATAAAGAGACCCGCAGAGACTACGTTGGTAGTTACAATCGATCTATTAGTCCCAAAATTAATAATTTTGAATAAATTTCTTTAAATTACAATGCACTATTAATTTCTTTTTGTGGAGCAAACAGAAAATTTAGGAAAAAACCTCAATCTAGCTCCATTTTCAGCTAGCGTAATTTTTATAGTCTGATTTATGAAACTATGAAATTAGCGCATCCGGGGGTACCCATCTCATGTTCTGACGTGGTCTTATTAATTTCATGATTGACACCTTGTAAATATATGCAGTAAGAAACATTGTGCGTTTTAATTCATATTATATAAATTATACATCATTTTATGAGCTTTCATACTGTTATTGACCGATTTATCACTTCAATTTCGATAATATTGAAAAATTTTGCTAAACCACAATGTCTAAATATCAACGAAACCGTGACTAAGGCTATTGCTCGATGACATCATCTCCGATAATATCGATATTACAAATTGTCGAGCTTGGAAGAGCTTTGGTAACCGACTTAGTAAGATTGGAGCTAACTACGTAGTTGGTGGATAAAGTATGACTAACTTGTCCATGGTTTCGTGAAACGCCCCCCAGGGCCCCGTAACACAAAGGTTTGCGATCAATTGCAAATTTGAAAGAAGCATTGTAATTGGTCACTGATCAGTCATTTGAACAAAAATTGCATGCAACAGTGATTGTGATTGGCTATTGCAACTTTGCGATTGATTGCAAACCTTTGTGTTACGGCGCCCTGGATTTATAGACCTTCGTATAGAATAACTGTTTAAACTTGTGCAAACAATTAGCAGTGGCCTTGAGCACTGTCAAATACTTCAAATGTTGATTTCAACTTCCAATGGGTTTAAGACTTGATACAAAGATCCCCCTTAATCTACTCCATCCGTAAAGACAACATTAGACCTTTCATCCAAATACATGTAGACATACATACATGTATATGGATGTAGTACTTGCCTCGACCCAGAGAAAATCAAATCAATTTAAGTGTTGAGAAGAGGATTTCATAGTTTATTGTTTCATGAACATTCTAAACATTAATGCAAACAATTAGCAGTGGCATTTAACAAGTTTATTAAACATAGATTGTTGATTTCAACCTCAGAAGCATTTGAGAGTTGATACAAAGATCCCACAATCAACACGAAATACCATGTTATAATGCTCTCGAGACCACTAGGAAAGATATCTCCATGTATTCATTATTCATCGTCCGATGTTCTGA
Source organism: Paracentrotus lividus (assembly GCA_940671915.1). Lineage (NCBI taxonomy): Eukaryota > Metazoa > Echinodermata > Echinoidea > Camarodonta > Echinidae > Paracentrotus > Paracentrotus lividus. The sequence continues at coordinate 35,613,558 of CALNVZ010001721.1, forward strand.
GGTGACGCATGCATGTATATCTCATCATCGTCATCTGGATTATTGTGGAAAAGACACAAAGAAGTCCTTGTAGTGGTCAAAGACTTTCAAAGACTACATCATCCGTAGGCATTTCATTAAGCTCTTATCATCCTGATGATGATAAAAGATCTGACAGTTGATCACGTCTTACATGCCAGGACTCGTATCATTATCATGTGAATTCTTGTAAAATGGGCAGTAAGGTGTGATGGTCAAAGGCTTTTTTCAAAGACTACATCATCCAGAGGCATTTCATTAAGCTCTTTATATCACCCTGATGAGAATACTAGATTTGACAGATGATCACGTCTTACGTGCCAGGACTCATCTCATCTTCGCACCTCACGGTGACAGCCATGCCGATATCGCTTCCCCCGTTGAACCTCAAAACGACGATTGGGTCTCTCATTCTCACACCTCTTAAAGATGATATTTGTGATGGGAAATCACGTTAATGCCTCACAAGAGGACTGTTATCGTTAGCTTAAAACGTGACTGTTTTTAGGATGAGAATTCGTAAGGAAAGGACACATTTTGTCTCTTTTCTTATCGGATATACTGATGTACATCGATACATATAAATCTGAAACTAAAAATCTATTTGCTCTAGATGAGTGTACGTACAGTGTAAACAATATTTATAGTTTTAAAAAGGACATTATTCAGATGCATAATCTGTTATCGACGTTTAACCCCTTTGCAATATACCTTTAAAAAATCACCAAATCATCAACATTTCTTGGGATATTATGGTCTCAACCCCTCCCCCCCCCCCCTCCACATCTAGATTTTATTGAAATGTGCATGCGACACCTTCTTGAATTTGTCCAGGGTTGGGTAGAAATGATTTTCCGTGCAAGCATTGATTTCTTCTTCCTGATTATGCATTCTACTAGGGCAGTATAATGCAGTCAACAGTGAAGATCCCTTGGGGTTTTATATATGACGATTGAATGTTAAAACTATAGTGATTGGATTCGGTTTCCATGCCATTTTAACGCTCTATAATAAATACCTTTTATATGTAGGATTATATTTTTACTGTTACGCTTTCTTTCTGTTACTTTTATCAATGAATTTTTGGTCCCTGAATAACGATGAGACTCTGAATATACCTCAAAATGATAATGAAAAGGGATAGAATAAAGTTGGAGGAGAAAAAAGATATTAACGATGGAAACTGGGAGGAGAGGATAATATATAGAAAGGAAAGGGAAAAAAAGATGGGAAGATAGAGAGAGAGAGAGAGAGAGAGAGGAGGGGGGGGGGTCCTACGTGTATGCTTATTTGCAAGTAGAAAATAGAAAGAGACAGTAAAGACAAAAGGATCATGATAACAATGCTTTAATATACTGAGCTACATGTTTATGCATAGTGAACACAGTAGGCCTACATAAGATGTAGTGTTATCAGCAGTAGATAGTAAAGTATTGTTTCCTTTATAGCTAGTAGAGTTCAAATATTCAGAAGGGAGAGAGATAGCCCTAATTTTTTTTTACTAGAGACAAATCAAGACAAAGAGATAGAGAGGGAGAGTTAGTGGGAATAGTGAAGACTGTACACAAGGAAAGAACTGCATTTCGACAAGACTGTAGCAAGAGAACAGCCTTCTTGAAAAGCCTGAAAAAGCACATCCCTACATCCATCACAAGGATTTTCTACAAAATCAGGACACAAGCATGTCCAGCAAAATCTGACCCACATCAGATGGAGATCTGTACACTGTAACAAAATTACTGGCAACTCTGCTGCATGGTGATTTACTGTAGATTTCTCTTAAATTAAGCTACTTTTAACATTAAATTACTGTAAATTCCCACAAGATACAGCAACCTACCGTCAAATATACTGTTATTTACTATGCAGCAGAGTTGCCAGTAATTTACTGTAATAATCTACAGCAATTTTGTACAGTGTAGGTTGTGACCAGGAAAGATATTGTGCATGAACATGGCTAGGTAGTGATCTAATGCTTAGTGTTATTAAAATGCTGTATTCAGATACAGATAGGTTGAGACCAGGGAAGATAATTGTGCATGAAAATGGCTAGGTAGGGATCTAATGCTTAGTTATTAAAATGCTGTATACTCTGCTGTCAGCATTACACCCGTTCTGATTGGTTCACAGGGAGATTTCTATTCAAGAAGTTCATGCAACAAGGATTCTGATTGGTTACTATCGATTTCCAATGGATTGCAACTCTTTATGTTACAGGGTCCAGATAGGTTGTGACCAGGGAAGATATTGAGCATAACATGGCTAGGTAGGGATCTAATGCTTAGTGTTATTAAAATGCTTACTCTACTGTCAGCATTACACCCATTCTGATTGGTTCACAGGGAGATTTCTATTCAAGAAGTCCATGCAACAAGGATTCTGATTGGTTACTATCGATTTCCAATTGATTGTAACTCTTTATGTTACAGGGTCCAGATAGGTTGTGACCAGGGAAGATATTGAGCATAACATGGCTAGGTAGGGATCTAATGCTTAGTGTTATTAAAATGCTGTATCCTCTGCTGTCAGCATTATCCAATTTATTATCTCCCCCTGTCGATTCGCTGAGCCGGTATGCAGCAAGATGCATCCTCTGGCTATATCATCACAATATCTTACTATCTACTGCTGATAACACTGCAGTCCCTTCCTTTTGTAGTGTCTTCACTTTTCTTTCTCTCACTCATTCTATCTTTTTCTGTCTCAGTCTTGTTTACTTTTCTCTCTCTCTCTTTATGTTCTGAATATTTCCTATTTCTTCAATTGCTATAAAATTCACAACATTTTACTATCTATATTGCTGATTACACTACAGTTCCTTCCTTTTGTAGTGTCTCCACTATTCTCTCTCTCTCTCTCTTTCTTTCTATCTCTCTCTCTCTCTCTTTCTATCTTTGTCTGTCTCCATCTCTTATTTTACTTTTCCGTTCTCTCTCTTTCTTCCTTTACTAGCTCTATGTGATTCATCACAATATCTTACTATCTACTGCTGATAACACTACAGTACATTCCTTATGTACTGTCTTTACTATTCTTTCTCTCTCTCTCTCTCTCTCTCTCTCTCTCTCTCTCTCTCTCTCTCTCTCTCTCTCTCTCTCTCTCTTTCTCTCTTTGTATGTATTTGCTTCTTCGGGAAAAACTTTGGATACTTTGCTACATGTAGATACATACATATACCATTAAAATGTTTCTTCCAAAAGCTACTTTCAATTTTTTTTATAATTATTTACCTCCGGACCAACTGCTCCACTTTTGATATGCATTTTCTTATCTCCTTATCTTTTTGTATTAGTGCCCTGTATTAACAAACATATACATGTAGTTATAATTAATTTAAAAATTTGAAACAACCATTCTGATTGGTTTAGAGTGAGACTTTTATGTAAGAAGTGCATGCAACAAGGACACTAATTGGCTGATATCAATATGCAAGTGATTAATATATTACAGGACCTGATTTGATCAATTCTCAATGTTTTCAAGTATTTGTATTTGTGTGCCCATGCTTCCATTCCATATATCCAGACCTTTTTACAATGCTGCAACAAGTCACAGATATTTTGCTACATTCTTTTTCACATGTCAAAAAGATCAAACAAATATGTACATGTTAAACAACGATATCGTGTTTATGAGTATTTGAAGAAGATAAAGAATAAATGATTAAACAAACTTTTTTTTTGTTTTTTCTCCCTTTTGTACCACTCACAGAAAATTTTGGACTCGCAGAACTACCAACAAGCAGAACAGACGGCCAGTGATGATTATCAAGTACAAAGAGTAAGTCAACATTCCTTGATCATTATCAGATATCTGTAATTCCTGCAAGTATAATTACCACTAACAATGCAAATCAATGATCATTTATCATACTACTCAGGATTCCAGGGGGAGGGAGGGATACTGTTTTGTTTTTAAAATTTCAATGTGGCACATAAAAAGGAAGACTTTGGTTCAATGTGTGGCACTTTTGTTTTTGTTTGCCAGCAAAAATCTATATACCAGTTCGAGCTGTGGTTGTTAAGCTCTAAATAAATTCAAATTGAATTTTTTGTAACGCTCAGAATATACATATGAATCTATAAAGGACTCTCTGAGAAATATGCAGACGGTACAATGTATCTTCCTTATTACCTCTGCTCAAATATTTCCTGCACTACAGCTCCTGTGTCTCACCTCAGGCTTAGTTAACAGGCACAACCCACATCAGTCGGAAGTGCATAATGCTGAGTCTGAATATAAAAGACTAGATTGCTGTTGACACAAACAGCGGATAGAAGTCTAGTCTAAACTTAACATGGTATAATTTGTTAAAGTGTCAAATTAGGGTCTGACCTTGCAGACTAGCTGGGATATTGCCCAAGGTTATTGCTAACATACATGATGGAATAGATATCAAAATGATAATCAACTTCCATTGGTGTATTCCATACATTATAAATTACAAGGTTGAATTCAATTAAAATGATTGGAACATAATGATAAGTTACAATGTAGCTGTGATAATAAGGAATATTGATGTACTCTGACAGTTGAGCTGAATTGTCATTCTCTAGTTCAGTCATATAAAAGGCCTTAATTTTTATTTATAATTTACTGTACCTTACCAGTTTGTCAAAAAATAGTGTATAAATATTACAGAATTAGAAATTGATTCACTCACGGCCGGATTAATGCCATGATAGTTGTGAACTATACAATCGTAATAATTAATTTTCTCTTTAATTCTGGTGTCTCTGGATTTGAAAAGTAACAATACTGCTGCCATCATGTCTGTAGATAAATTTCCACCACAACATGCAAGACTTTTTCATTTTTCAAAGATTTTTTTCTATCCCTTTTCTTCCCTTTTCATGAACAGATATCAATGAAGATTAGATTAAAGCTAAGAAAGTTTCAGAACGTTCTCAATACAAATAGACGCACAATAGAATCCCTCTACAGACAGCATAGGACCTCACCTGTCTCATCCAGTGTAGACTGCTGCACACTTCCAAAGTCAAAACACAGGTAAGGGTGTGTCGTGTGAGGTATAAGAAACTACACCGTTCTCTGATAATGTTTCAAACATTGCTGATATTATGATAAATACTGTGTTTACACAATGGCTGTGCCTACATGTAGGTCTTGATACGCAAGCCATGTTCCAACACAACATTTTTTTTTTTTTTTTTTGTCCTGTAATCCGTGACCCGAATTCAATATTGCTATTTTTGCTCCACCAGTCTGTGAGATGAAGTCGAATCAGCAAGTTTTTTAAACAGAGAGATGTGTACATTAAAATGCAGTCATTTCAATTTTGTATGACTATTGAGAGCAAATTGCATGAACTTGCCTCAATTGAATTGTATTTTTTTCTTTTTTTATTTCAATGTTCAAATTTTTTTCCATCTATTTGAATTAGTTGAAAGGGATTTTTTGGTTGCACAATAACTGAATGCAATATTTGTATGTTTATCTGTAATAATCAATATGACTGAAAAAATAAATACAAATATTAGTATTTATTGTGTGATTATTTAGCACAAAGTCAAGTTCTTACTCACATTGACAATATTGAGGTTTACTTTGGTTTCATGTATTTGTTTATTATTTTTAGATATGATGCTACTTTTGGAACCAACATCTCTCGGGATACAGCATGTGAAATCTCTTCTCTTTCAACTCCACCTGGGGCATTTATACCTACCAAGAATCTCACTCAAGGTAAGAATTGTTATGTCCACACCTCCCCTCACCCCCACCACACCCCAAATGTGCCAAAAACAAATCAAAAAGCCCCGAGCGAAAAGTAAATTGCAGCATCTCTTGAGATACTTAAAAAATCTCATCTCTTTAAGATCGATCTGAGGCATTTATACCCTCTAAGAATCTTTTAAACGGTAAGAATTTTTATTTCCATACATCCTTACGAGCAACTAGTGATCAGTTCTTGTGCTTCATAATTGAAAATGTGCTTAGTATAGCAGTTTGACTGTCTTCCTTGTTATAATCTGCCTTCCTTGTGAGCAATAACGCTACCAAGGCTAGAATTCCTTGCCTGAGATTATAACTAAAGATATATATGATTTATACGAACCTTGTACTGAAGCATTTCACCATCTTGTCCGAGTAATAAATGTTGGGACATTTGAGAAAAACCCATTCATTTCAATTTGGCAAAGGACAATCAGAGTGTACCTACCTCCCTTACTCAGATGCAGATAAATGGTTCAAAAGAACCACTTGGATTCAAATGCTGTTTGTTCATATAAATTTATATGGCCACTGCCCGTATTATGGTGCAATACTGTTTTTATCGCCAGGGCCTCAAAATATATTGGATGCATTTTAAAGCAAAATGTCTCCATTTGTGTTCTATTGCATTAATGTTTCATTAAAGGTTTTTTAAAGGGGAAATTGAGTATTCATAAATTGTTTGCATTATGTATTGTAATTTTGTAATTTCCATCACTGTAACAGGCATTAATGGTATTTTATTATCTTCTTTATACTGCCTTTTTTCTTTTTAAGCGCATATGGACTTTCTTTATATTTCTGATATATGCACTATAAAAGAAATATTATTATACCCTCTGCCAAGTAATTTTTTTCCCCAGTAGACTTTGACTTAATAATCAAAATAATGATATGCTAATGTTGCAAACTTTAAGAAAGAAATCTGACCAGTTTAGACGTCAAACATTCCTAACCTAAATGGAGAGTATATAGGCCTACTTGATCACCTGCTGGGTAAATGAAGGTGGGATGATGTATATAGACCTACAAGTATACTTGAGGGGATGAATAGGGCATGCACTTGTACCTAGTATTAAGGCCAGCTTTATTTATCCGCTGCCGAAAGGAAAGGAAGACTTATACCCGACATCTTACTCCTTGGATAGGTGGGTTGGTTATTCATGAGGGGCCTTTATCTAGGTACCAGCATATGCGCTTCTTAAAGAGAATCTAGTGTAGTGGGAAAGGTGAACAAAATAACCGTGAGCTTTCAAATTATTTTCATGGTATTTAGGTAGAATGTTTTAGTTGAAAGGTCCACTGCAAAGGTTTGCTCTTCAAATGCCCTCAGAGTCGTTATATGAAATGTTTGGGTTGATTATTTGTGTATAATCCCAAACATGCTTTTTTGTGTGCAGAATTGGTATAATTTCTTATCATTTTGATGATTCCAAAACATCCCAGCATGCAACTATTTTTTTTATTGGAGAACTGTCAATCTCATGACCACAATAGTAATTTCACTTTAAATGGTTGGGGTTATTACTAAAAAAAAAAAAATTAATCTAGCCGGAAAGGAAATGTTTAATGCAGATGATATTTTGTTCTTGCATAAAAGCGTATATCATGGGCTTTTAATTAAAAGCTTTGGAAGTGATTATCCGGGTATTAGCTCCTTTTGCTGTTATCAGAAACTGTAGAGGTGATGTGATATTATACTAGTTGACAAGGCACAAAGTTCTGGCAAGGTTTTAATCTAATCACTTGCAGTGGATGATCCAGGTGGGGGCATAGGGGACGCGACCCCTCTATAATTTGAAAACCATTCATTGATTGTACATGATAAATATAAATATCCGCGGCCCATCTCCTAGTTGGGCCTGGCACCCACTCTATTTTCAAATCCTGGATCCGCCACTGCATTTGCCATACTTGACACAATTGAGGTACATGGGTACAGGTACGAAGAAATTCTTGAATGTTTAAAGCACTCTTTCGGGCACCTAGATGTATGGCTAAAGCTGGGGTAATAACCACTGCACATTTTAATATTTTACCATATGGTGCATTAAGTGCTGTATTTTTTTTCAGTGATCGTTGTATTTCACCGGACGCATCTTACAGGTACCTACATACGACACACGGGTCAGAAGCGGCAAATGTAGGTTAATGAAGGCATTGAGGAGAGAAGATAGGTTAAGAGCTTAACACAATGATAAGGGTTAGAGTGTGGAAATGAGGAAATAAGAGATCGAGTGGAGAAAAGGAATCATTAAGCTAATGCAATGAAACTTGTCAGATGGTCTTGTTAATATTTCTTATTTGGTTTTGTTTTCAATAGTACCTCACTCAGAATTGACTATTTATACTGACTTAATACCTCCCAAAAAAGGAAATACTAGTTATAGCTGGCAGTTTAAATGGAAGGGGTTTTTTTCACAATCAAATAGAAGGAATGATTAGGGATTGGCAGATAATAGTTCCAATCATATGACTCGCAAACTGACATAAGATGTGAATTTGTGATACATACTATGGGATAAATGTTCATTATTATTATTATTATTATTATTATTATTATTATTATTATTATTATAAGGGTCCCCTTGCACAATTCCTTTCTGCCAGGCACTCAGTGGTGATTAAAATGGCAATGACAATATTTATAGAGGGAATATATTCATCTCTAATGATTCTCAACGTACGTTAGCCTATAACTTTGTCATGTTTCTGGTTAAAAGGCATTAGCTGGGATGCGCGCGGTGCAAGAAGGGCAGTAGCTCAGGCGTGTTAAGTGGAAGGGCACAAAATGAAGCATACACATGTATAAATTGCAATGACATGCTCATGTTTAAGATTAGGGCGTTATCCGTTCAGACCTTTTGGCATCCACTCGCACCCAAGCTAACGTCCTTCTGCCAGCCATACTACAACTTCATTGAAGTATGAAGACAGCATTATCCAATTTAAGAATGATGTATGGATCTTCTGTTTGTTTATCCTGACGTGCTGTATTAAACATAGTCACCATTGCTCACTGTGTTAACATCAATCAACCGTTGGCTTTCAAACAAACCAATATTTTTACACCCTAGCCTAGAATTTATGGGGGTTTGTTATAGTTGTGCCCTATAATTGGTAGTAGGATAGCGAAGATTTTAATCTGCAAGGAGATGCTTAGTATATCACATTCAGGTTAAGTGGATTAAGTTTAGTATATATGTATAGATGTACATTGTAGCCCAACACTACTATTTTTCATTTTTTAGCAATCTGAATTTTGAATCTTCATCCTCAATGAAATTATTCTAACATTGCTTGTGGAAAATAGTGAAGTAATTGAAGACCATCAATGAATAAATAGTTATCAAATATACCAAGCTGTGAGAAAGTATATTGGAAAATTAGGAGGGACTGGCAAGGTACTATTTTATCTGACAGATGAAGAGAACTATAAAAAAAAAATTAAAACTCCGAAATATATTGCACTGCTTTATTGAATCTGTTATTCAGTACATGTAGTAAACAGCTAAGTTTAAGTGTAAAGAATTTACAAGTGACCCTTTGTTTTTGTGTGATTTATCTCTCACAGCCTTCAAGCGTCAGCTGTTGAGCAACCCTACCCTGAAATGGCAATATTTCAGCTCAAGTGACGGCATCCATTCTATCTTCCCTGCCACTCCATACACTGCCACACACAACCATGCTGATCAATGCACAGTGGATGTAAGAAGCAAGTAAGTGACATGTGTAACTCTAGATGGGCCAGTGCGGTATCTTCCTAAAGGGCAGGGAAGGACAGGAGATTTCACGTGAGAGGGAGAGAGGGTGAGAGAGAGAGAGAGAGAGGTGATAATGGAAAGAAAGCATAGATCAGAGGAGAGAAATACATGTAGAAGGGAAATTGTGGAGGTAGAGAGGTGAGAGGGAATAAGAAGAAAATGAATAACAAAATGGAAGAAAAGTAGCTAAATACAGACAGGGAGGGAGAGAGAGAGAGAGATGAATTAAAACAAAAACAGAGAAAGAGAGAAGAGATAAATTGTGAAGGGAAATCAATAGGATATAGCGAAGTATATTGCAGGCAGAGAAGGAGCAAAAATGAGGGGAATATTAAAGATAACAAAGTTAAAGAAAGAAACTAAAAGAGTTTCAGAGAGAGGGAAATGATGGAGAGAGAGAGAGAGATGGAAATGAAGTATAGCAATAGAAGACATTGTGGGAAGGGACATGAATAGGATGTGAAATAAATTGCAGTTAGAGAAGGGAGTGAGAGAAAAATAAAATATGATGAAAACAGAGGAAATGAAAGGGGAGAGCAAGGAGATATTGAAATATATTACCCACACTTATCTATATTAGATGTGAAAGTACTATTTCCTGTATTCTCATGATAGACACTGAAACAAGAGATAGACAAAGCATACTGACCTGCATTTTTATGTTTAGAGAGGAAAAAAAAGAAGAGGAAAAGAGGGTTAGAATGAGGAAAGAGAGGCAGAGCAAAAAGAAGAGAGGAAAGTTAGGGAATGTGTGAATTATACATTAATTGTCGGATTCTATTGAAAGCAGTCCACTTCCCTAGTTTCCATTAAACAACCATTACCATTAAAACTATATAACTCTTCTTCTTTGTAATAAATTTACATTTGAATATCTCCATGGAAAAAAAAAGAGAGAAGGGGTAGCTGGGATGAACAAGAGACAAAGAGAACAGAAAAATGGAAAGTTGGTAATATATGAAAAAATAGGAGTATTTGGATAATGGTCAGAGTTGTCATACATTGTTTGTAAGATAATATTGTTGTTAGAAAACTCTTAATCTTTATAATAAAGTATCTTTAGTATAAAATATACCCACTTTTAATGAAAATAGATATGATACGAGAAACAATGAGAACAGGAACAAGGGAAATGGAATCAGTGAAACGATGAGTTCTCATAAAACAACCATTTACTCTTCATTTTTGTGATATTAAATATACACCAATACAAAATACTCCCCAATACATGTACAATGTACACTCATTAAGAATTCATCCCAGGTGTATTATTATAATACACCTCCACCTTCACACATGCCATATCAGCGACAGACAAGAAAACTCCTGTTTAGGCTATATGTGTAGCATTCCTTGTACCTGATGGTTTCACCAGGCCCCCTGACGTTTCTTGCTAATTTGCGGATCATTCGCTGTGTGCTCTTCACCAGCTCTGCATGCAGGGTGCTGTTTCTACTGCCAAAAATAGCTGTCAATTTTCAGAGCATAATGCACAGATGCCAAGTACAGTGTAGTAATGATATTTAGTATGTCTAACAGAAAACTGAGGAGAATAATAATGGTTTCCTGGAAGAAATGATTTCAAATTTGAATTTTATGTGTTGTCCTTTCTGCTTTTAAAATACTGAAATTTTTTGTGCAAGCTGGCATCTCTGATAATACGATCTGTTTCTGTTGTTGAAGACATACATTGTCTTTTTAAAAAATCATGTTCCTGACAATAATAAAATTTATCTATGGACACAATATTTTTAGTATTTTCATTTTTAAGCAGGGTGTAATTTTAAAGCTCATATTCTTTTATCCTGCCTTCTACAATTCATATGATTTCTTATTTCAACTATTTGTTAAGATTATTTACTATGTGTTACCCACTGCCTCAAAACCCTCAATATGTAGCAAATAAAATAACGGGACAAATGGCAGGGGAAGCAGGATTTGTTTTGTTTTTGTTTTTCGGGTTATCATTGATAGCTCTTTTCCAAACATGATTAAACTTGGCAAAACTTAAGTAAAATACAAGTTTTTAATATCATTGAACAGCTTGGAATCTGTAGCCTCAGAAAACACATAAAAAACAAAATAAAAATTCTGGCGACTTATTGGTGGATTTGCCCTAGCAGGTCACAAATGCTCTCCATCTCCTTATTTGTAAAAAATAAATAAAAAATCCCTAAATATGTGTGAGTGTGAATTGAGCTTGATGTTGAGCCAATCAGGCATATGAGGCTGTGTTTCTCATCAGGTATTGGCACGCGAAGGAGAGAGATGGGACAGTGTTAAGATGAGTGAGAGGTGATGGAGGGAGAGAGAGAAAGTGAAATGCAAAAAATTAGGGGTAGAGCAAGGTTTTGAGATAGATTCAATGTGCTGTTTAATACCTATGATGAGAATGTATGATGTACTAGTAGTCAGATAGAGGAAAAGATGCACTTGACATACATGTATTATACTGTATGTGTGTGCAGCCACCATTGAGCTTAAAAGTGAGAGAGACAATTTGATGCGACTTCACCTTTGTTTCATAATTATACATGTAGAAAACTTTGTAAAATTCAATTACATACATATACAACTGTTTGAGAGATGGAATGAATATTCATCAATGTCATTTGTGTATATATGTACATAGGTGTACTTAACTTTGAACCAGAGATTCCAATCTTTTCAATGATATTATACTGGTAGTTGAGGTGTAGTAAAGTTAAATCAAGTTAATATATAATATAACGGAAATTAATACGAGAATGAACAAAAAAATCTTAAAGCTATGGTATAGTAATGGTTAGATTCAGTTATCAATTATATTGGTCTCCTATGACATTATAATCAATTTTTTAAAAAATCTAAAATTATATTAATTTAACGCTATTTCATGTTCAAAGTTCTACATGATCTTTATATACTAATTAAAAGCTTTTATTGATCAAAAATACAATATACTAGTAAGCTTACATATTTTCAACACCATTCTCTAATTTTTTGTTGTATCTTCTTTTCTCCAGAAATCTGTATGCATCTACTGTTCGTCCTGCGCCTACCAACGTAGTAATTATCATAGATCGTGGGTCGTCCATTAGTCCTGTATCCCTTGATATAGCACAGAAGGCTGCCAAGATAGCACTCAGAGCACTGGCACGCAAAGATAGGGTAAGATTGCTCTACTTTGATTAACCCATAGACGCATATGTCTACTTGAGTTAACACTTTGGCATTATCTTCAAAAGCAGAATGGTATGAATTACAAAATGGACAATTAATAGGAGAAGCAAAAATTACTGACAAAGTTGTATTTATTTCGGGTGCATTAAACTAAATGCATTTTGAAAAAGAACATTTTGAATCATTGAACCCTCTAAATTGGCAACTCGAAGAAAAGGTATATTCGCTATTTTTTTGAAGATTTAAGGAGTAAAAAGAAAATATATTTGGTGCCAATTTGAGGATTAGTGCATTGTCCATTAGTCCTGTATCTCAGGACATAGCACAGAAGGCTGCCAAGATAGTACTAAGAGCACTCGCATGAAAAGATAGGGTAAGGGCACTCTACTTTGATTAAGAATTAACTAATTCTTGACTGTCGCCCATGTTTCTCTTGTAAGACTCTGCTTGTACATGTACGTGTAAGGTTCCAGAGCCTTGAAGGGAAAGTTCTCCCTGGGATTTTTTCTTTTTCTAAGGAGATCAGTTAAAATTTAAAGAAAATCATCTAATGACAACATCCATACAATGTGTTGTTACTAGTAAGCTGCTTTCCTAAATTTTGTGCATATAATTTCACAATTTGCAAAAGCTGATCACAGTTGCTCTTTGAAAATGCTGTCCTGATAGGGTTAAGATAGCATGTAGTCGTGATTTTTTATCTAGTTCTTGTCGATGAAAGAAAATTAAGTTTGTAGCAAAATAATGAAGACATTCAATTTTTTATGAAATATACACTTTAAAGATTTTGTTTTAGCATTTCTCATATCCTTCCTTCTCCAAAGGTTGGTGTCCTGAGCATGGGTTCTGAAGTCGTGATCAGCCAACCAGGGAGTTGCTATGACGACATCCTGGCACCGGCTTCGGCTGAAGTCAAAGCGCATTTGAGCAGTTTTATTAATAGCATCAATGCAATCAATGGTAAGTGACTTAGACTCCCTCCATTTTCTTGTCAGCTCACACTTTTATTGTGCGCCTCGCAAAAAGACGTAAGAGATTTATATGGAATGCTGTGCAAAAACTTATGTTACATTAGGGATTACATTACATTAGGGCTGTTCAAAAACTCTTATGCCCTTTTGACAGTCAAACAATGGCTTGGGCTCCCTCCGTTCTCTTGTTAGCTTACACTTCGTCGTGTGCCTGGCAAATGGACATGAAAGATTTCATTTAGTATGCAAAGGGCTGTACAAAAACTCTTACACCCTTTTGCTAGTTGCATGACGACTTCTTGTTTTGGTATTTCATTTTCAGTTTTATTCACTTAAATAGTGAGAGTAGAATACATGGTCATGCAGAGAGAGGTTTGATTTAGGAAGTAGGACAGCTTTTATTTAATTTGAAATGTTGTTTGTTCCATTTAGCCTGTTTTTCTTCTGTTGGAATTTCCAAATCCCTTGTTTGTTTAATGCATATTTCCATTTCTCTTTGATACCCTCTCATATGTTTTGTTCTCTGTACATCTTATTCCCTGCACTGTTTTGTTTATTTCTGTTTTTCTCTTTTCCTTTGCCATTCTTGATATTATTATCCCCTATCCCTTTCCTCTCTCTCTCTCTCTCTCTCTCTCTATCTCTCTTTCACTCTCTTTCTTTCTCTGTTTATCTCTGTGTTTCATTATCCATCTTTACAGCACAATAGTCATCTCTCCCCTTATCACTCTTTCTTACATTTCTTCTCGTTTTGTGGGTGATTAATGTGTTGATGGGTGATGTACATTTTAGAAATTTGAGTCATCAACTACTTTGCTGACAAGCAGTCTTAGTTTTCACTTTGTGGTCAGGTGATATTAGAAGTTGTTGAATGGTCAACCCATTTCTCACGTGTGGGCTTATACCCTTGTTTGCAGATCATAGGGCCTATAAAATGTAAGCTACGTGTTTTACACTATATTTGTGTTATTTTGTCACTGTCTTCTGCTATATTGACTTGAAAATGTTGATATTTTATTTTAAAGTATAACACAATTGAGCAATATGTCTTTCGAACACACAAACAACAAAATGTGTTGGAAAATTAATCAGCAATGATATTATTTCCAGAGAGATAGGACTCCAGAATATATCATTTTTTGTATGTCAGAAAATTCGATATAAAAGTATTATCCTGAAAATTTTCTCCCCTTCCATGCCTGTGAAATCATTTTTAATCCGATAGAAAAAAAAACTTTTGGGGGGGGAGCATGAATTTTGATATACATTTTTAAAATCATGGGGGTATTTCACATAGTTTCCCTTACAGTATCATGTATCATAGTTTAAGATCTCATAATTCATGCAATATCTGTTTTATGATGTTATCACCTATAATTCTATCTCACAAGACATTCAAAATGTAAAGATTGTAATTTTAGATTTACCAAACCTATACCCCAGCTTCAATATCTGCTTCTTAAGCACGTCTTCACTCTTGATTTGACATGACACATCATTGAAAATCAATGCATTGAGGCCTTTCAAATGTATGTCTACTGAACCATAGCAGTCAATCACAGCAGGAACTCACTGATCACTGGATGACAGAAATCTTAAATGAGAAGGGACGATGAGAGAGAGAGAGAGATAGAGAGGAGAAGAATAGAGAGAAAGAGAGAGAGAGAGATAGAGAGGAGAAGAATAGAGAGAAAGAGAGAGAAAGGAGAGAGAGAGAGAGAGGGAGAGAGTATTAGTAGTGTTGTTGTTTGAAAGTAAAGTGACTCATGTTTTACCTTATCTCAAACCCCACCCCCCCCCCCACCCTTCCAACTCCAGCATGAGAAAATTAGTCAGTGGAACGACAAAAGGTTTCTATAACATTTGCTCCGGTGACAGTTGCCCCAGTGTCAATCCCGCATATGAATCAAACAACTCTACCATAAACGTGACATAAAACCTTAATCCATTAACATAAACTTAATTGCAACACTAAATAACACTAACTTTGTAGCTTAGATGAAGTAAAGCCCATGGAACAATTGTCACCAAAGCAAACTGCAAAAGAAAAAGTGGATCAATTACATGCTTATTGAATATGCATGAGACTATTCATAGAACTGTTTTATTTTTTTTTAAATGCAAAACTTAAAAAAAAATTATACCTTTGCTATTTTTCAACTGATTTTGATGAAATTTTCAGCATTGTACTTGCTGTATTGCACTGTACAGTTCAAACCATCTGAACTTCAGCTTGAAGTCCACCTTTAATCTTTTTCATTTTGACATTTCAGAGTTCATATTTTTCCATCTGATAATGTCAGATTGGAATAATGTCACTATTGGAAATCAACTATGTTTGATTCTTTTTTCATCCTTGTAGGTCCATCTAATCACACCTCAGCTCTGAAGATAGCATTTGATCTGATAGAGAGAACCATTGCTCCCATACAGGACAATGACACCAAACCAGGTTAGTCCAACAAGTACCTGTAAAATATCAATATAAATGTTGCGTAGAAAACTATTACTACCAATAATAATATTAATGTTTTTCTTATATGGTGCTTTTCCAGTTAGAAACTGATTAAAGCGATTTACATTATTATCACCCCGATCATTGGATTTAATCTGGGTGACAATTTTACAGGGGCACACAATGAAAGAATCCTACCTGGTACCCTTTTTTACACCTGGGTGGGGTGAAGAATGTAGATGAAATGCCTTGCCTTAGGACATTAGTGCAGGTCTCAGGGATCGCACTCCCAACCTTTTCATCCCCGGTCAAGTGATATGAACATTAGACTATGACACCTCTACAAACTAGTTTATTTATTATATTTATTTGGTATAAATACATCAATACAATAGTCAGGAACTTATAATGATTGATTTACAATTTGGAATACTATAGAATAGCTATTTGTATTATTACATAATAAAAAGAAGCACAAAAAAAACACATACAAAGAGAATTGTAAAAAATAATGGGTCACATTTAATACTACAATAGTTCCAATCAATTGCAAATCGATAGTAACCAATCAAGATCCTTCTCGCATAGACTTCTTGCATGAAAGTCTTTTCGTGAACCAATCAGAATGGTTGTTTAAAATTTGGAATTGGTTGTAACTCCTTATGTTACAGGGCACAGATGATAACGTCTGTTAGGAGCCATAAGGGCGTTATTGCATCTTATAGATGTTCCATTGAGAGCCATAAGGGCGCTATTACCGTACAAAGTCAATGGTACTAGCGCCCTTCTGGCTCCAAACGGAACATCCTTGATCTGCCAGAGCGCCCTTCTGGCTCCAAGCCGACGATATGTTCTTGGATTAAATTCTTTCTGCTTTTCCCATATAGATTCAGTAATATTGTACATCAGTACTGGCCATGCTAGTAGCCAGGATGAGGTCAAATCAGCCATTAATATTGCCATCTCTGAGAATAAAAGACTTAATAACAGAGTAGCCATCATGACCTATGCGCTTGTAGAAGGTAAGCTATCTTTTACTTTGTCAAAAGTATTTAGTCCTTGTACAATGTCTTCAGAAAATATTGTGTTTTACTTAAAAAGGATTTCCATTTATGTAATATCCAACATTTGTAAGTTTATTGTACAAGAAATAGGTACGTGGCTAGTGAAAATTGTGAAAATTCTCAACAGATTTTGATACTGCAACTTAGTTCAGAATTTGTACAAGTAGCATTTAGAAATGAACATGCACATTGTATTTATCAAGTTTTTCATTTCACAAGCCATCTACCATGAGTGGGATCTGACTATTATATACATCTATTTAACAAATTTTTTTCCCATTTGATTATTTGAGTGAATGATACCTTATAAACATACTTTCCTGCAATGTAAACAGTCAATGATGAAAAGCAAACAGATAGTTTTTCTCAAAATATGTTTCTATCAACAAAAATGGATCGTGAATAGGCCACTTTGTCAAAAACATTGATGATATGTATGTCTGTTATCATTTTTTAAACCATTCCTTATATTTTTTGGATTGCTTTAGAGGGTAGAACTGGTCTTGAGGAGCTAGCCTTCTTACGAGACTTAGCTGAACAGGATAATGGAACCTACCGAGCAAATGATCCTGATATACCTCCAGTACAGGTAGGCTTGCACTTTGAAACCTTTAAAATTAATGCAAGCTTTCAAATTATTTTTATGCTATTTAGGAAGAACAAAGGTAAGTTGTTAATGAATGGTCTTTAATAACCATCATACATGTAGTCATATTATGACCCCAAAAAAAAACAGCTTAAATTTGGGCCTGAACAGTTTTATGTAGTCTAGCACATTCTGTGTGTAGTACTTGTAACTCTCAAATCAATCCAAAAGTCAAATTCATATAACATCCCAGGACCTTCCAATCCATGTCCAAATAAAGCCTGTCAAATGCTCTTTTCAATGATTTATTAACCATAATTGTAACATACCCACATGACTTTCTGCATTTTTTTAAAATTATAAGTCTGAACAGACTAGTGGTGTAGAAAAATGGCATCCATCTATGGGCTATAACATGTATTTGCAGCACTTTATGGGTTAATCCCCAGTACCAAGTCCCTGAGATAGGACTTAAAGCTGTATGCCCCCTGGGGGGTGTTTCATCAATATTTAAAATCAATTTAAAATCAGTTTTGAATCAGTTTTAAGGCCTTAAAATCGATTTTAAAGCCTTAGAACCGATTTAAAATCGATTTTAAACTTTATAATCGATTTTAAATATTGATGAAACACCCCCCAGGGGGCATACAGCTTCAAGTCCTATCTCATATAATTGCTTAATTATAATTGCTTAATTATATTTATATCTATAAGCATTTGCTTCCTTAACAATCAGATAAAATAAACCACTCAAACAAATGGTCATATCTGCATATCAGAGGTGTAAAAAGGTTTAGTTCCTCTTAAGTTTGTATTTGTTACTACATTTGTACTCACTTTTCCTTTGATGTGCTTTGCATGGTACATGTGACATTAGTCCTGTTGAGGTTTTAGTTCTTGGCAATTTCTATTGAATTAGCACGGTTGTAGTATAAACCTCATCATTGTCCCAATTAAAGCACAGACACAATAAGGGTGCTTAACAATCATTCATTAGTTCTCTTTCATTGTTGTCCTAAAGATAGAACTTGGCTTTCTTGGGTTGGATTTATTAAGCCTCTGTTATGTAATAGCAGCCTCTGTCAAGAAGTGAGATATTGTCTGGCAGGATTATACAATCTGGATCCCATTTGTTGCTGTTATACATAAGTTTGAAGGTTCCAGTCCATGCAATGTCCTTAAAATGCATGCACTGAAATCAAGTAAAATGTTGACAGATATTGAGATCTGTTGGTGATAGATACGGAAATCCTCAATTGTAAATATAAATACAAACAAAGAAACCTAACACGCCTGCCCTAAAAGATCATACATGTACTATCTTTATCCTAAGGTAATTCCATGTTTCATTTATTGGTGACAATTTTTTTATTTTAAGTTTAACTAATGGGCTTTAAAAAGATTTGAGCATTCTATTTTGCTCGTCTATTCAAGTTGTTTGGGAAGTTGTGCATAACTTATGAACAGCTTGGTGAAACAGGCCCCTGCTCCTAGGGGCATTCATGACTTTTATGTGTTAACTATGCCCTTTATGTTTTATTTTCCTTTTAATTAGGACTTAGCTTCGCTTAGAATAATGGATATTTACATGATTACTAAATTCTTAATGTTTCTTTTTCTAGATTGGTATGATGACAGTCCTCAACCAGCTGAGTCACCTAGCATCAACTGTCGGGACGTTCTATACCGTCTTACCCCAGGAACCTACCCAAGCACCAGTATCATTCTCATTACCTTATATGGATTCTACCGGAACAGGTTTGTTCTTAACCCTGTAGCCCTCAAACCGCCTGTAACCGCCTTTTCGTTTACTCCTTAACTTTATATGGGATCTTTAAAAAAATGATCTTCCATCTAATGATGTAATCATAATTGCAAACCTTTATGTCAGACAGGAATTGCCTGAGATTTTGAAGCTATAAGTAATCGGTCTTAATTGCCGAGATATTGATGAGTGAAAAGTATTCCTGCACACAACAACTCTTGTGTATTAAATTCAAGTATAGTTTTCTTATTCATTTATGATTTAAAAGAAAAAAAATGGAAATCTAAGATGTCAGTGAAATATATTTGCCAATCATTTTTCCAAAATAGTTATACATGATTTTCACTTTCAATGTTTTCTTTAATATTTTAATCTCATTTTTTCTCTCCAAATTTGCAGGAGGGTTACTTTCTTTGTTCATTAACATGCTCCTATGATGTATATGTAGATGTTCTTGTAGAGTTCATTTTTCAAATGCATGCCTCTGACAGTACCAATTTTTAATCAATATGGATAACATACATATATGGAAAAATGATGAACCATTTGAAAATATATCACTTTTTCTCCTGTTGAAGACTTATTTCATTATTTTATTTCTTTCCTCTGTAGGTTTGATAATGAGTCTGACAAGACCCTGCTATGCTAATGATCAGGTTCTGGGTATTGTTGGTGTGGATATTAATATGGCTGACCTTTTAGAAGATGTGACCTACTTTGAGGAGGGTGAAAGGTCATATGCATTCTTGGTGGACAATCGAGGTAATGGCATATATATCTAACCTACAGTGTATTTGTTCATATTATATGGTATTAGAATGATAAAAAAATAGAGAACATCCCTCTTGTTGACTATATATTTCACTCATTATTGCATGAATGAACAGAGACCAGAATAATTCAAAAGATTAGACACTGTCTTTGTTTTCACCATCAAATGAGAATGATTTGTTGCAATCATGCTTGACAACCAACCTTCGTGGGGCTTTGTTAAGTATATAATATCTGAATTGATCGATCATATTTTTTTAAAATTGTCTAGTGACAAATGTTGGGTTTTTCTATTGGGTCCTGAATAAGTTTTTAACAGGTACAATGTTCATATACCGTACATGTATATCACTGTACGTAGAACTCGAAGAACATTACCCTGTATGATTTGTAACCTTTTAATTTTATTGCCACTGTTTTTCCCATCATTTTGTGTGTGAATATAGGGCTAGCCATCATGCATCCTTCGTTACCCAAGCCCTCGCTTGTTCATGAGCAGCCAATCTTCACCAGCATCAAGCATTTTGAACAATCAGTTGGATTTGATAAGCTTCAGGATGTTATATTAAGGTTAGTAAACAGAGGGTGCTCTATGTAGACTTGAACTATTCACTTCCAAGAACATCTATCTACCAGATAACTTATTTGTGACATGGGTGTTTTGAGTCAAAATTTTTTAAAGTCAAATTTTAATCAATTAACCATACAAAACAAAACATTTTTTATTTTATTGTGACTGGAAATGGTTTGTGAAAACAGGTTTTTGAATTCTGTGTTGTTTTCAGAGAGAAGACTGGAAGTGCAGTCCTGCCCATCTCAGAGAACTGTACTACACAAGCCACATACTCTTGGAAACATGTAAGTAGTATTGCTTGTAGATCGCTGTGATGCAGTTCTGTTACATAAAATTTGTAATAAGGACCTAAATTGATCATCAAAAAAGTGTTTTTGTTCATTTATATGACCGGCATATCACAGAGTAATATGTAATAAGTTTGGAAAATAGGGGGTGGAGGGCTCATTATGCTATAATGGATATATTTTAGTATGTTGTTTTTTTATGGCGCTGTCATTCATAATATGAAAAATTATAATGTCATTTTATGTTAATTAATATATGTTTGTAAAGGAGGAATGGTATACTGGTTAAATGTAATTACATGTAGCTCTTATACTCAATAATAATTTCTAATGCTCATTACACTAATCTTACATATTAATTCGAACTTATTGACTATGTATTATGTCAATCTTTTCTTTCGTATTGCCTTGTTATTAATGATGACTACTTTGTATTTATTTCTATAATTTTTCTAGATTGAGGGAACGCCATTTACAGTGTGTACCGTCATCTTATCACAATATAAAGACATTCTCAACCTAAGGCATAATAGTGGTAAGTGCCTAAAACAAAATTCCCAGTTATGATTTTTTTCAGTATATTTTTACCTCAGTTTATGATATAGTATGCAGCTGATGAATCATTGTCCGACTGTGTACCAACGTCACCCAGACTAATGCAAAAGTTGATTATGACTGGAAAAACAAAAAACAAAAGAAAGAAGAATGTAGAAGCTGAATATGTTTTGAGATTCTAAATTGTGACTTTGATTTGACTTATATTTGACCATAAAGGCATAAATATGATATAATGATACTACATTGTAGGTTCCCTCTGCAAATTAGTTGGCCTATTATGTTGACTGTTCCAGACATGTACATGTATATGAAAGTCGTCAGTGTTACAAATCAAGCAGCTTAATCTAGTGATAGTTTTTTGGTAGTTAAAATTTTTGGCCTACGATTCTGGTCAAATAAATACGCCACCTGCATTTGGGATGTTGCAATGATAGCAGGACAACGCGCTTTGTACAATAGTGATGAGTATAACATAATTCTTGATTTTATTTTCTTGTAAACAGTGCCCTCTGGAGACAGTCTGATGTACCATAGATTAGATCTGCTGCCCTCTACCAATATGTGTATGCATCTCAAACAGCTTTCTACATTAGGTAAGTGTTGACAGGAATCTTAGATTATCTTATCCAAGCCTTGAGACCTCTGTTACGTTATGAATGTTAGAGATACATGTACCATGCTTTCCAATGATGCTAAACACTTGTAGTTTATTAAAATATAACCATGTTAAATATCATGTTTAGAAGAAGAGCCATCAATTATCTCCTTTGGATTATGCTATTCGTAGCTTATTGTTTGTTTTGAGGTAACAGGTCACTTTTCGTAGAATGATACATGACAATAAGGATAAAGTATATTTTTTTAAAGAGTAATACTTGCACTATTTTTTTATCTCCTTATTCTGTATTACTGAAAGTGGTCTTATGTTAAAGTCCCCAAACGGACCGAGAAATGAAAACCCAAATTACATATAAAACGAAAGCTAATAATTTTACATAATACAACGATTCCCAATTTAAGTGTTTTTATTGTCCATCTAGAAAGTTTTTCATTAAAAACGATGATCGAACCTCAACCAGGCCATCCCTCCCAAATACCCGAAAAATTACCCGTTTTAATGGTGCGGCTGATGACATTAAAAGATGTTAACGGAATGCTACATACTAAATGCTGAATGAATTTGCCCTTTCATTTCATAACAATAGAATTCTAGCTCACATGGGGTTTATTGTTCTGACATAGCAATACAAATGTGTTTTCTAAAGGCCAAACCCAATCATGCCTGGCTGTAGCATTCCCTTAACATTCTTTGACGTCATCACTCGCCTACTTAGCTTTCAATCGATGTAAGGTTGTATTTACTCCATCCACGATCTTTAAAAAGCTATATGGTTAATAATAGCCATATAATCTATGAATTATAGCTGAAATACATGTATGATCGTGAGTCATTAGTTTACCATCATTGGAATGTTTTGTGTTATAAATAGTAAATTATTAGACTTTGTTTTGTACTGTTTTTTTTTATCATGGTAGTCTATTCCTTTCAGTAGACAGCCTTGTCAACATCTAGGCATAAAGTTACAACCATGTACATATATGTTCTTGTTTGTAGATGGGAGTAGTCTACTGTTATCAGCAGGGAGCTTTGCCTCACCCTATGAACACCTGAGCCAAGAAGAGACCAAGCTTGTAGTCCAGGCCTACATAGCATACCTGAGTGATAACACCAGACTCATTTCTAATCCTGGTCTCAAGGTAAGCAAGGTTCCTTCCAACTATTGTACTTTTAAACCCTTCTTTGTTTAATGTGTTTTTGTACAGGTGACCTGACATTTGCTCCACTGACAATTGTTCCAGGAGGGTGTTTCAAGTCGTTTGTAAAGTTACAAATGACTTAACTAAAGACACGAACATGGTCTTAGATGCTATACTCATCATTATTTCATTTAGCAAGAGAACTGATCACCAGTCATTTTCTAAAGTTGTGCTTAACTTTATGACCGACGTGGTGAAATGTAATTCCATACAATATCTAAATGAATAACTTAACCCTAGGTGTAGCACTATAAACAGTTAAAGTATGAATGACATTACGAAAGACTGGAACATGTTCTTAGATGCTGTAATCATCACGTTTTCAATCATGTAGCACAAGAACAGGGGGGCATTTCATCAAAGGACTTGTCGGACATTTTATCCGACAAACTGTTATAAGCTACTGAAATACTTGCATCTGATTGGCTGAGAGCAAATTTGTCAGATAAAATGTCGGACAAGTCCTTTGATGAAATGCCCCCCTGATCACCAGTTGTTCGCAAAATCATGCATAATTTTACGGATGACTTGGTGAAACACACGCAGGCATTATTTGTTTTGTAGATGAATTAAGATTCAAACTCTCAATTATGTAAGCTTAGATATGAAAAGTTTTGTAATAATAGGTCATTTTATGGTGCTTTGTGTCTAGAGGTGTGGTTTTAATGAATAATCCATTGCACTAAATATAAATTGTAAGAATATGATTATTCATTTCGATCCATATTCATTTTTGATATCAGTACTAATTATATTTTTTATTTGTTTCCTGCAGCCTACCATAAAGAATGATATTGCAGCTACCAGAGCTATTGAGAAGACCTGGCTGAAACAAATCCTAAAGAGTGACATCAATGAATACATCATCAGAAGGTAAATTATTTTTGTCAAACATTGGACCCACTACGATTCCTAGTCTGTACTGTACCCTAGCCTGAAATGGATTGCAGCCAAGACCCTTATATCTAAAGCCTTTGCAAAATGTTGGAATATGAGATGATACAATGTAAATGTCTTTCAGGAAATGTTCGTTAGCAGATGTAATTGTCTCTTCATCTTTCGATCCTAAGAAATTTGGAGGGATTTAAAGAATTTTCCACTACAATTTTTAATACCAACCCCCTTTTATAAAACAAATATTGAACAGTTTTGAATTCCCAATGTTAGTGGTGATGTAGACATCTTGGGTATTCGTTTTTGTCACATGTTGTACCCTCTATGAGTTGCATCGCCACTAACACACTCATGACTGTGCATTATTTGCCTACTATGATATCCATGTCTGTTAATGAATATTCTAGAGAAGCATTTTTAAAATGTTTTTGAATTTATTCATCAAATCATATTTCCATATTTCAGGTATGTTGCTACAACCAGTGGTGCTGTTTGGATCTATCCAGGAACATTGATGCCCAAGACCTTTGACCCAGCGAGAAGACCATGGTATGTTACTCTCTGATTGTTACAGAACTATCCTAGCAATGTACTTTGTGTGGATGTAAATTACTGTGCTGAAAATGTCTAATATAACACAAGTGAGCTCATGACTAGGTTGAGTTTGGAAGAAACTGTTGTGGAAGTGGTAAAGAGAAGTGGTTCGAGATGAGTGGGCCAACTGTTGAGGAGGGAGGATGATGAACCTGTGAAAAGAGCATGGGATGTGGAAGTGGATGGCATAAGAGGAAATGAAACTACAAGGAAAGCAGTAAGGTTGGTCTGAACGAGGAGGATGCTCACAACAGACAGAATTGGAAGGAGGGAGTGTCATCATGGCGCGATAGTCAGTAACCCCTTGTAAAAGGGAACAATGCTGACTGAAATAAATGATGATGATGATGATGATGATAATGACAATGTACCTCATCAAAATAGATTACAGATACAATGTATTTATTGAAAAGTTTTTAAAATAACTTAGATGGAAAGGAAGTGCTATACACCTTTAGGATGTCATTACAGATAGTAGAGAATTGACATTTGGACAAAAGAAGCAGTGAAATAATGACTGAGGTACTGAGAGAGATAATCATTCAAGAAGGTGGTAGGGTCACTAATAATAGTACCAATAATGGATTCTTGTGTAGCGCCCTTCCAGATAAATCTGCTGAAGGCACTTCACAAAAAAAAAAATGATGACAAGCTACATGTATAAGAATAGGTGATTTGCTCACAGTTGGGCAAATTGCTATTGATATTCAATGTGATTAAAATGTTTAATTTTGACTTTAATCCACTTTGCCACAATCATTGCAGGTATAAGAGAGCTCTTGAGAACCCAGGTCGGATCACACTATCCTCACCCTATCTGGACATTGGGGGTGCTGGTTACATCGTCACGCTAAGTAGAGTCATCTTTGAAGGAAGGTAAATGATGCAACAATGTTGTCTTTATCTGAGACTGTATATTCAAGACCATGGCTCTCCGCACATATTTTAATCCACACTTTGATAGATGGCTGCCCAAATAAGAAACTAGATTTTAATAGGGGATCAACTGTACCTTTTTCCAATTTGTTGCTTTTTTTCAAAGAGTTACAGTGTATGATGTATTAACAAATCTTAGTGACATACATTATGTAACTGCCCCATCCCAACCTACAAAACATGGAGAATCAATTTATGATGGTTTATGTACATTTTTTGGAGTGAAGCACCTGGTTTTAATTAAAAACATATTGTTGTTACCATTTAGATCTACTGGCTACCACACCGAGACAGACAACGTTGTAGCCGTGATGGGGATTGACATCACTCTACCATACTTCTATCAACTCCTTGTGGATACCTTACCCATATGTGAAGAGGAACATATCAGATGTTTTGTGATGGATGAGAGAGGGTATCTGGTAGCTCATCCATATTTTGTTGAACCACTCGGTAGAGGACCGATGGAGAAACAACACATCACACATCAGGTCAGAACATACTGGATTTCGTAGAATTTTATGAAACGTGTAAAGGATTAAAGGAACCTAGACCTATCAAGTGAATCAATCTTAGAGGAAAGAGTAAAAGTAGTGAAACAATTACAAGAAAGTCTCATCAAATCAATTAGTAAATAATTTCCGTGGCTGATTTTAGATAACTCTCCAGACACAATTTTTTACTTATTGATTTATCTTGATCTTTCAAAGTGTGTCTTGCATCCTTCTGAGCTAAACCTATGCCATGGGAAAATATACATTTCACCAAATACATGTATGTCAAGTTCAGAGGGAGACGATCAGATATGTGTGAAATAAAGGGGAAAATATCAGATGTTTTGTAATAAATTAGAGAGGAAACGTGGTGGCTCACTTATCTTATTTTTGCATGTTAAAAAAAAATCATGCTTTCATGTTTATTTGAACTTTTAACCTTTATGTGAATGTGATGAAATAATTATTAGAGATGATTTGCATTTGGAGAACAAGGTAACATAAAGAGTGTTGAACCATTTCATACCTTTTACCCCAACAGGAAATCTTAATCTCTAACGATGTCCTCTACCACACCGAGTTTGTCCAGAAGCTACGTTGCAATCGCTTTGGTAACCGAACCGTCCAACGCTACTACTCCTTCAATACTAGCTACCAGGATGGTGTAGTGGTGAATAAGTTCCACAGCGAGCATTGTGTCCAGTATAAGATGACCCCCGTCCCGTTCAGTAACACCTTTGTGGGCGTGGTCAATGAGACATGTGACTTTGTGACAGCTTTCTGCCCATGCAGCATGGTAAGAATGGTCACCTTTCTAATTTGTAAAAGGTGCCCTGAATGCATGTAAATTTGAACAGGTTTTAAATAAGGATAGAAAAGATGGCTCCAAATCTGCATTTGGAAAAAAGAAAATCCCCATCTTGTTATGTCTTTAAAGTTTTTTATGAAGACTCACTTATTGTCTGAAGCTTTTGAAGAGTTATTTTTATTTGTGTGTCTAAACAATAGCATTCTTGGAGCTTGTAGAACATGGTAGTGTAAATAAAAGGCTGATGACAGGTTTAAAAGTTGCTTAGATTGTGTGAAAGCAGTAATACTTGATGTTGAGTTAGGCATAAAACCATTTATTAACCACTTTCCCATTATCTCTCCATTGCAGACTGACCGACTGTGTTTGAACTGTCATCGTATGGAGCAGGAGGAGTGTGAATGTCCGTGTGAATGTTCTCTAGATCTGGATGCCTGTACTGGAGACATTGTAAATAGAGATGATGATGGGTAAGATCTCTTCTTCTTCTTTTCTCTAATTTACAAAAAAATCCTCTTCTTTTAGCCCCCTTATCTTTTTATGGAATAAACGAGCATTCTATGCCATTTCTTTGTTCTACGAGTAGTTTATGAGTTCTAGACTTAACTTTTCATTCTATTTGGCTATTGTCCTGAGATATGTTGTCTGTCTTTTTCTTGTCCTCTTTTTTTTTTCTATCTTTCCTGTTTATAGAAGCCTTAGCTGTCCTGGAATAGAAGAGAACTCTGGATTACCAGACATTGATGAAGAGACCATCAAGGACCTCCCTCAATGTTTGGACTTTTGATAAGTGAAACTATCTACAAAGTGCAACACACATCCTTTTATATGAATTATTACTTTATTGTTGTTGTATATTAATAGGAACCCTAGCTGCCCAGGAAGGCCTCAGTGTGATAGGAGGATCAATATGAAAATCACCTCAGGAATGATAGTTTCCACAGTCGACCTCACGAGCAGTCAACAGTATACTATCAAGTGCAACACACCTTCTTTTATATAAATTATTACATCTTCGTTGTTGTAGATTAATAGGAACCCTAGCTGCCCAGGAAGGCCTCAGGGTGATAGAAGGTCCGGTATAAAAATCATCTCGGGAATGATAGTTTCCACAGTCGACCTCATGAGCAGTCAATATTTGTATACTTTCTACACAGTGCAACACACTTTCTATTTTGTAAATTATTCCTTTATTGTTGTTGTATATTTATAGTAACCCTAGCTGTCCTGGAATGGAGGAGAACTCTGGATTACCAGACATTGATGAAGAGATTACTAAGGACCTCCCTCAATGTTTGGATTTCCAATGTAATCTGAGAAGCACTGTAGGGTAAGTCCCGTCTCTTTCCATTCACTTTCACAGTTCAATAGACAGCATAAAAACATTAACTGTCATATATTAATTAGTAGTTGTTGTTTTTAGTTTTTACATCGCCATCATTCAAAATATGAAAATAATCGATGTCACCTCTTTTGATGACTCAACTACTGATCTTCTGTGAATAGACAAAGCCTGTATGATATGTAAGGATGAAAGAGGAGGGGTGTCCTTACACTATACAGAGTCCGAATTGAGAGGGAGAAATATTATAGCACGTGCAAGCTTTGATATGCCTGGCATACACCTGTAATAAAAAAACAAAACAAGCTCTTTATCTTAAGTAGACAGAGAGAAGAAGGAAGGATCGTGAACTTTTCTCCTGCACTTGTACTCCAATGTGGGGTTCTGTCTGTCCCAATACCCAAAGCTTGTATGACATTAGGGTAAAACCTTGAATACAGAAGTGTTTCAACACATGTAACATTGGAGTAAAGAGAGAGATAAGCCATATGTTGATGTTTTCGTATCCAGGACATGTCGTGGTGTGATGGACTGTGAATGGTGTCAGTACGGTCAGGATGGTAGTACGCTACTCAAGGATCCATACTGTGCTACACAGAGAGAATGCTTCGGAGGAGTTCTAGGTGCTGCTACACCATATGGCGATCAGATAGGTAAATGCGGTCATTTTCATTGACATGTCTTTGACATATTTGGGGATTTTTTTTTTTTTAAGAGGGGTTAATGAACAATTCAATTATTAACCCTTTTGTGCTATAGACAACAGTGAACTATCTGGACTTAAAACATGTTTATTTTTTCCATGAACCTGAAGAGATACCATCATTTTTGTTTTCTTATTTATGTGGAAAAGACATCACCAAATTTAACACCAAAGCCAGGCAGAACAATGCCATGGCTGTACTCTTAAAAATCATTTACAAAATTTTGCACAAACATTATAGTGCCACAGAGATAATGACCATATGCCATACTGTAGTATCTTGAATAACAGGATCTTCCTACTATCCCATACCCTGATGATGATGATGATGATGATGATGATGATGAATGCATGTTAGAGCAAAGCACATTTTCCTTGTTGACAAGCCTTTTGACCTTCAAACAAGTAACCATCTTACAGTAATGTTGATGATAATGTGAAATTAAAGTACCATATAAAGTGAATTGTTTCAGGGCAGCGTTTTTCTTATGTTACCATACATGTACTTGTACCTTTATATAATGAATGAAAGCGCCGTAAATATTCATATAATGAATGAAAGCGCCGTAAAATATAAAAGCAACAACAGCAACCTTTAAGCCCTACATCTCATCTCCTTATCCTCATTTTCTTTCCAATCCAGTCGTAGCACATCGTTCCTACATCTTCGAAACCAATGCCAACGCTCACGTCGGACCAGTAGCTGGCGCTCTCCTAGCCGTCATCCTATCCCTCGCTCTGGTCATCTACATCTATCGACATCACGTTCACAACCAGGAGAGGCGGAGACGGGAGATCGCTCAGCAAGGCTCGGATACCTCGGTCAGGATGACGCAAGGTGATGCGGATGGGGCTGAGGGGATGGAGCCGGATGCAGGAGCAGGAGGGAGCAATCCACCAGACAACCAACCTCCTCCTGGAGCATGTAAGTCTCAACTTATCAAGATACCCTTTCATAGAAATAAATTTCTTTTGGTACTCCCGAGGCATTAGTCGATAGTATTTTCTCTATTTGTTGTATCTAATGTACGTTATTTCTTGCTTGCAATACCTTATAATGTTGGCTATTGTAGAACCTTTTTTCTTATTTTTCTTGGAAATTAAATAAAATAAAAATGAAAAAATCAATTTATTCTCTTCTCCAGTCTGTATTTCCAAGTGAGGCCGAATTGGTCCCTACGGTATGTGGGCTTGTATTGACTGTGTGTTATAAAAGCTAGTCTTTATATAAAAATACCTTTATGAGATCATAACCTTTAAAGAGAATCTAGTGTAGCGGAAAAGGTGAAAAAATGAATGTGAGCTTTCCTATAATTTTAGTGCCATTTAAGAAGGATGTCATAGTAAAAAGTTCCACTATGAAGGATTGCTCTTCAATTGATCCAGTAGTCACAATATTACCCAATATATACCCAAAACAACCCAAATTTTTCCAGCCGAACATTTTGTGTAGTCCTTATAAAAAACTTGTTTTTTTCCATGCTCATTATAACAGGAATAGACTATACCAATAGATAAAAACGCTTGATTTGAATCACCTTTTCTTCAGGAAAATGGTGCAACAAATAAATAAGTTCTATGTAATTTCTTTTATTTTTCTACCCTAGATGGTCAAGGAAACATCATACTTGCAGCCTTGCATCACCCCAGTCCGTACCATCAGCGAATACGACATGGCATCCGAATCTGGCGCCGCCAAGGTCAGGCACCGAGTGAGAGTGACCATGGTTACAGCACCATGACGCCGCACGAGGACAGTGAATACCAGTATGTAGAGCCGGAGCCTGTGGTGGCATCACCGGAGAGAAACATTGTTGATCCTCCTCCTGGAATGTTACATGTGGATAGATCTTCAGAGCTACCCAGTGTTACGTGTAGAACTGCGCTCTTAGAGCGGGACTGTAGCCCGCCCTCGTGTGACAATCCACTCTTGGATTCCATCGTGCCAAAGATAGATCCACCACCGCAAACGGTACTGCCGCGGAGGTCTCATCATATGCGCACGAGAGCGCAGGTGCATTCGGTGGATACCACCTGTTAGCGATGACTTTAATACGCAAAGACTTGACACTGTGAGACTTGTCATTTTTTGGAAGAATATCAACATTATTATTGTATATTTATCTTGTATTTTGTAAATACAAACCCACCCTGTATAAGGAGGACTGCCAAAGTATTCATCTGTGAGTGACCAGAACGGAGCGTGTTTGCTTCATTCTTGTGACATCATCGTGACCTTGTCAATGACCTTGTCATCGCGTGCTGAGAGGAGGACATCATGTATTCACTTCAATAGAAGAAGCGTAGCTTTTATTTGTGTCTACACATTTAGGATCCTTTTCATGGTAAGAAAAGATATAGCGGCACTTGCTACTTCTTATTCACTGTGAAAATTAAGTCATCTGTGCATTGAAGAGTTATATATCATCACCTGGTATTCTGTAATTACTCTTCGGGATTATCAGAGTAGATGATGGAGCAATTGTAAAATAGCGGATGCCATCTTTATTCTAGTCAAACTATTTCAGCTGAATGAATTGAACCCTGTTTGCTACATTTTCATTCGATGATAGTCTAAATCTAATTGATAATCTCTGCAATACATGCGGCATAGAGTATTTTTTATGTCAACATATTTAGGATCCTTGTTATGTGAGTAGTAGAAGATACATGTACATGTAGCTGAGCTTTGCTACTTTTTATTCACGTGGGAAATTATCTGTGCAGTAAATATTCTTCAGGGTTGAGGTAGATATTGTAGATTTGAAGGTAGAGGCTTGCATGGTAGAAATTAACATTTGAACCCAACACAATATTTTTCAAGAAGATCTAAAAGACATTTAATTCTGACCAAAGCCGAAGTTAAAGTGATTTGAACTGAATTTACTACATGTTCGTTCTGAAGGACAGAGGCATTATATATTTCACTGGTTGCACTCTTAGCAGATCTTAGAACATATTCAAGAAATGATGAACATTAAGCTTATTTTGAGTAAATACAGAGATATTCAACTTGCTATATTTGTAAATGTAGGCTTTTAATCTGAACATTTGTCACAAGTCTACTCCTCTTTAGGCTGCATTCTATCATGTTATTAAAATTCACTTGCATTTACACCTCAATATATTATAATAAAATGAAAATATAGATCTAGAAAAACATATTTTTTCGAATGAAATCTCTATTCTTCCATTTTGCTATGCATATTTTATTTGCAATAATTTGTTTTCCCTCACACATATTGATTTCATCATATCTGCCAAAATCAGAAGAAAAGCTTCTTGATTTTATTTTTTTTATCATTTTTTTTTTTGTATAGTGTATGTCTTTACTTTGTATTTTTTTAAATATAGTTTATGTGAAATTTGCAAACAGTAGTAAAACACATAGGAAGTTTTAATGTATGGCCATATACTGTAGAGCTTTGCTTGTTACATTGTATGTGCTGCTTGCTTATAGGAACATATTTTGCCAAATTTATGTCATGTCTTACTTGTTAACTTATGTTTTGTAAATATATTTGTAGAAAAAAGGAGATTTTGGAGGAAGCATGAAAGGATACATGAGGCTTGTAATCCCACCGTACAAGAGAAATATCACACCGTGGTGTTTGTTTTAATTATATTTTTTAAATGAATTTTACTTTGCTAGTAACAAAAGAAACTGAAGAAACAATCATTGCAATGAAATTTTTATTGTTTTAATAGCCAGCGACTTCAAGTGATCAGGTTGGTCTTTGTTGAAAGATCTAGTGTATTGTACTCCATCAGTGTTGACGAAACTATTTTACTGCCATCATGTCTGTGTTTGTGAAATAGAACAAAAACCACCAATGCAAGTAAAATGTACAAGACATGTATTCAACAATGAAATGCAAAATGTGAAGTATTCTAAATGTACCTTGAACTTTAAATATAAGTACTTTAATTCAACAAAAAAAAATTGTAACAATATGAATTCTAAATTATACTGTATTTATAAAATTGAAATATTGCCAAGAATATTTCAAAAATATCCTTTGATGGATATCGACTGATAAGGGTTTTTTTTCACTCTTTTGAGACAGTACTACATTTTTTGTGTCCATCTACAGAAGCCCCTATTCAATATAAAATCACAAAATATGATAAGTGTACATGGAGGTCAAATGTTATTGAAATAATGTAAGATGAATTTAATTTTTTTTCCAGTATTTAGATAAAGGGTGATGCAGGTGCTTATTGCATCAAAATACAATGTATGGATGGACTATTTGTGTATGTAACATTTAATTGCCATGATTGAATTCTCAGAACTCCTGAATTTATTTAAAAAACACAAAGTGAATAATTACAAAATAAATGCATATTAGAGTTATTGTTGATTTATTTCCAGGTGCACAATGTGAGCAATAAATATGCATTTTGGAACTTTTCACTTTGCCTTATATATAGAAGTTCTGTGAATTCAAGCATCATATCACCATTACAAAGAAGATATCAATAAAAAAAAGAGAAATGAAGTTTCCAATGGTATGAAAATAGAGAGCAATTAAAAATCCTTAATAGTTATTACGGCTCAAAGTCGTGTTTTTGAGCTTTTCTTGAGGCGTTTATGTGTAATCTTAAACACTGACAGCCGAGTGTTTTTGCGAATAAAGGGTTTTTGATATTTTTGTAAGAAATTGGATTAAGTCTAGAGTGAACTGGAATACATGCTTCTAGTAAACTTGTATTTAGATTGATCATGTTGTGGTCATAGGTCAATTCATATTATTGTATTAAAAAAAACAAATGATTAAACACGA
Organism: Paracentrotus lividus; assembly: GCA_940671915.1. Classification (NCBI taxonomy): domain Eukaryota; kingdom Metazoa; phylum Echinodermata; class Echinoidea; order Camarodonta; family Echinidae; genus Paracentrotus; species Paracentrotus lividus. The sequence goes on from CALNVZ010001721.1 coordinate 35,647,645, forward strand.
CTGGTATTTCATGAGAAAATATTGATTTCATGGAATAAATTATTTCTGTACTTCTTACTGCCTATGAAAAGATTATGAAATAAAAAAGAACAACAAAAAACAAGCAAATAAAGAGCTAGAGAGAAGAAATGTGCTCAGAATGAAGTATGAAAGATAAAATTATTGGGAGGGGAGAATAGGGATGGAATAAGCTGACATGTTGGCCCAATAGTGAGAGCGCCCGCCTCATGAACAGAAGGTTGTGAGTTCGATCCTGGCCAGGTCATACCAAAGTCTTGAAAAATGGGACCCTCTACCTTCTGGCCTGGCGCTCGGCTTTTCAGAATGGAGAAGGGTAATAATAACATTATAATGTTATGCAGGGCCCGCTGGAAGAGAAGTTATCAACATTGAAGTAGCTACCCTGGGTAAAGAAAACCTTATTATTAAGGCCTCGGTATTGAGAAAGAGCAAGAGAAAGAATATTGCAGAAGAGTATCAGGAGGGGAATGGATAAAGCAAGGAAGAGAGAGGGGAGATGCAATAGAAAACGAAGGAGAAAAATAGTGTGGAAAGAAGAAACTAATTGTCAATGAAATGGAATATTCATTATAATATAAAAATCTGAGAAGGTTTGTATTGAACGCTTAACCAAGCACGGAGAAAAAATTGGAAAGTCAAAGAGAAATAGGAAAGAGATAGAGGGGCTTGATATAAAGAGTGATGGAACAGAAAGAGAGCGGAGGGTGGAATGGGGATAGAGCAAGATCGGGAGGGAGTGGCGTGATTTACTCTACCTATCTTTCCCGGCCGTTTCTTCTTCTTCTTCTTTCTTCTTTCTTCTTCTTCTTTCTTCTTCTTTCTTCTTCTTTCTTCTTCTTTCTTCTTCTGTCTTCTTCTTTCTTCTTCTTTCTTCTTCTTTCTTCCTCTTTCTTCTTCCTTCTTCTTCTTTCTTCTTCTTTCTTCTTCTTTCTTCTTCTTTCTTCTTCTTTCTTCTTCTTTCTTCTTCTTTCTTCTTTCTTCTTCCTTCTTCCTCTTTCTTCCTCTTTCTTCCTCTTTCTTCCTCTTTCTTCCTCTTTCTTCTTCTTTCTTCTTCTTTCTTCTTCTTTCTTCTTCTTTCTTCTTTCTTCTTCTTTAATAACGAGCAGACACTGAAATGTACTGTTATTAAGGGACGGTTAAATCATTTCAAATGGGAAGAAGCTAATCTTTATAATGTTAAAATGGATAATGTGTAATTATCAATGATCATCCCCAAAGTGCACCGATTCGTTTTTAATAAAAACGAATCTGTGCATCTGCATCATTACTCAACGTGATACAGATGAATTATAAACAAAATTCTGTATGGCGTATGAATTATGCCACTTTCTCGTAGCTTTTAACAAGACGTCATCACTGATGAGTTTATATGGTGTATGACCTTACGACCATGCATGGCTTGTAACATGTTGAAACCGAAAAAAAAAACCTTGGTATATACTGGCATGAATGGTTTGTTTAGATTGACACCGTTTGTGACATCATTTTTTTCCCCTCTGCAGACATCCGAGCTCAATAACGGATCCAGCTTTGAGTCACACAATTAAAAGTATCGACCCATGTTTAATCATGAAAGATCCGCTATTGTCCTCACACAATAGGTCCTGCACAATCTATTGAAATTGCGAATACTGGATCCGAACCTGGATTATTATATACTCTCTGTACAAGAGTCAACTTTCACGGGTATACATTGTATCTTGATAATGCAATTCATTCTTTTCTGGATTATTTGATATTTTTTTAAAGACCTTAGATGCCGAGAAGCAAATATTTCACGAATTGGCTCATTTTTTCCCCAATAGTAGTTAGTTCAAAAATGATATAGGGTTCGTTAATGGGACATGTATTGTGTCGGGGTTCTTCCATGTTCGGAATATTGAACCCTACTTAGTATTTTGGGGGGATTAACGAGCCTAAAGTTATTATCTCTATCCCGTTTATGATAATATCTGTCCCAAAAAATACATTTAAAGAAAATAATGTGTTCAGATTCAGTTTAGTTTATTGCATATTTCATATGTAAAAAATATGTACATGTCTAGGTATACGGTATAATTGAAAGGGTACAATTGAATTTTTTTTTTTTTTAAAGGAAATTACATACATAAATTTAGATTATACAATTCAAAATGCATGATAAAAAAATGAAATGTGGGGAAATCTATTGCCAAAAAACAGTTTTGTGGTGTCTAAATTCCACATTATTGAAATACAGACTTCGATGTCTTCAAACTGAATTATTATCTTAAAAAGGCCACCGCTAAGGGGGGAAAATCTAAAAATGTAGGCCTATATACTATCATTCTATGAACATACTGCACAAATTGACCTGATTATTTTTCGATTGATTTAAATTTCATTTTAAAAAAATAATAAAAATGTCCACTCTGTTATTATTCAGGTACAATACGTACCTGCGTTTGAAGGCAACCATAACAAAAATGATTGTGTTAATAAATTTTATAGACACATGTACAAAATAGGAAACAATGTTTTCTTGAAGTTACAAAGCGGATAAAATCCTTTCATAAAATTATGAACTCATCAAAACAAAAGAATTAGTAGACTTGTAACCTTTGGGAGGGTGATTCAATTCTGATGATAAACTTACTTGTACATGTACGCACAGTGGCGGATCCAGGCGGGGGCGCAGGGGACGCGCGCCCCCCTATAATTTGAAAACCGCTCATTGACTGTACATGTTAAAATCTTAAAATCTCGGCGGCGCCCCCCCCCCCCCCACCTATCCTGAAAGCCTGTATCCGCCACTGATGCATTAAAACCTTACTATGTTAATACGATTAGCACATTGCAAGTTATGCTTCGGTTATCACTGATCAATTGTCATCAAAACTTTATAAAATCAATTATTCATCTTTATTTTATTCAATACATGTACTGTATATCAATGTATAACATAAAAATGGCCATACATAATTTGAATTCTGGGGGAAATCGGGATATCAATACTAGTACTTAAATGGTGTTAATAAGCAGTGATTGTTATAATTTATAACGCAAACTTGATATTCTTTGACGGGCTGGTGCATGCCTACCACATGACATTGTGAACATTTTCTATCCAAAATTGTGAGTCTAAACCCCTCACAAAGAGCTTTTTAATCTTTCTTGATGTTCATACGATTGGAGATAATATTATTCCGTATATTCTTCCGTATATCAATTTATAGGCATTTGTAATATTGATATCACGCTTGAATGCACAGAGACCCTTAAAAGTAAAAAATTAGTTTCCTCTGCAGTGGTTCTGTGCATTCAGCATCACCATGCATTATAATAGGGTATAGATAGAAAGGAAAAAAACTGTTAACGATATATAAAAATAGAAAATTATTAGAAAGCACCCAGGTGATATAAAAACTCAGAGACGTGATGCGAAACTTTTTTTCGGAGGTACAAAGCGAAAATCTTATCAAAAATATTTTGATATTGACATTTCTAAGACAGCATGGCTATCGCCATACCGACCAATTATTAATATCACTTTTTTCAAAGATCGAATACTCTTCCTTCTTGGTGAGATCGAATACCTTCCTGTCTGGTGTCACCCTACATCCTTTATACCACGGTGAATCACCAATGTACTTATACGGTCTCTCTTTGCCTTTCTCCAGGAGATGTGGCAATGTCTTGCAGAAGATTTTAGGACGTGTCGGGTAGGTGAGCACCACTTCACCTTGACTGCGCCAGTCGAAGAACCTGCGATACGCTTCATCATCTTCGTTGAGGTTGTTAAGGTACTTGACGAAATCATCAGTGGTTTCAAAGTCACTGAAATGAATGTAAGAGTTAGGAGGTGCCACTTTCTCGTATGATTCCTTACGGGAACCGAGTACGACCGGTACGTTGCCGTGAGTCAAAGACTCCAGCCAGAACTTCTCCGTGATGTAGTCATTGCATTCGGCGTTGGGTATGGCGAAAAAGAACTTATATTGTGCCATGAGTTGATTGCATTGTTCTGATCGTTTTGGGAGACATTCCTTTGTACCACATTTACCGTAGTCATCGAGGGGAAGGACATTGCGCATTTTTCCAATGAATCTCACACGTGGCCAAAATGCGTGGCAGTTGCTTGCCATCCATGCGATCATACGTTCCTTGCCCAGGAGTGGATCTGGGAGTCTGGGTGACTTGACGACCCCATCCGTACTACCATTTCCATCAGGTATGGTAAACGGTCTGTAGAAACCAAACGGAACAACGATGTCTGAAGCTAAATCATAAGTCATGAGTAAATGATATTTCAGGCGGCTAAAGTTGAGATCACGATTCCACCTTAGCACCCGAAGCGGAGTCTCCGTGCTGAAGTAAACCCAGGTCTGTCCTGGTGCGGGTTTTAGTTTCAACAGCTTACTCAACTGTTCAGCCCCTTCTCCGCGGAACTCTGTAGGAACTATGCCGAAGACAACTACGTCCTTTCCCTCTAGGTAGTCGACGTCCCCTCCCATGGTGAGAATGATATCGCAGTCATAGCCCTCAGAATGACAGTCGATGTCCGTGGCGCCTAAAGGGTACTGGCTACTCTTGAAGAGCTCATTGTATGAATGTAACTCTGGTATGTGACGCATTTCTCTATCGCTAGCAAATAAATGCACTTTTTTGACACACCTTGTAGTATGATTTTGACCAGTCGGAGACTGGAATAAATCGTCGTCGTCGTCGCCATCCAAGTCAAGTGCCCTGAACCTCTGTGGTCGTGAAGCTTGAAAGTCTCCACGTTCTAGGCTAGTCATCGCGGCCCCTATAGCTCCCAGGATAAAAGCAACTCCAACAAGCATTAAGATGGACCATTTCTGTAATATTGAAAGAAGAAAACCGAAAATGCTGTCATCAACACTTATTTTCTTTGATGAAGTCGGGTATCTACTTCTTAATCTTTTTCAATGTCTATGCAAGAAACAGAGAGAAAAGGGGCGATTCCATGCTTTTGTCGGTTTTGTTTGTTTTTTGTTTTTTCTATTATTTATGTGTCCTGTACGACACACTTCTGTTTTTCATTTCTATTGTACAGGATTTGTAATGCAGACAAGTAAAAGTATTGGTTTTGTACCCCTTCTGGTACTACTGGGGGTCACCATCATTCAATCACACAAATATTCTTTTGCTTTAATCTCGAAAAGGGGTGAAATTCTATCAAAATGTCCCGTACGACACAGTATGGAATCGTGCTGTTCGGCATTGCTAAATCATTAGAATGCCGTGACGCATCCAGGATTTTAAAAAATAAGGGCGCCAGCCCCGGTAGGAGGGATGCCGCTCGAGGTACAGTCATTGAGTGGTTTTCAGATTAAGGGAAATACTCGAGAATTTTTATTTTTTATTTTTTATTTTTTATTTGATTTATTGGTTTCCAAATAATAACAATCTGAAAACAATAATTTATTAAAGAAATACCTGCAACATAATGATATAATATTCAAACTAAAAAACTAACAAACTAAAATTACAAAGTATGGCTATAGCGTAAGCATAGCTCGATGGGTTCGCAACCCTAGAAGTAAACATAATATTCTAATATTACAATATTACAATAATAACATAAATCAATGACCTGCTTCGTATTGTAAAGGGAGGATCTCCTGATAACAATTAAAGATATACAGTGTGTTCCTAAGAAAGGTAACCGTAGTTCAAAGGTCAGTCATTTCAAAAGTACATGGTTTATTCTAGTGATTTGTTTACGAAAATATTACGTAACTCATCAGCTTTAATTTGAGACATTGCTTACGTCGAAATTGTCACGGGTCACAGAGTTAGGGTCATTTGAAGGGGACAGGTACAAAACCCACTTTCCCCAGTTTTTGGTTTGTAGGGTAGGCCTACGTAACAAATCTTTTGAAATTAGTTGGTGTCATTGGGTCCTTTCCAGCAAGTTTCAATGAAATGTTATCCCCTTTGCTAAAGTAGATTTCTCATTGGTAATGAGATGCGTTCTCGATTATGAGTCTCTGGAGTCGGGGAGAGGTCGCCGCGGCCGGTCGCCGCGCCATCTCGTGAGTCTCCGACAAGTCGCGAGAAGACCAAACAACTGTTAAACCTGCTCAAAGCAATGTCTCAAATGAAAGCTGAATAGTTACTTAATATTTTAGTAAACAAATCACAAGAAGAAATCATGTACTTTTGAAATGACTGATCTTTGAACTTCGGTTACCTGTTTTTAGGAACACACTGTGCAGCCGTCTATTCCCTACCCGGTCAGAGCCATCAGTAAACACAGTTTGGCCGACTCAGTTTGAGTATAGGTTCCTACTTGGCGCGTATTGCTTTGTTTAAAAAAAAAGGGGGGATAAGGAAAATGTGCCATGTTGTTTTCAATGATTATAACCTACTTGGCCAAACTCTGTTCATTGATGACTCTGTAATCTTGTGTACATGGGGTCGATTCACTAACAGCTAAAATCGACCCCAACCATGGATATAATTATATGGAACTATATGGACATTGATTCTAACATTGATTTTTTATCTTAGTTGGGATTGATTTTAGCTGTTCGTGATGGTGGTATCTCACTTCGTGGAGACATATCTGCGACTCAGACACTCAGAGATGTCTCCGATACTTTTTTCAATGTCGCGGAGACGTCTCCGACACTTTTTTCCGTCGCGGAGACGTTTCCGATACTTTTCCGTCGCGGAGAGGTCTCCGATATACCCTTTTTCCGTCGCGTAGCCTTCTCCGAGACAAGTTTCAAAACAATTTCAAATCCGTCTTAAAGTAGTCCCAAATCCGTCTCAAATCCCTCTAATGGCAAGTGAAAAACCACCATGAATCTCCCTCTGTACAAGGTGTTAACGTTCAGTATAACGTTATCCTCCAGTTATGCAGTTTCCACTGCTATGTTTACCCAAAAGTGAATAGAAACGCATACACTCTTTTGTCACCGAGAGGTATAGGGGTAAACAGAAATCATGGTAAATAAAGGGAGAGGGGTAAATAGATGAACAATTCATTTACAAGATTTTAGCCTTTTTTGTCGTCATCAACAATAATATTAACACATGATGATAGCGCATTATTATGTCTACGAAACAAAACATAAGTTCTATAATTAAATTTCGACCTTTGATATCTAATTAGGGGAGGGTTTTTTTTATCACATTTGAGTATTATCAAATTGGAAAGTTGATTTACTCCCCTATAGTGATACCCATTTTGAAAATATTGTTTTCTTCGTGTGAAATCTTTTTTTAACCCTTTTGAGACAAAATCACCACTGTGTACATGTTTTTAATGATAATAATTTGGTAGGCGGGGGCTCTTTTTTTTTTTTTTTTTTCTTCTTCTTCTTCTTTTTGCTTCACGGGGGCTACATTGCCCTAGACCGCTTGTAATATTTTCCCCGGTGATGCCCTATTTGCAATGGTGATATCATGGAAGAATAGAGAGTGGGCCTACATCTGAATATAAGGCAAAGTCAAAAGTAGAAGATTGCCAATTGAATGATATGATATGGCTTTAAGTTTAGGGAAGACCCTGTGCAACCATATGAAAAGATCATAGGGTGATTCACTACCAGCTAAAATCAATAGCAACTGGAATAAAATCAATTTTAGGATCAATAGCCACATAGCTTCGCAAATATGACCATTGAGTTGGGGTTGATTTTAGCTGTTAGTGATATACATGGGTGGTGTTTCAACAAGAAGTTCGTTAACTTCAAGAGCGACTGGTCAGTGTGCTAAATAATTGAGAATGTGATTAGCATAGCACCTGTATAAGAACATGTTCCCGTCGTTCATGAAGTCAACTGTCAAGTCTAGTGGCGACAGAGGAGTTATACTTCACGGTCTGGGAAATGAATACTTTTTTGGAAGGCCAGAAATAATAATTACTACCGTTATTGCATATAATCCAAATCAGATCACTCCTGCAACATCGTAAATTAACAGGGAAGAATTATTATGTGAGGGACCAAATTTTATCAACAACGTTGTTCATTCGGGAAATAAGGGATATGAATAATATTGTATCTCCTCTGCGGCGCGAAATATGTGGCCATAGGAAGGTGATACATTCCTATCCTTCCTATAACTATTATATCCATGATGTATGCAAAATCATGAAAGGGACTGCAGAAATAAGTTCTAAACATTTTAATTTTTAGTTTACAAATAAACCAACCCCTACACAAGTGTCCCGCATATACGAAACATAATGTATAAAAACCTTAATTTGTATATCTTTCATGTATAAAAACCTTCCTTTGCATATCTTTCATCTAGTTTAAAACATGTCGAGTTACAAGTAGATGATTATGAAAAAGGTACTGCGTGCTGGTGCAAATATAAATTAATCTACAGATAAGAGATAACCTTAACTGCCCCCCCCCCTCTTGAATCTGGCACTACCTGAATTAAAAAAAGGAACTTGATTATGATACGATTATAATAAGTATAATTTAAATAATTATACACTGTAAAAAAAAATATATGTATTTTACAGCAAATCTGCTGTCAGCAGAGTCGCCATAAAAAACGTAATTCAAAAAACAGTTTTGTTGTAAGTTTCTCCTGCAAATAATTACGTGAGAAATACAAAATATACATCAGGAGTAACACATTTGTTCCGTTTTAACCAAATACGTATGCTATAAAACTCTAATGATATTTTTCCTTCTCTTTCATCAATTCTTGAGGGAGAAATTTTCAGCAAAGCTGTATTTTAAATTACATTTTTGTATGGCGACTCTGCTGACATCACTTTGCTGTATTTTTTCTTGTATTTTTTTTTTTTTTTACAGTGTAATTATAACATTATTTTGACAGGCAAAGATCATCATATTATCCCGAAAATATATTCGGGAAACTATAATAACTATACGTCGTGCTTTGAAAAAAAAAAAAATTCTCGTGTGGGCACATTTTATTAGCAACCACTTAAAAATGTGGTCATGTCATTTGGGCCCAAATGACTTTGTGTCGGTTATACTAGCGTTACTTTTTATTTATATATCACTAAAATGGCAAGATGGTAAATGTAGGAATGTCCTATAATTAATGTATTGAGAGAAGGAAACTGTACATGATTTGTATACAGAGACGAAAATTATAGTAGAGGAAATATTCTTAGAGCAATAATTTCTATGCAAGAGACAGTATATTCGCTGTGCATTTTAACCATGGATAATTAATTTGTATACCAATTGAAGCATGACATTTGGACTATGGCCGAATTGCAATCACATTTCTTCTATTTATTGTTAATGTGATTGCATTTCTTCCAAAGATTATTCGACAATTAAAAAGGGGTTAAATAACCCATGGATAAGTAAAGCGAATATACTGTCTCTTGCGTATAAAAGCCATTAATTGCTCTCAAAATATCTCCTCTGCTATAATTTTCGTCTCACATTATTACTATGACAGTTTATTTCAATAATCTAATATATTAATAATACATAAAAAATTTTAAAAGTATTTATTAGAATTCTGATATATTAGAATTTGGAAAACATAATGAGAGGACCTTGTGTATTTTGCATTCAAAATGAATTTTCTTGTCTACGTCTAAGATCATGCACCGTAGGACTCGGTGAAAACGAAAACATGTTTTACTTGATTTTAAAAGACTGGTATGATTTTTGAACATTTTAGAAGTTGGTCTAGTGTAAAATAAAAGAAAAATGAACATAATGAGGCACATTTCTTTTTTATGTCTTGTCCATCAATTCATGTCACCCTAAGTTTATGTGCAACACTCATCCGCTGCAATACATATATTGCCCTTTTAGCAAACAGTTATATAATCGTGTGTGTTTCCACTCTTGTCAATCGAATACAAGAAGAAAAATCAATCAATACTCTAGCGGTCGTCTCTGTTAGTATGAAAGAAGAAGGAAAGCAAATGGAATAGAAAATAACTTTCTCTTTTTATTTTGTAATAAGTACTCACTCTATATCTTCGAATGGTGATAATTGTTGCATGAGGGCATGCAAGATCCATGTTTCAAAACCCTTGCTGTATGTCACCAACGCTATAGTTATGTCTTCACTTTCACTATCCTGAGTGCATCATGAGAGGAGAGTGAAGTGAAGCAAGGTTGGTCTATGTTTGCTCTCAAGAGCTAGACAAAAATCCGAGAATGCCCGAGAATACACGAAGATGAATAATTTATGCAGGTACACAGAGAGATCTTGAGACGTCTATTTGTGGAGCGCATTTAAAGGGCATCCAATCAGACGTACTTTCCAGTATTTTGGTAGTTTTGTTGTTTTCTGTTTGTTCTTCTTCGTGATTTCACTCAGAGGTGTTCCTAAAAGACGCATAACCTATATACGGTTGTCGAAATGTAATATGATCTCCTACTACTATGTAGGGGCTGCCATTTGTACCTTTTCAGAAGTCATTTTAAAATATACCAACTGAAGGGAAACGCTCGTGAAAGGAAAATATTTAAATTTTGGGGGCCTTTGACTATCAACAAGATCATCATATTATATCGGCCATATAGAGTAGGATTCAGTCTGTCAATCGGGTCAGTCATTCATCCATTAATAATTCCCCCTCCCCCTCCCCCCCCCCCCACCTCTTCCCCCTTTTTTTTACGGGGGGGGAGGCGAGCCAGCCGGGCCCCTCTGGATCTACGCCTGATTGTATGTCAATGATCAGAATGTAGTTTGCATGCATAATAATAATAATAATAATAATGATAATAATTTCATTTATCTAGCGCTTCATACTGGTGTTTCTAAGCGCTCTGTTGTTCGGGTTAACTTAAATAATAAGAGATTTCAATCTCAACATATTATTTATACATTATAAATAAACTGAGAATAATATATACTACTGGTGTGCGCCTCCAGTGTCATACAGTGAGTTATACATTACAGTTTAAATAGGTGAGTTTTGAGAAGCATTTTGAATATTGGGTGGGAGTATATTCCATAGAGTAGGGGTGATACATGAAAATGCACGGTCGCCATATCGAATTTTGGTTCTTAGGCCATGAATAATTTGCATAGAGGAAGAGGAACGGAGGGGTCTGGCTGAAGAGGAGGATCGGAGAGATACTATAGTTTTTTAGATATGGTGGGGCAAGATTATGAGTTACCTCAAGTACACAATCAGAAGAATCTTGAGAGTAACACGAGAATTAACTTCATTGATTTCATCATTATAATTCTATAACAGGCAGGGCCAGGAATGTGTATGTCTACTCAAATTATTTGCCTCATTTTAAAAGATATTCAGAAGTTTTCGTTGTTCTTTACATGATTTATTGCCTTTTCATTCTTTATATTTTCAGCACAAATTGGATTTTGTGTTAATGAAAGGTCACAATTTACTCGAGTCAAAGATTATTATCTTACTTAGATAAGCGTTTCACATTGAAACATAGTTAAATAAGGAATAGACCAAACTGATTTCAAGTCATGGCAATTCCTTGATATTTAGTATAATATTCTAAAAATAACATTAAAGGAGGAGTCCGGGCTGAAATGAAAAACTTTTATAAAATTAAGTAAAATTCATCAAGCACAACACAGAAAATTTCATCAAAATCGGATGAAAAATAACAAAGTTATGCATTTTTTTAGGTCTTGGTTTTTTTGTAAAACAGTTCTTGGCAAGTGTCTCATTGTCTCATTTGAATATTTAAATATTCAAATGAGCAAACTGATGATGTCACAGTCCCCCTACTTCTTGTGTTTTTTATTATATGAAATCCTATTTATCTCATTTTTTCATGTATTGCATATACAGAAAATCTATCCCTCATACCGAAATAAGTAAAAGCACTTGTGACCTTGAACATTCCACAAGGATTAATGCGTGTTTTTATGTCCTTGGGGCAGAAAATCTTGATAATTGGTATTTCATACAATAAAATACAAAGAAAGTAGGGGGACTGAGACATCATCAGTTTGCCAATTTGAAGAACTGTTTCCTAAAAAATTCAAAACCTAAGAAAATTCATAACTTTGCTATTTCTTATCAGATTTTGATGAAATTTTCAGTGTTGTGCTTTGTCGATTTTACTTTATTTTTCTTATAATGCAAACTCCAGCCCGGATGAGTCCTTTAAAGAAATAATAATAAAAAAAGAATTGAGGCAATTTTTAAACAAGATTTCATCAAGTAAATGCAACTTTATTTTTCAGGAGTAGGGGTTATTCTTTATTCAGAGTGAATTTAAAGAGGGGTGTTATAGGGCCAACTCAACATTTTTTTTTAGATAACAAGAACTATTTCTGTCGCATTTTCATTTAAAGCTCTGCTATCCCCATTCCCTTTTTAAACGAGTATTTGTAATTTTCGGGGTGGAGGGGGGGGGGGGCTAATTCATTACTAGTCCCTATGGCCTAATGGTCTATACTGAATGTCCAACAGGGCGTTTAAATGTCTAAATTAAGTCACATCCTTTCTTATATATATATATATATATATATATATATAGTAAACAAATTGTAAATAAAGCAATCCGTGACAAATTGAAGTAATAAATTTTCGGTCATAGACCTTCATCAGAAATGATTTTATTGAGTAGCAACAAAAATGCAAAAAGCGCAAACGTGCAAAAAGCAACATGGATACAATACGCAACCAAATAGACAGAAAAACAGAAAAGGAGAAAAGGGGAGGGGCGAGAGAGGGAGACGTATCTTTATATATATATATATATATATATATATATATAATATTATAAGTGTGAGAAGGGAACTACTCTTTAACATGGCTACTGCTTCTTGTTGCAAAATGTAGTCGAAAGCCCTTGAAGAAGGCTTTAGCCGAAAGCTTGGCAAAAGAGTGGTTTTTACAGCAACGCCAATCTCCTCTTTGTTTTTATTTCGACTATATATATATATATATATATATATATATATATAATATATATCTGGTTTTATATTTGCCAATTTTTTTTATGCTAATCAAGCTATTGTGACGTATATTGTTGCTCCGCGTATCCATTGTTATTAAGTTTTGCGCACACCATTTTACTGTTATTACGCGCTAGCGTAACAAGGGAATCGATAGAATCGATACTTTCCCCATTCATTTAACACGGGCTTTACCCTCCAAAACCGAAAGTTATATTGTACATATGTGCAATATAACAAATTGAAGGTAGGTCACGTGGTACTGACCTAGCCAATCGCAACGCGTATTTTTCATCCACTATATATATATATATATATATATATATATATATATGGTTGGCCAAAATTAATTAGAACACCTGAACCTACACAAAGTCTATGGGATTATCAATGCCCTAGTTCATTTGCCGAAATTAGATTAAAGATATATTTTGTGTGCCACGAGCTTTCATTACATTTTTAGCATACGGTCTTATGTATATGTAGACACCAAATTTATATAGTTTCGGCAATCTGGTAATGCGCAGCATTAAAAACAGTTGCGCTATGCGCTTTTGGTTTCCCCATAGACTTGTTTGTTAAACATGTAGACCAAATGCAAAGAAGTAGAATGCCAATTACATATGGCGATTGCCCAAAAAGTGTTTGAGGTAAAAGTATGAAACTAAGCAGGCTTATTTATTCTAATATACCTCAAATACATGCTAAGTTTAAGAAAATTTGGTCGAATGGGGAGGGTGGATTCGCCCCACCCTTGGTGGTGAGATGACCAAAATAACCATGCCCATTGAAGGTTAAGACTATTTTTTCATTTAATGAAGACACTCCTTGTAAATATATATTTTTTTAAAGGAAATTTCATGAGCAATTCAAATATGTTGAAATATTAAGGGTCATTGGAACGGGGGACTTAAATAGGGGCACTGAATTAAAATTTGGGGCCCTTCAAAAATAATTTTAAAATCCCCACATAAGATGTAACTTCTTCACCCTGTGTCGTTATGAATGCCATTTCTGACATCCTCAGGAAATTTCCTTTCAGAATACATATACTTTTTAGGGAGAGGCTTATCATGTTTAACGTTATGACACTTTGATCCTGAAAGGGGCAGGATCTTTAAGATTTTTCAATCGGTGGTGTAACATAAAAAGGGCGACTTGGGGGCGAGTTCCCAACACATGGCTTTGTTATTTAGTTTTTAAAACATCGTGATGAAATTCGGAGACATTCCAACCATTTTATAGGAGTTTAATTGGTCAACTGAATGAATATTACTAAAATCATTTAAATATGCTTGGTGTTCTAATAATTTTGGCCACCACTGTATATATATATTTACGATTTACACATCTATCAATATTCATTATTTTGTATTTAGGGGCCTGAGTGAGAAAAGTTTCAAATTTGAAGAGTGAAAGGTTTAATTGTATTGTATTTATTGACCACTCGATAAATGCAAGGATTCTAGTAGAATCAATGATAAATGGGACGGCGCAGATATTGCTTTACCGATTGAGTCAGAAAAAAACTTTACACCTAGAAAAATGTCAATAAAAAGATAACAAATTTATAAACCCCAAATTCTTATATATATTCTGAAAGAGTAACTCCTCCCGCATCTTTTGGTACCAATTTTGTGTGTTATATCTGTATGCTTGGATTAACACGGAGCATTGTTTGCGAACATGTAAATTTTGAATTGTGCAAAAGTGGGAGTAAAAACAAAACAACAAAAGCTATCAAAAAAGCAACTCCATCCTAATTAATATAGCATAACTTTTTAAGGAAAATGTCTTGCGCCAAATAACTTGACAGGGGCGTTGTTACACATATCGACTACATTTTGTGTGAAAATGAGATGGATAAATGTAGAGTCAAGCATGAGTGAGCACACGTCAACGACAAAATAATCACTTTTCAAAAGTATTAAGAGGCCTTTTTAGGTCTGTCAGTGACAGTTTACTTTTTGACATGTACTCATTCATGGATAACTTGATGAATCAATCTTATGCTATTTTATTCATGATGGAGTTGCTTTTTTTGTCAGCTTTTGTTGTTTCAATTTCATCCCCATCCTTGCACAATTCGAAATTTACATGTTCGCAAACAATGCGTCGTGTTCATCCAGCCTAAAGACATACCACACAAAAATGGTACCAGAAGATGCGGGAGGAGTTACTTTTTCAGAATATGTAAAATAATTTGGGGTTTAAAAATTGGTTGTATTTTTGGTTGACATTTTTCTATGTGTAAATTTTTTGACTCACTCGGTATATAGGCCTAACCATATACTCTCTCTCTCTCTCTCTCTCTCTCACTCTCTTTCTTTCCTCTTTCTCTCTCTCCCTCTTTCTCTCTCTCCCTCTATCCCTCCCTCTCCCTCTCTTAAGCAAAAAAGAAGAAAAACCCGAGTGTGAAGCCACTTTGGAGTGATCCCTGAGGTCACTCTAAAATGAGTGAAATTAAAAATGTGTATTTTCACTCTAAATTAATTTCTATATATCGACATGTAAGTCATTTTCCATTATTTTTGTTTTGTTTCGTTTTGATTGTTTCTTTTTTTGAGAGAGAATAGGCCTACATTTTTGTTCAGTCTCCAACTAGCTGACGTTAACCCAAATTAAAAAAAAGGTGATTGTGCCCGATCCTTGAAGCCTTGCCACATTTGTGTCCTTCTATTTACAGTATCTTGATCTTGATGCTGTGATGTACAAAGCAATATAAATTACTTTATTTATGATCTCGATAAATAAAAGAATGATGAAGAATATAGTTGCTTATATCATTTTTTTTAATGAATAAAATATAAAATTCAGTTTGCACTTTGTGTTTATCATGTAATTCCACACTTTTTGAACGGATGCTAAAGCACCCCAAACCATGATAGACTCATGATGATAGCGATATCGAAATGGGGGGGGGGGGAAGAAAATAATCTACCCTCCAAAATATGATATGAAAAGGAGAAATAATAATAATTGAGCCGCCCACTCCCATCATACAAATATTACGAAAACCTATGCAAAAAAAAAAAAATATATATATTTTATCTTTAGGCCTAGGCCTACTTATCATAATTGTTCATTTTTTTCTTTCTTTATTCTTTTGCTTTTTTTCTCTCTTCCAAGACACCATATTTTAAAGCACGCGTGAATCTGAAAGGAAAAAAGGCATTTTTCTTCGAGGCCAAATCAATGGTAAGTAATCTTTAAATTGCGAAAATAACCTTAGTTTTTATATTGTAATTATATTAATGTTGAAACCTCAATTTTTAAGCATTGTAACCATCCTAGTAATGGTGTAAATTCGTGGAATTTGTTTGCGTGTAATGATGTTGTTGGACGCTTTCAGTCCCATCCATTCTTTTTGACGTCTGCTGGTGTGTTATTTAATTCTGATAGTCCGACATTGATAGGTACTCCCAGATAAAAAGCAAAAATGCTCTGACAGTCACAAATCATACATTAAAAAATAGTTCAATGTTTCATTTAGTATGTACATGACTTAAAACTCACTTTTAAATCTCGGAAAGCGCAAAAAACCAGCTAAAACAGCCCACTTGCCGTGTTGAAAATTTCAATGAGTTCGAAAGCTGTCTCTGCATGAGCTATCGATAGTCAAACGATCATCATGTGCGCACGCAACATAGTGAGCTCTGTTACGATCGGGCTTCTGTACAGCAGGCACGAGACGTGCCCCCGCACGCGCGGAAAACGAAAGAAATTACCGGAAAAATCAAAGGAGGACCGTTTGACTGTTACTTTGACAAAATAATTTTATACCTCTAAAATCTAATTGTTTGTTCATTGTGTGACGATATATCAAGGACATACGGATAGACACATAACTAAACAGCCATAAAATGCCAAAGACTCTGATTTAAAGACATTTTTCACCACTCAAAATATAGGGGACAAAACGAGGTAAGTTTCGATAACAATGCCTCAAAATGAGTACTAGAACTTCGTAACATTTTCAGGGGAAAATTTCTGGGTTTAGGAGGTTGATAATTACTTTTTTCCGTTCGTTACACTCGTAAACATGACTATACATAATCAATAATTCTGAAGTAATTACAAAATCTAAAAAAATCACCAAAACCTTGGCGCTGCATTTGCATTTCCCAGGCGATATCGGAAGTGTCTTTTGTTCTCGAGATACCAATTTTTGTGTACCAATTTGCATGTGTGTGCGAGAGCGCCAGCTAGCGTTTGTGGGAGTACCTAACATTGAACATGTATTGTTGAACCACACACATCTAAAAATCTTCGAGCTCATAAATCTCATAAAGCTTCTCCTGATTAGCCTTCCTGTTGCACCCGAGAGACGGGAATTATTTGAGAGCCTTCGCGTTTCGGATCTGTAGTAGATTAAAGTGCCTGAAATTCGACCCTTGCCGAGATTCGACCGGTTTCAGACAAATATGGAAAATAGAACCCCAAAACACACTTAAACACACTCCAATCAACTCGTATCACACTCACACATCATCACTGAAGTCAACAACAAAAAGAGAATCACAAAAAAATCATATTAAATACCTTAAATTTGATCCTAAAATCCCGGATTTTGCTCAAAATCTTGAAGCCCGTGCGTGCTTAGCGAAAAGTTAAGAAAAAACGATCGGGAAAAATGCGTTTAAACTCCAAAAATTTGAGGTTTGATGACGCAGTTTTTTGCCACGTTCGAGCCCCGATCGTAACTATCCTACTGAAAAAAAAAACCCTGGAAGTGACTAACGTTACAGTGCTAGAGTTACAACACTGCAATCATGGGACTTGCAAGATTTTTTCTCTGCCCTAGTTTCGACCGGGTATTCATGCAGCGGCGGCCCCGAGTTGTCGGCAGAGCGTGATGTGCTACCGGTGCTGCGAGTGAGCCAAGATTTCACTGGCGCACGGTGCATATTGACTTTTCACGCCTGGTCGAATTTATGCAACGGTATGTCTAATCTCGGCAAGAAGGTAGGTGTTATAAAACTTCCGATTTTACTATCAAATAGTTTTTTATTTAAAAAAAAATTATAACAATTATTCAATTTATAATATGCTTCTAATATCTGTTGAAAATGAAAGATGATATGTTTTTCATTTTCAAACTAGAGCTGCAAAAAGCTTAAGTGGTCGAATTTTGGGCACTTTACTCTACTGTACTTTCATGACTTTTACGAGCAGGTGTTGGGACGGCGCCATTTTAGAAAGGACATTACACGGTAAACTGGCAAGATAACATTGATGTTTCATTTTAGGACTATTTTGCATAGAAAAATAAAGAAAAAAAGGGGAAAATGAAAAGAGGGAAAAAGAGAGAGAGATGCTCCTTTTCACGATATAAAGAAGGAAACCACTAAAAAACGTCTTGGTGATAATAGTCAAATTTGATTGATCACCATTAGAGGTCTATAACTCAAACCAACCACTTGGTTCAATTCAGAGTGCGTTGACTGAAACTGAACAACGCTATCCAGCTGTTATTAATGTTTCATCTGTTCATGATATGACAAAAATGTCACTACCATGCAACTCACCAGCGAAAAAAGTTTAATATGATGCAGAGGCTCATATCGTGTTTGTTCTATCCAAGATTTGCCTATATTCACTCTTTTCTTTTTTTTAATTGTTGTTTGTTTTGTTTTGTTGGTTTTGCTGCAGGTCTATAAACATCTTTTGAAAGTTGATGCTAGCCAACATTCTTCTACAAGGATTTCAGATGACATGACGAGGAGTATCTCAAGAATATGTCTGTGAGAGAGATACCCAGTAAACGTGTTGATTCAGTACGGTTCAGCACATACAGCAGTGAGGATCTTAAGCAACTGAGTGTGAAGGAGTTAACCAACCCTAGATCGTTTGATGATCTTGGACACCCAACCCTAGGAGGACTCTATGACCCTGCATTAGGTATGGTATCTTATACTTCTTACAAACAATACGGTCAACGTTCTTTTTCTTATGCAGCTTCATTTCTTTGGAACAATCTCCACCTACAAATTCGAAATGCTAGATCTGTTAATACATTCAAAGTTATGCTTAAAACTCATCTTTTTAAATCTTAATTCGCTCATGTCATATCCTTGTTGGCCAATTTTGGCCCACTCCGTGTATTCATTTTACTTTATGATCTGTTGAAGATTTAACAGACTTGTTGAAATTTGTAATATTATTTTTATGCCTCCGCCACCGAAGGTGGTGCCGGAGGCATCATGTTTTCGGGTTGTCCGTCCGTCCGTCCGTCCGTCCCGTTTGCTCGTTATCGTGATATCTCAAGAACCACTTGAGATATCAACTTCAAACTTGGGGATGGTATGTATCACCATAGGAAGGTGATCTGATTAGATTTTGGAGTATGTAGGTCAAAGGTCAAGGGTCACAGAGGTCAAATTGTAAAATTCCATGTATTGAGCTCGTTATCGCGATATCTCAAGAACCACTTGAGATATCGACTTCAAACTTGGGGATGGTATGTATCACCGTAGGAAGGTGATCTGATTAGATTTTGGAGTATGTAGGTCAAAGGTCAAGGGTCACAGAGGTCAAATTGTAAAATTCCATGTATTGAGCTCGTTATCGCGATATCTCAAGAACCACTTGAGATATCAACTTCAAACTTGGGGATAGTATGTATTACCATAGGAAGATGATCTGATTAGATTTTGGAGTATGTAGGTCTAAGGTCAAGGGTCACAGAGGTCAAATTGTAAAATTCCATGTATTGAGCTCGTTATCGCGATATCTCAAGAACCACTTGAGATATCAACTTCAAACTTGGGGATGGTATGTATCACCATAGGAAGATGATCTGAACAGATTTTGGAGTATGTAGGTCAAAGGTCAAGGGTCACAGACTTCAAATTGTGAAATTTTATGTATTGTGTTAATTATCACCATATGAAGATGATCTTATATTTTGGAGTGTGGAGGTAAAACAATTAGGAGGGACTATGATCTAATAAGGTTGGGGGTCACAAGGTCAAAGGTCAAGGTCAAAGATGTCTTTGTTTAAAGGAAAATGAATTGATGAATGTGCTGTATATTTCTGATCTGGCAATGGCGGAGGCATATATTTCGACCGTGCACGGTCGAGGATTCATCTTGTTGATACATTTTTTTTAGTGCAAATTTTCTTCTTCTTTTTTTTCAGTTCATTTTTCTTTTCTCTCAACCGCTTAGAGGCAATTCTGCAATTTTTTAGTGCAAATTTTCTTCTTCTTTTTTTTCAGTTCATTTTTCTTTTCTCTCAACCGCTTAGAGGCAATTCTGCAATTTTGCGGTATACAAAATTAAATTATAATTATAAAAAATGCACATCTATAAAAGCTCCAAATTTTATTTCCAAATTTTATTTCCAAAATGAAAATTCTTTTTGCCAAATTAATTGTGGGCCCGGCAGCCACTGAGCAGCACCAGATCGACGTTGCTCTATCCTTTTCTAGTTGAACGCCAAACAGGATAGCAGCAACTTTTGGAGAGTGCTTAAAGAAATTTAGTATTCCCTCATACCTCATTTTATATTTTACCAACCAAAAGCTCATGCTAGATTGTCAAAATTTTGATCAATTTTCATTGGAAAAAGTGTTTAAGATGTTGAGAATCTTTGTATTGAAAGTTTGAAGTATTTGCTAAAAATTTTATCCTGGTATTTTGAAAATTATTCTCACTAACTCTGCATACATTTTCCTTGATTCATGCCAATAATGTACCAATCAAAAGATTTTCTCAATTATTTTCTCCAGGTCCGAGTGACAGAGATGAGCTATGTGGAACATGCAGCTTGGGCCAGTTCCATTGCCCAGGTCATATGGGTCATGTGACCTTACCACTTCCTGTCTTCAATCCTCTCTTCTTCCCGCTAGTCAGACAGGTACGCTCGATTTCTATAATACCGTGTTTTCTATGAAGAAAAAGAGCATGTATCTGAACTTTGGCACGACTTAATTTGTCAATTTGTAATTTCATATAGTTCAAACTATTCAGAGGCACAGAGGGAACAGGAAAGAGGAAATGGAAACTTAGGGAGGGGGACGCAAAAATATAGATGTAATCTAACAAAAAATAAAGTGAGAACATATAGGGCTTTAGATCAGATTTGAACGTATCTAAGGATTCTGCTGATCGGATCATCAGTGGAAGAGTGTTACATAGAAATGGGGCGGAACACGAGAAAGCCTTTTCTCCTAACAAAGGAGAGGTTCTGAAGATAGTTGAGTGTTTGGTATTTGAGGCAGAGATTCTGGAAAGGATGTAATCTAAGATAAGATTTTGGAAAATATTTTGGAGCTCGATCATGAAGTGCCTTCCAGGTTAGTATTAGGTTAGAAATCAGAACGCAAAAAATGCATTTAGTTGAAACAGCTTAAACAAATGTCTTGGTCACAAGACAGTGATTTGATTGAACTCCCAAGATTTCATGGAAGCTCTCTAATTCATTCTTCATTTCAAATCGTCTAGCTTCTCCATGGTAGCTGTCTGGAGTGTAATCATCTGCTGGCTCCAAGATGGACGCTACGGCTGGTTGTCCAGCAGCTTCGGTGCTTGGACCATGGTCTCCTGGGCAGTGTAGGAGACCTTGCTGAAATCGCTAGTCAGGTGATAGCTGAATCAGATGATGGGGAAGGATTGGCTGAGGAGATGGATGATATGCTCAAGGAATATGTACACACAACTCTATCTGGTAAGATCACAGCTCTAGATTACAGTTACACATATTGGGATCTTCATTCTGAAAGGCCCTAAATCCACTTTTGATGAGTCTTTAATATCAGACTATTGTACCTGTCATTGAACAACAGTACAAATCTAAATTTTCAGAGAAATTTTACCAAATTGCACTTTCTAATATCACTTTTCCATGGACATCTGTACAAAGCAAGTGCCATTATCTTTGAAGTTACAAATGTGGATTTAGGGCCTTTTGCAAGTTAACTCTTCAAATTATTCTGGTAAGATCACAGCTGCACATTTTTGGAACCTTCAAAAGGCCATAAATCCACTTTTGAGGGGAAAAAAAAAAAATGAGTTTTGGATATCAAACGAGTAATTAGGTAGATACCTGTCTTTGTGCCAGAGTATATAGGTTTTTGAGAGCAGTTTTATTTTTTAAAATGCATGTTTCAACCTATTGGAGATGAGCTGATTTGCTATAATATACATTTCCCATAGACCTTTCTTCACGACACCCTGTGTAGTAAGTAAAGACTATGTTTCCTGGAAATCACAATCAAACGTAGAGCTTCTGACAAACCATTATAATGTTAGGCACTCCATCAAGAAATGTGATAGTAATAAACGAAATTGCATTGAATTGGAATGAATAATTATTATTCTGTTTATTCCAACCAATCAGAACACAAGAAGGAGCAGCCGTGCGAGGCTCGTCACATCGAGGAATGCCGACGTCATGTGATCCAGTCGTTTATCCGTCAGCATGTATCTTCCAGAGGGAGGAAGTGTCCTCTATGTAAGAAGCCAGTCCGTGAGATCCGTCCACATCACAACAGTGTCATACTAACCAAGGTGACAAGCGGGACCGGCCAGGGGCTCCAGATGGTCTATCTGTCTCCTCATGAAGCAAGGAGACATCTTAGGAACTTAATGACTAATGATGGTAGGTTTGCTTTGGGATTCTTATTCATTTTGTTGTACCAAAGTCATGCATAAGATTGTGGCCCGGGTTTCTGGTGCCTGCCACTAGAAATTATCTCATCATTATCACCATTATCCCCTTGCCAACATGAATGTAAGTTTAGACTTAGTGAATTAGTGCTGCAAATTGTATGTTTCAGTCCGCTCCTGTTATAAGTAGGTACCCAGGACCAAGTCGATGAGCTCGTTTAAACAAAATATGCAAACTTCTATAGCTTCTTATCACTTGAGGATTGAGAGCGTAGGGGTTCTCTGGGACAAACATCACTATTAGGGCTTTCCATAGCTCAGGCGGTAGAGCACCTGTGTAGTAATCAGGAGGTCTTGGGTTTGAATCCTGATGGAATCCCATTTTCTTTGCTCATTCATTCATATTTTCATATTTAACCAAATCTGGTTATACTACACACATCGGA
This sequence comes from Paracentrotus lividus, assembly GCA_940671915.1. Taxonomy (NCBI): domain Eukaryota; kingdom Metazoa; phylum Echinodermata; class Echinoidea; order Camarodonta; family Echinidae; genus Paracentrotus; species Paracentrotus lividus. Next base: position 35,670,567 of record CALNVZ010001721.1, read on the forward strand.
ACATAGACAAGTGTACACTGGGCCCAAGAGAATTACCCCGATATACCAGAATCTCTATCTGTGCTCGATATAATGGGAGTGGACTGTCATTGATATACATGGCGTCTCTTCATAGATCTCAGTGACATTGCATAGAGCTTGCTAAAGTAGTAACTTTGCCATCAATTTTAACTTTTTTCAAACACTAGATTTTGATTGGCTGATGAGCAGTATTACCTTGGCACTTACCATTGATGGGGAAAAACCTGTAAATCTTTGTTATTTTAGTAATATTATACATGTGTATACTTTTTGATGCAAGATGATGTGAAATCCTGTTTTTTCCCCCGACTCAGGTGAAGTCCTACGTCATATATTTGGAGTGCTTGATCTCCCCAGCAAGCATGGTGAAGACTCAACCATTGATCAATTCTTCCTGGAAGCCCTTCCTGTTATTCCTTCAAAATTCAGACCGGTAAGATAAAGATTTATTGTTTGTTCAGATCAAGTTGTGTTTTCTTGTGACAAACGAACTATATTAACATGATCCAAATACTTAGTTTCTTCTTAAAATCTTCAGGATCCATACAATATTTAATTTCCCAAGATTTTGTTCAAAACAAACTCATGACGTTGTTTCATGAGTTCAAAATTTCATTTTCAGGAGAGTAGCTAGCTATTTCCACACAAAACTTTTCAACAACCACAAGAAAAGGTGTTATGTATCTAGGACCTTCGTACTCTCTAAGTGCTCAAATAACTAAAATAAAAGAGACAAAGTTTACCTTCACGAACGTCTTACGTGTAGAACTCAAACTCCAAACACTTTGCCAACATAAGTATTCATATGAATCATTAAATATTCATTAAAAAGGCTATATCTCTTGCACGTTAAACCGGACTGGCTATATTTTTTTATTTTATTTAATTTTTTTATTGATGTTATTGAAGCATTTGTCACCTCTTTTTTTTTTTTTTATTAGATATCCACAGCAGGGGAGAAGACCTTTGAGAACCCACAGACTGGTAACCTATCTAAGGTATTAAAAGACTGCCACATACTACATCTCCTATTACGAGTTATGAGGCAATCTACCAGTCAACAAAGCACACAAAATGACGATGGTGCCATTAAGACTGAGTTTGCTGCTATGGAAACCAATGCTCAACTGCCTACTGATGACAAGGAGAATGTTGATCAGGTATTTTTATTAATGATATTAGTAATAAGAGCAGTATGCTGGCTGAAATGTAGCAAATCCCCCTATCAATTTTTCTCTTGTTTTGTTTGATTCGTCAGATAACATTTGCATAAAATTGATATTTATGTTCATTATTTGCTCCCACTCTCTTCAAAGAAAATATTGTAGAAGCAGTATCATTCATTGACAGCACTCTTGTTTACAAGTTGAATTATGATTAAGTACATTGTTTTTGCCAATTTTGAGATGTTCCTAATTAAACTCCCAAACTTTAAAGAAAAATTTCGAACATTGGTAATATTCTTCTCTTCAGAATTCACTATACAGGGCGTCCCGAAAAGAACTATACACTTTTGAAATGGCTGCCAAATGAAAAATATTTCATTTTAGGTAATGAAATTTATATGTAATGAAGAAAAGCTCATTATCCCAACTTTCATATGACACCAAAAAGTCCGAAAATAAGTCATGCATGAATGAGCAGCATTCACTTTTGTAAAGGGTAGGGAAATTAGGGTGCGCAGGAATTGCCCTACAAAGTTGTATGAGGAAAGTCATTTGAAGCTTATGGAATTGATGATGATATGCAGAATTACTGATCAATTATGATGAGTTGGGGTTTGCTAAGTAAAATTTGTGGAATTGGGATACAATTTCATGCATGAGTGAACAGGAATATGTATTTCCTATTGTTGCATTGTAACTTTCCAAGGTTTATTTAGTGAGGTCCTTCAGTGGTGTGTTTAATCTCTCTCTCTCTCTCTCTCTTTGTCTTCATCCTCTCTCTTCTTTCTTTCTCTCCCTGTCCCCCTCGCTCTCTCTCTATCTTTCTCTCTCTTTTTGCATGGGTGTGTTTTTGAACATTCATATTCATTGGTTTCTACTCCAAATATTCTGACAACCTTCCTGCATCCCGGTCTACTCACATTTACCCAAATTGGGATGGTTGATGACAATCTATCAATCTATCAATCAATCAGGCACATTAATTAGACAATCAACACCCAGCTAGCAATCATTTAATCAACAGTGTACCAGTCTCCAAATGTTTCAACTAATCAATCAAGCATTACATCATCTTCATATTTATTTCAATCACCATGTCCAATAAATCAATCAACTCAATTGATCAACCAACCAACTATCCAGTCATTTAGCAATTTGGACTTTTGTAAAGGAATATGGTACAGTGTAACACAAATTTGTGATATTAACATGTCAGTCTTTATTTTAAGTTGAATTTGTTCTTTTCGATTTTACACTTGTTTCATCCATCCTGTAACAAAACAAGAAGGAGGAAAAAAAATCTGATAATGCAAAATTAAAATAAAAGTCTGTACGTTCAATGCTCAACGTGTCCTCCTCCTCTTTCGATGCACAACCTGTTTTGTGAAGAAAAAAAATGCCACTGATTTTGGACATTCAGACAATCCAAAAGATCATGAAAAAAATCAAAAAGGGATCAAAAATCTTACCCTGCATCTCACTTGTTCTGCACCCCATCCTGACTACCACTAACACACCACTGAAGACAACTTGGAAGGCTACAATGCTATAATAGGAAATACATATTCCTGTTCACTCATGCATGAAATCATAATTCCCAATTCTACAAATTTCTCTTAGCAAACCCCAACTCATCATAATTGATCAGTAATTCTGCACATCATCCTCAATCCCATAAGCTCCAAATGACTTTCCCATACAAATTGGTAGGGCAATTCCTGCGCACCCTAATTTCTATACCCTTTACAAAAGTGAACGCTGCTCATTCATGCATGACTTATTTTCGGACTTTTGGTGTCATGAAAGTTGGGATAATGAGCTTTCCATACATGTATTTCTGTTAACCTAAAATCAAATATTTTTCATTTGGCAGCCATTTCAAAAGTGTATAGTTCTTTTCGGGACGCCCTGTATATAAAGATTTTCCATTGTAAAATCTTGTTCTGTTCAAAAAATAAAATATGATAAAATTTATGTGTTAATCTGAGATGGAAAAATGTTAATTGTGTCATTGACAGTGACCCTGTACCAATAGTGATTTGTATTTGTCATTGTCAGTAACCTTGCATCATTATGTTTTGTTCATCAGAGTATCTTGAGCACTGTTCCTGGAAAGACTTTACCAGAGAAACTCCAGAACGCTCTCACACAGCTGCAAACTCATGTGAACTGTGTCATTGACAGTGACCTTGACAAGATTTCTACCGACAAGGCACCAGGCATCAAACAGGTTAGTTTGATGACTCCATTGAATAATGTCTTGTATAGAATAGATGCAACTGCACTGCAACTGTCAACCCTCACAGATTGTGTGATAATAATAGAATTCAGAATGTTCATTTTTGAGAGGGCAGTTATGAACATTTCAAGAAGCTTTTGTCTTTTATTTTTATTTTTGTTTGTTTCTATATTTACTGGGCCTTTCAAGAAGGTCAAAAAATATACGGACAGGCCTATAAAATTTGATGCCAGAGTAATTGGCTCAGACGAGCTGGAAAAAAAATGCATGCATGATATGGATAACTGGAGGATTCATATTACATATTGGCAGTTTACAGGTGTTCTAGTCTAATAGTCGTATCACTTGACTGGGGAGGCAAAGGTCGTGGGTTTGATTTTTCGGCACCGGCACTTATGTCCTTGGGCAAGGTATTCTACATCTGCTTCACTCCACCCAGGTGTAAATTGGTACCCAGAAGGATACATATAGGTGCCTGTAAAATGTATTGAAGCCTGAATTGAATCCAATGAACAGGGTTGTAATAAATAGTAAAGTGCTTTGAGCCTTATGGGAAAAAGCGCATTATAAATAATACCCGGTAGCAGTATTTTATTATTATTTTTTTTGCTTCTTTTATTGATACATTAAGCTTCTTGAGAGGAAAGAAGGTCTTTTTCGTAAGCACATGATGGGCAAACGTGTGAACTATGCCGCTCGTTCAGTCATCTCACCCGATCCGTACATCAACACGGACGAGATCGGTATCCCAGAAGTCATTGCAAAGCGATTGACGTACCCTCAGGCCGTGACGGATTGGAACGCTCAGGAGCTTAGACAGATGGTCATGAATGGACCCGATGTACATCCAGGGTATGTATTTCTTTAAAGGGATGCAGTAATATTGAATGATACTCAAATCGCAATTTATTCGATTTCGCTCATTTTGACAACATAATTATAAACACATAGGTCAGTCTGGTATCTCTTCAAAATTGCAAGCTAATTGCTTGCTTTACTTTCGAGATATCAATGATTTCATACTCAAACTTTTAAACCCATCCCCAAATGGGTTTAAAACCATGTGCTTTTCAACACAGCACAAAATACACCACATTTCCTGTTGTGTAGTCCCCGTCCCTAGCGGCCTGCTGAGCTTGCAACAGAGGGGTAGTAAATTAACTCGTGTTCGGCTGTATGCTTACATTTGTAGCATAGTTTGTTACACTGTTTTAAGGTAGTAAATGACTTCCATTTGGTCTGAAAATGTCAGCAGTGTGTTTTTACTTTTAGAGCAATATAATTTTATTCATCTTGATCTAATTGCTGTTGTTTTTGAAAGTTACCAAATTCCTTTAAAGGGAATCTAGTGAATAGGGAAAGGTGAAACATGGGTGAACAAAATAATTTTGAGCTTTCAAATTATTTTCAAGGTATTTAGGAAGAATTTTATAGTAGAAATTCTCCTGAAAGGGATTGCTCTTCAAATGCCCTCATAGTGATAATATGAAAAAAAAGAAGCTAATATGTTTGGGACCTGAACATTTGTGTGAATATGTTCATGAAGTCCCATACATGCATATTTGAGTGAATTGCATGTTACTCTTAGAAGAATTTGGTAAATTTATTATCACTTTCTTGATTCCAAAACCTCACAGCAAAAAACAAACAAAATTCTTAGGTGCATTGTTATCAACCTCTCCCATTACTTTGAGACATCTTCTGCCACAATCTCATGACCACAACCAAACTTTAAGGACAAATTCATCCATAAATCAAATAATAACTCCCTTTAATTTGTGTTTTGGTTAACTGCGCATGACCTTCTCGCATGGTACCAATCAAAAAGGAAATCGGCAGCGATTTACACATGCAATATGATTATGTGGAGTAAACCATTTATGGCAGGTCATAGGTCATGGTCAAATAACTAAAAGAGGCTTTGTGTGGTAAGTATGATTGTTTTGCTTGGAAATTACCCAAATTAAAAAAAAATCTTTATGGAGCAACTGCTGAGATTTTAGGCATGACTCTTGTTTTCGGTAAAGGTAGTGTCATCCTTTTTCGCAAATTGCGAAAACTAATGCAACTTGGCATAACTTAAGAATATGATCATCCTATACTGTCTATTCAATCTTACTGTCATAGGTTGCCTAGATCAGAAATATGAAACGAAAATCTGACTACCAATCTAGACCAGCTCTCCATCAACATCGTTGATATTACAGCGCGTGCAGCACGGACCACTCACAGCAATATACACACGGCGCATCAGCGTGCATTATTCTCTGTGCTAGCGGTCAACGGTTCGCACCATACGGTATAATTTTCCGAGGTTAAAAAAAAAATGGAATAAATTTTGATAATCGCAATATAATGACAAACATACACATTTGAGCTTGATATTGTTGTGGGAAGATATAGTCATTGATATACTACTATATCCTCTCCAAAACTAGAAATGTAATATTTTTGCCTGCAAAAGAATGACACTACCTTTAAAATTAACAAACGGCAGAATTTAGCACGATATTTAAAGGTTAACTTAATAAATTTGAACAAATCAGGCACACTTATTAATTCACTGTGAACAATGTAATTTGTCAGGCAGATCAACATTTAAGGTTGTGTTATACATGTATTCATTTTCCCCGTAGTGCCTTGCTGATTGAGAACGAAGACGGGTCACAGGTCAGACTCCGAGCAGACAACCAATCACAGAGGGAGTCGGTTGCTAAGAGATTACTCACCCCTAGCAACATAAACAAACAGAATATGGGTTCCAAGAAGGTATGTATTCAAGTAACGTTATAGCAACCTGTATCATTTGTTCTGTAAATCGTGAGTTTCAACTGCAGATTTTTTCACAATTATGGACTTGGGGGGGGGGGGGAGGCCAGAAATGCTTGACGTTTTTGGGCAGCTTGACTGTCCGTTTTCAGGAGTGATAGGTTCCATGAGAGGGGCTTGATGAATAGCATTGATGTGGACTTATGGGTTGTAAATACACTGGGCGTTCAAGGGCGTTTTATTGTTTGATGCGTTGTCAGTTGTGGAAGGACCATTTTTAGAAAATTTAATCGACTGCTAAGGGAGGAATTAATACCTTAATATAAGCAGGAGACCTAATTAGTATTGGGGATTAATGCCTTACCAAAGGCACTAGTGCATCAACTTTGTTTTGAACCAGGGATCTCCCCTTTATGAGACGACCACTCCACCAAGTGACCTTTGACCTCTTTTCTAATGACACTTTTTTGCATCCCCTTGTAGGTACATAGGCATTTACAAAGTGGTGACATTGTCTTATTGAATCGGCAACCAACTCTCCATAAACCAGGCATCATGGCACACAAGGTTAGTATTGAACTGTACTTGAGAAAACAATTAGTTTAATTCATATCCGTATTCATTACAGTCAAAGAAGTGTGTGACAGTAATATTCATACTTTACAGCAATGACATTTTAGATTACCAAAGCATATTTTAGATCTGTAGAAACGTAATTGAACAGCAGATTTGTATTAGTCTTTAAGGCAGCTTATGGGGCGACTTGCTTTGTGGGATGTATGTACCGGATTACCTCATCTTTCTCCTTTTTTTCCATTGATTTTATAAGAGATACCACTATTCAGGGAAAATTTGTACTCCAAATGTCCGCTTTTTTAAATACATTTTCAGCCCTTTTTTAAGCTTTTACACCCAAATATGCCTTTTCAGGATTTTTGTCATTTTCAGAATTTTTTATTGGTGCCGAGTGGTATCTCTGTAATTGTGATGGGGATTTTTACATCAGGAATAGAATATCTTAAAGTAGGCTGTCGCGTGTGATACAAGGGCATAGGTTTAACTAGGCTACCTACAGGCCAGTCAATTGATTTTACAATACATTGTAACCTTGATAGAGTATGTAATGCTGCAGTCACATAGACACTTGATGAGTTTCGTCCGGTTGCGTCCAAAAATTGTTTTCTTTTCTGCGGACCCCACGGATGCCTTCCTGTCATAGTCAGCTTTGGAAATATTGATAATTTCGTTCATCCAATAAAACAAGGAAATACATAAGAAATGGAAGAATAGAAGATGAAATAAGGATAAAACAACAAAAACATAAATATGTGCAAGTGTCTGTGTGACTGTTGCATAAGAATGCTCTATACCTAAATGATTGTTTTGTACCTCATCTCAAGTATGATTATTTAATGTCCCCAGGTTCGGGTTCTACCGGGAGAGAAGACTTTCCGTCTTCACTACTCATCTTGTAAGACATACAATGCTGACTTTGATGGGGATGAGATGAACGTTCACTTTCCTCAGAATGAGCTTGGCCGAGCAGAGGCTCACACTATTGGTATGTTTATTCGTAATTAGTCCAACCAAATGATAAACTACATTATCATCACCGTCATCATTTTCCCCATTTTAATTCTCATTGCAAAGTCTTCTAAGAAGACTTTTTTTTTTTTAACTGTTAGACATGGTTTTGATCCCTTTTTGCTTTTACTCTTTTTGTCTCTTCCTCTTTCTCCTGAAAGTGCATTGAGACCTTTATCAAAGGTATAATGCGCTGTATAAGAACTTGCTATATTATTATTATCGCTGTGGTACCAATACAAATGTCACCCTTATATGAGCATTTTGAGTGTGAAACTTTCTGAATTGGAACCAACTGTCTTTTGGCATACATGAAGCTTTCACAGTTCACCAACCTTGGAATGATATGAATATGAATAAAAAACTTTCATGAATCCTTACAAAAGTAAAATAATCACAAACGCTTATTTTAACCATTTAATTTAACTATGTATAAAGTGTCATCTCTTGATACCTTGTTAAAGAATGTTACCATTTTTTGTTTGCTATAGTAAGCACCAATCATCAGTATCTAGTTCCAAAGGATGGTACCCCTCTAGGTGGTCTTATCCAGGATCATATAGTAGCAGGTGTAATGATGACTGTCAAAGGAAGATTCTTCAAAAGGTAAACACATCTTTTGTTTATTCATACAATTAAGTTCATTTCATTGAAGCATACATGTAGGACACTATTCACATAAATATTTTTAACCCTTTGAACCCCAAATTATTTGCACAACCTTCTTGACCAGTACATAACACAAATTGTATTCACATTATTGAAATGAGGGATGGCAATGTCATCGATGGTGATATATGAATTGCAATAGCATCATCTTTCAGCAGAAGACTTGACAAATTTTAGATCCTAATAAAAAAAAAGAAATTTAAATCTCACATAAAGAGTGGTGTTTTGGGATATTTTACTTATTCTGGTGGGCCAGAAAATCAGCCTTTTGGGGTTCAAAGAGTTAAATTTGGTTACAACAAAGATAAACCTGAGAAATAAGTATAGAGAGATTTGAAGGGATTAAAAAACCCAAGTAGATGAGTACATGTTTCATCTCTCTTTGTTGTGGTTTATTAATGAGTTTTTGTTCCATAATATATTTTTTCCACAAGTTACAGTTCTATTATCAGGGCTCCGTTATACAAAGGTTTGCAAACAATCACCAAATGGCAATGGTCTATCGAGATCATGCTTCTTATTCAAAATACTGACTAGTAACCAATTAAAATCGTTCTTTCAAATTTCCAATAGATGGCAAATTCTTTTTGTTACGGAACCCAGTCTGTAGGCTTGTAAGTAATTGAATACCTCTTTAATCTTCAATAGGGGCAGTATTTGATTAATTATTTATATTTCTTTACAGGCATGAATACCAACAGCTTGTGTATTGTTCACTGACTGATAAAGAGGGTCCAGTGAAATGTCTGCCTCCTTGTATCAGGAAGCCCGCCCTCTTGTGGTCCGGCAAACAGCTCATCTCAACGATCATCATCAATACCATTCCTGAGGGACGTAAACCACTGGACTTTGTTGGGAAGTCAAAGATTAACAATAAGGTATTAGTAAATTGCTTTGTTTCATTTATTTGATGATATTTTTTCCAGATGAGCTACATAAGTGCTTACTTAGAGTTGCCTTAAATGTTTCTTGGAAAAAATATTGATTTACTGAAGTTTTCTGATAAGCTAATCATGCAAAAATTTAAGTTAATAGGGCACAATGTTCCTCTACCAGTGGGTTGTTTTACTCAATCGTTTGTAAAGCTATGAATGATGTTACAAAAAATGAACATGTTCTTAGGTGCTATACTGATCACATTCTTAATCATTTAGCACAAGAAGTGATTACCAGTCGTTATTAAACTCTACGAAAAACTTTACGAATGACTTTGTGAAACACCCTTTTAACTGTCTGTCAATTAACTAATCCGCTGGAAGGCATCTCACATCAAAAGAAGAGGAAAATTTGGCAGAAAGTTTAATTATTGCTTGGTCTTCTTCTTCTTCTCGAGTCCTTTCTCTCAATTTTTGTTTATTTGTGAATTAGAATGTGATTCAAACTCTGCCCATTAGATACTGAACGCAGGCGATCCCATTAGGCTTGGTGAATAAAAATCATGCCATAAAAGTATTGAAGAAATCAGGACTCGGGACAATATCATGGTAATATATCTTTTAAAATTAAAAGTAATGAAGTATATCAAAGGAAACTTCATAATGAAATGTACATAGTGTATGTTTACATAAATCATTTGACCAGAATGAATAGGAAGCAAGAACAGGTAAATGACACAACCATTTCCAATTTCCTCTATCTACAGTCATGGAGCAAACACAAAGCCAGGAAACCCAAGGCAGGTGGTAGCGCCCTCATTGGGACCGATATGTGTGAATCCGAGGTGATCGTGAGGGAAGGGGAGCTGATGAGTGGAGTATTGGACAAGGGCAACTATGGACCTACACCCTACGGATTGGTGCACTGTATCTATGAGGTAAATTTATGAAATGATAATAATAAGTCTAATTAGTTATACTATCATGTAAAATGCATTGAAATGTTTATGTAATGCACTGTATATAAAATGTAAATGATCAATATTATTATATTAAACCATACTTATAAATGTAAATTTATTTTTGATAATTATTATCATTATTCCCAGCTCTATGGAGGTCAAATAGCTGGTAAACTGCTCAGCCATTTTGGACGTCTCTTCACAACGTTCCTACAGCAACATACAGGATTCACACTCGGACCAGAAGATATCATTGTCACTAATAAGGTACACTATATATTTTTGACAAGCTACTATTATTTAACTTTTCATCTGTTAATTATATATTAGTAAAGATAATCAATTTAACAGCACCCTAATTCTTCATTATATTGTTTTCCAATCAAATGACATTCTTTAGTGTAGTACTCATTCTTAACCTTTTTTAGCTCTATAGTGACTGATGGTAACGTTCGTGAAATACTAGATTTTTGTTTGCTGTCGACCAACGTTACCATGATAGTTAACATTGATGCCAAGTAACTATACAGTCTGTGTCAAAAAAAATGGTACAGTCGGGGAAAAAATAATTTAGGTGTGAAATCTTTTCATATTATGTGTGTTTGTGGTGTCAAATTAAAGCCAAAAGATTTTTCTTGTTGATGAGCTTTGTCCTGTATAATTTGCTTTCGTAGAAACAAAAGTTATGCTAAGTTTTGTGCGACAAGGAACAAATTGAAATTACGCACTTCTATTGTTCTGGAGCGCTGAATTCACGGTCATTATGCGAAATCATACACAAAGGCATGGGAAGGCGTGCGAAAAATTGATTTTTCTTGATTGTAGAAAATTAGTCATATCTCAAAAAATACTGCTCAAAATGTGATGAAAAAAATTGCAGATGAAAGTCTTATTACCCTGCTTTATGAAAGTACTAAACAATACCAGGTTGTGATTTATCTCCATGCTATAAAAAAATGTTTTCCACTTGTACCATTTTATTTGACACAGACTGTACGAGCAACTGTTTATGCAATGGCACCTACGTATTGAATGGTACATGTATGCTAAGGGAGGAATCTTAATCCAACTAATGCTGTAATCATAATTGCAGACGTGTAGGTCGGACAGGAATCGCATGAGATTTTGAAGCTACTCAGATGCTTAATTGCTGCGATAGGCCTATTGATGATAGTCATAAGCGTCCCTTGGTACACTTGAGTTAACACTGTAGTCTATGGAGGGAAAAACAATCATCCTTTTACATATTGCGAAACATGTAATAATGCTTATGAAATAACATTTTCAGGGTTTCATCTTGACACATTATTGCATGCACTGACAGCATGTACGGCACCACGGCTCAGATTTGTGCAAATCTCCACAAAGAAACTCAATCCTTTTAAAGATACCCATTGATTGAATCATCCTATATCTCTTATTTTATAACAGGCCGATGATAAACGTCTGAATATTCTAGAGGAATCCAAGGAATGCGGCTCAGAGGCGGTTGCTAAGGCACTCAATGTGGAAGAATTCACAGGTTTCCATGCCAACACACTCACACAGAGATATGAAGATGCTCATAGGTACGTGTTTAATCTTCATATTATTGTAGGTTTGATTTAGGAAAAGCTTTCTTCGTATTCATTAGTTGCAAATTGTTCCCACATAGTTAGATGTACATATAGTCAGTGTTATGGTAATGATGCTAGATTATTTGTATTGTGAAAGAAATTGTTGAAATTGAAAGAGTCAGATTGATATGAAACTGTTAGTTTCATCTCCCAAAAAGAATACAGAAACTAAAAGAAAAAGCAGTTGATTATTTAAGGTTTGAACAGGTGGTTAGTACCTCAAAATAAAAAAAATATCACATAATAGAGACATAATTGACTGACTCAAGCTTTTCGGTTTTGCACTCTTCAGAGTCAACGCAAGAATAAAACAGAAATGCTAAACAAACAATTAATGTAAATAAGGTAAACAATTTGCTGGGCGTAAATAATGTTAAAGCACGCTTCAGTCAGCCAGTTATGCCTCCATTATGTGTGATCTTTAAGATTTGTAATTCCAGTGATAGATCTTGTGAACGACTTTACTTTGACCTTGACCTTGATTTTGACATTGACTTTGACTCTGTTGATGGGGAAATGTTTTATCATATTACAGGAAACCAGATGGGAGTGATATGAAGGAGATTGACCTACAGATGAAGACCAAAACAGATCTATACAGTAACCAAGTCAGTTCTACATGTCTAGGGTCTGGACTACTCAAACAGTTCCCTGAAAACAACCTACAGCTGGTGGTCTTATCTGGCGCTAAAGGATCTATGGTAAGTAGACAATGAGAGAGAGAGAGACTGATATGTAGAGTAACAAAGTCAGATCTACCTGTCTAGGGTCTGGACTACTCAAACAGTTCCCTGAAAACAACCTACAGTTGGTGGTCCTGTCGGGTGCTAAAGGATCTATGGTAAGTTATTGTAGTAATCCTCACCTCTGTACTTAAAATTATATTGTAGTGAGCTAGAGAGAGAGAAAGAGAGAGGGATATTATCCTATACAGTAACCTGGGTGTGAAAGACTGGACCATGTTCTTGGGTGCTATACTAATCAAATGCTTTAAAATTTAACGGAAGAATAGATCACCAGTCATTATTTAAAGTCCCCCGCAACTCGGAGATCGTGGGGAATGCGCGTTTTTCCTGAGCTCCATTGACTCGTACACAATCGACAGTGGCTTACGCATAGGTCGGACTACTGGGGATTAACATTCGGACAGCACGAACATGACGAAGTTTACCGAATTCAGTCAGTAAATAGGGTCAGTAGCTTCGTCCTCAACAATTCTTAGTTTCTAGACTCTCAACGGGTCTCTTCGTATTAATTCAAAGAGAGGACTTGTATATAATGCTCCATGTCAAAAACAAAACATAGGTTAGATTTACTTCAGACTTCTGGTTAGTTAGTCTAGCCATGAAGGATTAAAGGATTAGCTCCAGACACCCCGTCGCCAGGCTCTGATTGGAATGTTATCATTTCATCCGAGATAAGGGTGCATTCCCCATGTTTTATCAATTATACGTCCCTTTAAAGCTCTACTTGTCTATTGTTTGGACTTCTCAAATGGTTTCCCCAAAACAACCTTCAACTTCTGGCCTTATCTGGCACTGGATTTTGAGTGGTTGTCATATTATGACAAAAGTTATGACAAATGATAAGACAGTTTCCCCAAAAATACCATCAAAGATTATCATAAATTTTACAAAATTTAAAAGTAAACACCATCATTAAAAGCAGCGATTAACAGTTAGCAGAAACAGCAGAAACAAAACCTGCATAATAATCATGATTTAGCTTTTAATAACATACTTCATTTATTGGTTTACAAAGCATATAGCACAAACCTAGGCTACTGCCTACATACAGGAGAATACAAAATAAAGATGGATACAAAATACAGTTATGTACAAGCATTGAGCATTAAAGTACAATGGATGAATTAGTGTGTTCAAGATAGTCAACAAAAATATGTACACTGTTTAAAATCTGAAGTAGCATACATGTATTGTCAGGCTAAAGATATGCAGGGTTATCTGTTTTTTTCCAATTTATATGGAACACAATTAGTTGTATAATGTTTGGGATAACCATGGAAATACAACGGTATTATAAATGCTAGCAAATATTCAGCTAAGCCTTTGTTAAAGTTAAACAATCCCTTTTAAAGACATATTTGATGCTTCCCTAGAGGCCAATCAGTATTATAAATATTGATAAACATAACAAAAGTGTGTTATAATAGCAACAATAAATTAATTAATGTTGTCAAATTACATCCAAGTACTCTGAAAAGAACCTGATCAACAACCGCAAAGAAGACGCACCTTTTTTTTTACTATGTAGAGTTGATATTTATACTAATACTGTATAACTATAAGCCAATATTTTTGCGTACAAATATTTTTTGCGATTTTGGACAAGTTGTGGCAATTTGCGAGTGGATATTTTGTGATTTTTGTGATCTTTCCATTGCTATAAATTGCCTTATGTCAAAGTGGAAATTTTTGCGAGGACAGTCTTGCAAAATTTGTGAAAAATAACCACTTACACAGTACATGTAGGTAGGTTCCATGGGATTGATGATGTATAGTGTCAATATCGCCCTTCTCCGGAGATAAACAATCCTACAGAGTACGAGCTACTATGGAGGTATACTAACTCGTGAGGTACACCGTACCTGGAGGTACGCTCTCCTCCGTAAGTAGGACCTACTAAAAAGGTACGCCCTACTCCGTGTGCCCTTCTCTGAAGGTACACCCTACTCAGGAGGAATCATATTGTTCCATCTCATATTATCTTTCTGGAGAGTCAGAATCAGTTCATTCCAGAAGTATTCCTGGCCCCTCTCATCATCCACCCACCAGAGGTGTGTCCTACGATCACTAAGGTACAACCTCACCAGGAACGGAAACTCATCATCTGGTATGTCCTCCAGAAAGACCACGACAACGTTCTCCAAGCGAGAATCTCGCACCTGATCAAAGGCTATACGGAATTTAGTCATGAACCAGTTATCCTGGAAAGCGGCCCGACTGAGAAGGAAGACCGTCTTGAAACTCTTGTCGATGGCATGACAGACTGCGTCTATGTAGTACATACCAAGGATGAGATCATCATCGCCTATTGCGGTTCTGTTGAAATGCGGAAGTCTTTCTTCCAGGATTGGTCTAAGTTGTTCCTGCACCCACTGGTCATCCTCTTCTATAAACATGACATTTATATCATATTCAAAGTCACCATGTTCGCGAGCATCTGAAACTTCGTTGTATCCTAAGACAGCTAGCTTTAATAAGTAAAGCTTGTACCTTAAAAGCCATCGATTACGGTACATGAAACACAACATCACAGTTATTCCAACAATTACAAAAGGGATCGAGCAAATGAGAGCTACATTTGGGCCACAGAGTGTGTGTGGAGTAAATGCCAATAGCGGCTTGCCTCTAACAGGTTTTAGTGTTGCAGAGCCAGTTGCACATACTGTATTTTTATCATTAAGGATGGTTACATTACCATTTAGCCATTTAACCAACCAAGCGAGATCACAATTACACACCAGTGGGTTTTCCGAAATGTCAACAGAAGTCAATGAAGCCATTATAGGTGCAAACGTGCTGTGATTGAAATCTATGAAATGGTTAGCAGATAGAATTAATGTTTTCATTGACTTGGAATTCGCAAACACTTGGCGATCTAGGTAGTTAAGCTTAGAGTTACTTAGATTACATATAGTTAACTTCACTAGATCTATTTTGAACAAATTCACAGGAATTTGTTGAATGTTGTTGTCTGCAAGTGATAAGGTGTGAAGAGAAATTAATCCCTGGAAGACATTTGATTCTATATATGAGATCTGACACTGGCTTAGATCAAGAAACTGCAAAGTGGACAGTCCCTGAAAAGTGCCAGAAAACAAGTTGAAAACAGTATTTTGTTTTAATGATAGATACGTAAGATTCTTCATACCATTGAATAGAGATTTGTTTTGTTTTGGGATCAGTATTTCAACCAAAAGGAACGATGAATGAGCAAAGTCCAAATATTCCAGTGACTTCATGAACTCAAAAGGTATGATTGGCCCTGATAATTCATCTGCTTCCACATTATTTGCAACAAATTTTTTGATAGGGATAGGCTCATCAAGATACAGACTGAATAATGTTGTGCCTGACATATTCAGATAATTTAGATTTGATAGTCCTGAATCCTTCCATATATCCAGTGAACTAATGCGATTATAGGCCAAGTTTAACGAAGATAAATTGGTCAAACCTTGAAAAGACAAGTCACTTATATAGGTTAGGTCATTGTCACACAAATACAATTCGCGTAAATGTGGTCTCCATATAGATTTATGAGGATTAATTTCCTTTATGTGATTGGATTCTAAGTGGAGTATCTCAAGAGCATTCATTCCAGCAAAGTATTCTGGTTCTACAACTGTCATAATGTCATGTTGAATAGTGAGTTTGGACAATAGATTCAGGTTTGATAAAAGAGAAATGCGATTCTTTAAAGTAATTTGGCTTATTTCCAACTCAAAAAAACTAAAGTTGTACAATGGGTAAAAAAAATCTGGAGAATATATGGTTGAGTCAGTAAACCTGAGACCTTTGATTTGCGATTTGGCTATACCAGTGAAGAAGTCAGTCCATACATCAGGTATTATGTAAGATGTTTGTAGTCCACCAAAGAACAAAAGCTGTATATGAAGAGATGAAATGACTCCTGGGTCAATACGTAAAAATTGGTTTCCTGTCAAATCCAAAAGGTCCACATCACAATTGAGCTGAAATGTAGCTGATGTTATATGAGTAAATCTATTGTCAGCAAGAGATATTATTTCAAATTTCACTTTGTCTTCCGGATTACATGCGATCTTTAATTTAATAAGTCTGTTTTGACCAAGCATGAGACTCCGTTTGAGAGGTTTTTCTCCAATGAAATTTCTGACATTACCTGTAAATGAGATCAATCCACCTACTTGAATTGACAGGCTGGTTAAATGTTGGCCCAACATCACTGTTTCTGCTTTCAAATCAATGAGTTGAATTTGATCAATATTTAGATACTGCAGAAATTTGAGGGGAACAAATGTTCCTGGTTCTATACTTCTAATATCATTTTCACTAAGATCTACTTCCATCAGTTGCAAATAATTAGAAAATGATGAATTAAAAAGTGATGTGATGTTATTGAAACGTAGCGACAGCTTTTGGAGATCGGCTCGAAGATAATCGGGAACTTTCTTGAGGCCTAAGTGATCGCAATTAGCCGATCTTGCATCCTCTTTACATGGGATTATAGATGGACTTTGATATTCGGAAACCAAAGTGATGATGCCATTACGTCTTTGTTGATGAATTCCTGAAGAAAAAACCATGGAAGTAATGAAGAGCAGTAGCGTAAATGAAGTCATTTTTTCCATCTTTTGTCGGGTGGTTTGATATCTGTATTGAATAGAGTGAAATATAAGAAATAAATATTGGCTCAATGTGTGGTGATTGTTGTGTGCATGGCTATAAGTCATAGTACGTATGCATATCAACATATATATACATGTGAATCCACTTCATAGTCCTTGATGCAAATGAAATTTTGTCAAGACTAAGTTTTCAAGATACCAGCTGGTATAGTTCAAAACACTAAAAAAAATCCAATAAGATGACATTGGAATATTAATGATTTCATACATTACAGGTACAATCAAGAGTAAATAAAAAATAAAATGTAGACAGACATATTTCTGCTTTGTGCGATCAACATGAGACATCATGAAATATGTAATCTTTAAGATTGCAAATTTATATTTCAACATGTAGTTACCTGTTTGAGTGTTAGTTAATCTCCAAGTTAGTAATATAATATCCTCTTGAGCAGCAAAGTGGTAAGGCTGCTGCGATGAAATGATTCAGAAGAACATAATGTAGTCCATGAAAGTGACAATATCTATTGTGAGATGAAAATAGAATTTAAACCGAAACAAACTCCTACCCTTTCCAGTACACCAAGGCGCTGTAACAATTGCAGATTAACCAATCAGAATCCTTGTTACATGCACATGTCAGATAAAAGTCTCATTTTGAACCAATCAGAATGATTGTTTTATATTTGCAATTAATTATAGCTATTTATGTTACAGGGCATACGTGATAGATGGCTGTTTTAATAGCGGTTATTTGACAAGGAGATGTCAAAACAGGATAATGATTCACTCTTTGGTATTCAATAAATTGTTTGTCTATGTCTCACTATCAGTATCATTCTCAAATTTGAGAAATAGGCACATTGAAATATACACAGTGAGTAAAAAATAATGTCCCATTGATTTGAAGTTGAATTGTAAAAAGTATCAACATTTAATCATGGATTTCATGATATGTCTGGTAAAGTCCTCCTCCTAGCATATGTTGGTGCCATTTTGATTTGGATCTTTGCACACATGACTGAATAACAGATTATTTTCAGAAGACAGTAAAGATAACATGTATCACTTGCACCAAGTGGCTGGATGAAGATTATAAGCAAATGTTGACAGAATATGTGTAAACTCACACACACACACACACACACAGACACACACACACACCCATCCACCTTCAAACAAACGCACATCATCACATATGCACCCAAATACACAGTAAACAATTCACAACAAAATTTCCCATTGATGTCTTGTTTACCAAGACCTTCACTTAATGTTTGGGACGTAGTAGTTCCCTATTAAACAACTGTGAGTGTGAGTGAGGGTGTGTGTATGTGTGTGGGTGTAGTTGTTGAGAATGTGGGTGTGTATGTGCTGGTATGGATGAGATAGGGTATGTGTGTGTGTGTGTGTGTGTGTGTGTGTGTGTATGTGTGTGTTATGGGGGTGTGGGGTGAGGATGTGGGTGTGCATGTGCTTTGTGTATGTAAAATGAGGTTAGGTGTGGGTTTGTGTCTTTGTTCATGCACATAAATAATAAATTCTCAATTTGTTTATTCTTCATCCAGCCACTTGGCGCAAGTGAGATCTTACTGTCTTCTGAAGATTTTCTGTTATTTGCATGCAAAGATGCAAATGAAAATGGTACTGACATATGCTAGGAGGATGACTCTCCCAAGATATATCATGAAACTCAAGATTGAATGTTCATAGTTTTCACAAGACACTTTCAAAATGATGGGATATTTTTATTGACTCACTCTGTATTGTGCTGAAAGTAATGCATGTCATCAATTATACAAATGTAGTTTTATTGATATTAATTACCTTAGTGGGTAATAGTAATTTCATTTTATATTGTAGTGGTCGAGTAATTAGACAGTGGGAAAATGATCAAACCCTGCTACCCCAATACGTATAGCAACCGTTTCCAGTTTTGCTTGTTGGCCTAGACTAGACTATTATTTGTTTACATATACATTGTATACATGGAAGAGAGCTTTTAATCACTATGGAAAGCAAATTAAATATGCACCAGTTGTCTCAAGCTACATTTACATAGCGTATATTGGTCAATAGCATCAGTATGATGGCTTTTGATATGTAATGGTATGTAGAATGTTAAGTTAAACTCTTAGGTATTTGTTTATGTCATTTGTATGTCAATTCAATTCAATTCAAAGCTTTGTGGGTTTTTTTTTTAATACATAAAACATACATGTACATGTATAATATATAACATCCATAA
Organism: Paracentrotus lividus; assembly: GCA_940671915.1. Classification (NCBI taxonomy): domain Eukaryota; kingdom Metazoa; phylum Echinodermata; class Echinoidea; order Camarodonta; family Echinidae; genus Paracentrotus; species Paracentrotus lividus. Next base: position 35,690,069 of record CALNVZ010001721.1, read on the forward strand.
TCAATTAAAGGTTCATTGAAAAGAAAAACAGGAAGATTACAGAAAGCAAAGCCTGTAAGTGGTGAAGTTCTCTTATGGTGCAATCATACAATTATATAATACAAAAAAATAACATACAAGATACAAAGTTATAATATAAATTACAACTTGCTTAAATACAAATCATAATGCAAAATACAAAATACAAATTATACAGGGTATATTAAAAAAGAAGAAAACCCAAGTTTGATCATCAATAAATCCGAAAATATTACGATGATGATTATGAAATTTATATCACTGGAACGTGCAGCTCATTACAATTTTGATACCTCTCTCAGTTCACCAATAGCAAGATTTCGAACATGCACCGAACGTCAAGCTACTACGAGTTACTAAAGCGTAGAGACTTACTCGAGCCCATGTCCGTTCCCTTTGTGGAAATGCTTTCGATTTGTTTTCACAACGGTAGATTTAGCAGTCACGATGCAAAATGTTGGGATCGCTGACAATTATTTCCTATGTGTTTATGTGCTTGTCTCCTTCACTTGTATAGTATCTTATGGTTTTTATTTTTTTATTCCTTATGGTCATATTCAGGCTAAGTGGGACATTTAGCTGAAATTTCAATGTGGCGCTGTGCCTTTGAAAATGCAAATTAGGATCTGAAATCAACACAAAGGCTTCTTTACAATACAAACAATTATTTAAGTTCAAACATTATGTGATCCAGTTTTCTTACGCTGAATAATTGAGCAAACAGGAATTTGCACGTATGGGACTATGGTGCTTTAAATGCCTCTTATTCTTGTAACTAATCCTTTTTGTAAGATTTTTTTTGCTTAAAGTAATTTTCATGGACTACTCTAACATGGCATATAAATGCAGGTAATTTGGATTTAGTTATTTACTTGAAATGTGAATCTTTAACACGTCGTGTCACTCACATTTTGGATGTCGTGTCACTCACGACACATAGAGGTTGGACCATTTTCCACAGAGAGGAATGATTGATAACATAATAATATGTCGGAGAGGTACACTATTCATACACATATACCAGCACCTATGGTACCCTTAGAGATCTACCTGAGCACAAATCCAACCATAACCAATGATGTTCAGAAACCCATGTCTTTTTTCTGTCGTGTCACTCACGCACTGTTTGTAATCATAATTTCCAGACCAAATCTAAAATTCAAATCCAACTGGTAATGACACATGCCACCCTACATCTATACTAATATTGGTAGTCATGATCCATTCATAACCTACAAGTGCAAAGATATGCGCCCTTCTATCAGTCCAAATGTCGTGTCACTCACGTTTGAATATGACCTTATGTATTTCTTTGTTTTATCGTTTTTTCATCTTCTCTTCCATCATTTTTTATGTATTTCTTTGTTTTATCCTTTTTTTATCTTCTCTTCCATCATTTCTTATGTATTTCTTTGTTTTTAATCCTTCTTTCATTTCTCTTTCATTATTTTTGTATTTCTTTGTTTTTTCTTCTTTCATCTTCTCTTCCATCATTTCTTATGTATTTCCTTATTTTCTCCTTCTTTCATCTTCTGTTCCATCATTTCTTATATATTTCTTTGTTTTATACTTCTTTTACTTTCTCTTTCTTCATTTCTTATGTATTTCTTTGTTTTATCCCTCTTTCGCTTTCTCATCCATCATTTCTTATGTATTTGTTTGTTTTTATTCTTCTTTCATCTTAAATCACCATAATTTCTTATGTATTTCCTTATTTCCCTCCTATTTTATCTTCTCTTACAATATTTCCTATATATTTCTTTGTTTCTATTCTTCTTTCATCTTCAATCATATCTCATGTGTTTCTTTGTTGTCCTCCTATTTTCATCTTCTCTTCCATCATTTTTATTTGTATTTCTTTGATTTTAATCCTTCTTTCTACTTCTGTTCCATTATTCATTATGCATTTCCTTGAATTTCCCCTTCTTCCATCTTCTCTTCCATTATTTTCTATGTATTTCCTTGTTGTCCTCCAGACCTATTTTCATCTCCTCTTCCATCATTTCTTTTATATTTCTTTAATTAATCCTTATTTAAATTTCTCTTTCATCATTCATTGTGTATTTCTGTGTTTTAATCCTTCTTTCACTTTCTCTTGCATTATTTCTTATGTATTTTTGTTTTTATTCTTTCACCTTCTCTTCCATCATTTCTTATGTATTTCTTTGTTTTTAATCCTTCTTTCACTTTCTCTTCCATCATTTCTTATGTAATGTATATCCATATTTTATCATTCTTTCATCTTCTCTTCCATTATTTCTTATGTATTGGGTCATTCCATGCCAATTCACCCAATGGGTTACACCCTACCGTCTCAGAATTTGCTCAAATTTGGTACACATAAAGTTTAACATTACCTTCCCATGAAACAAAAAAAATTAGCGTAAACGGTCCGTCGGTTTCCGAGCTATGGCCTGCCCTTTTTTATTCGTTTTGGCAAAAATGGGTGTGACCTTCCATTTCAACAGTACAATGCGCCTGAACTGGTTGACCAATTTTTTTTAAACTGGTACTATTCAAAAGGAAATTCAAAGAGGAATTCAAAAATGGTATCAAAAATATTATTGGAGCAATTTAAAGTGCTATGACCTTTGACCTTTCCTTTAACCTTGATTTTGACCCCCAGACGAATAATATTTTTACTTGATTTTTATGTATGTTAATTGTCAGTATAATATTAACATAACATGTAAATATCTAGGATGATATTTTATTTCTTCACCTTTAAAAACTCTTTTTAATGTAATTTACAAAGTTACTGTTACCCCCACATACTGATATTTGTGTTGGTAATGTGTGTACAAGTCTCCATTATAGGCTTACTTGAATACTTCCAAACTGAAGATAAATTACATTCAATTAAAACAGGAAACTAAACATTTCAGGTAATAAAGGAAACATTAAACATAATGATAATGTATACATGTACGTAGACTTCATTTGCTTATGAATAGAGACATTTGTTTAGCCCTTTTGATTGGGGTGCATTTGGTATACATACAAATCATAAGAAATCTGCGGTTTTGACAGAAACAAAATGCTTCCTACATGTAGTCAGCTCTACTGTCCCAAACTGGATACATCCTTGAGATCTTTGAAGCATCAGCAACAGATATGGAATACATTATGGCATTTGATTGTAATGTTACTTCAGCTTGAAAGTATTCATGTATAATGGAGTCTTGTACACACATTACCAACACAAATATCAGTATGTGGGGGTAACAGTAACTTCGTAAATTACATTAAAAAGAGTTTTTAAAGGTGAAGAAATAAAATATCATCCTAGATATTTACATGTTATGTTAGTATTATACTGACAGTTAACATACATAAAAATCAAGTAAAAATATTATTCGTCTGGGGGTCAAAATCAAGGTTAAAGGAAAGGTCAAAGGTCATAGCACTTTAAATTGCTCCAATAATATTTTTGATACCATTTTTGAATTACTCTTTGAATTTCCTTTTGAATGGTACCAGTTTCAAAATAATTGGTCAACCAGTTCAGGCGCATTGTGCCGTTGAAATGGAACGTCACACCCATTTTTGCCAAAACGATTCAAAAAGGGCGGGCCATAGCTCGGAAACCGACGGACCGTTTACGCTAATTTTTTTTGTTTTATGGGAAGGTAATGTTAAACTTTATGTGTACCAAATTTGAGCAAATTCTGAGACGGAAGGGTGCAAAATTGCACTTTCATTGGGTGAATTGGCATGGAATGACCCTATTTCCTTATTTTGTCATTCTTTCATCTTCTCTTCCATCATTTCTTATAAATCTCTTAGTTTGTTTTATCCTTCTTTCACTTTCCTTTCCATCATTTCTTGTATATTTCTTTGTTTTATCCTTCTTTCACTTTCTCTTCCATCACTTCTTATGTATTTCCTTATTTTCTCCTTCTGTTATCTTCGCTTTGTTTTATCTTCTCTTCCATTATTTCTTATATATTTCTTTGTTTTATCCTTCTTTCACTTTCTCTTCCATCATTTATGTATTTCATTGTTTCTATTCTTATTTCATCTTCTCTCCCATCACTTCTAAAGTATTCCATTGTTTTCAACCGAAGAAACTTCACTCACTTTGCCGCTGTCGCAACAACGTAGAATCAGAGAAATCTCCCCCAACTCTTGTCCTCAGATGTGGAAGGCTACGTGAGGTGAAGAGTTGGGGCATGCTCAGTGACAAATATGACTACACTCTTAGTAGATTGACGTTCAGTCTGGCGATAAAAAGCTGCCTGATGTCACTGAACATGTATGTTGAGACTAAAGTTAGAAAAAATGATACGACAGCTTCCTCCAGAATAAAACCTAAGATTATCGTAAATTTTTACAATTAGGGCTGAACGTTATCATGAAAAGCAGTAATTATCAGTTAACAGAAACATCAGTGATAACAATTTGTGGATATTATCTTTAATCGTGATTTAATTTTTCATATCATACATGTACATGTACTTCATTTATTGGTTTAAAGAGTATGTAACACAGACCAAGGCTAGGCCTACTGCCTACAAACACAGGAGAGTACAATTTAAAGATGCATATGAAATACGGTTATGTACAAACATTTAACATATACACATGTATATGAAAGAGTATGTTCAAGATAGTCAACAAAAATACATATAAACTGTGAAGTAACATATTGACAGGCTAAGAAGATATATCGGGTTTCATGTTTATTCCAATTTATACAAAATACAGTTATGTTGTACATAATGTTTGAAATGATTATGGGAATTCATACAACATTATCATAAATGCTAGCGAATATTCCATTAAGCCCCCACTCTTTTAGAGAACCATATTGCCCCTATCTGCGACTCTGGACAATATGAACTTTTGCGGCAACTTATTTAATGCTCTCCTCGAGGTTCGGCAAGTATAGAAATATTGACCAACTTAATCAAAGTGTGTTATAATAACAAAATGTTTCAAGGTTGGGTAATGTCTACTTCTGAGGTATGCCCTTGTCCTGAGGTATGCCCTACTCCCGAGAAATGCCCTACTCCTGAGGTATGCCCTACTCCTGGAGATACAACCTACGCTGGAGGTACACTCTTCTCTGGATGTACACCCTACTCCAGAGGTACACTCTTCTCCGAATGTACGCCATACTCCAAAGGTGGTACAACCTTCTCTGGACGTAAGACCTCCTCCTGAGGTACGACCTACTCTGCTAGTATGACCTTGTACAGAGATACGTCCTACTCCGTGCACCCTTATCCGGAGGAACGCCCTACTCTGGAGGTACGACCTACTAAAGAGATATGCCCTACTCCGGAGGTAGAACCTACTCTGGAGGTGCGCTCTTCCCCGAAGGTATGCTATACTCTGCTCGGAAAGTACGCCCTATTCCGGAGGTACGTCCTACCCTAGACGTACACCCTACGCTGGAGGTACACACTACTCCGGAGGAATCATATTGTTCCATCTCATATTATCTCTCTGAAGAGTCACAATCAGTTCATTCCAGAAGTATTCCTGGCCCCTCTCATCTTCCACCCACCATAGATATGTCCTACGATCACTAAGGTACAACCTCACCAGGAACGGAAACTCATCATCCGGGATATCCTCAAGAAAGACCACAACAACGTTCTCCAAGCGAGAATCTCGCACCTGATCGAAGGCTATACGGAATTTGGTCATGAACCAGTTATCCTGAAAAGCCGCCCGACTGAGAAGGAAGACAGTCTTAAAACTCTTGTCGATGACATGACAGACTGCATCTATGTAGTGCATGCCAAGAATAAGATCACCATCACCGATTGCTGTTCTGTTGAAATGCGGAAGCCTTTCTTCCAGGATTGGTCTAAGGTGTTCCTGCACCCACTGTTCATCTTCCTCCATGAACATGACATTTATATCAAATTCAAAGTCACCGTGTTCACGAGCATCTAAAACTTCCTGGTATCCTAAAACAGCTAGCTTTAATAAGTAAAGCTTGTATCTTAAAAGCCATCGACTACGGTACATGAAACACATCATCACAATTATTCCAACAATTACGAAAGGAATTGAGCAAATGAGAGCTACATTTGGGCCACAGAGTGTGTCTGGATTAAATGCCAATAATGGCTTCCCTCTAAGAGGTATCAGTGTTGCCGCGCTAGTCGCACATACTGTATTGTTGTTGTTTAGGACAGTAATATTACCATTCAGCCACTTCACCAACCAAGAAAATTTACAATCACACACCAATTGGTTATCCGAAATGTCGATAGAAGTCAATGAAGCCATTATAGGTGCAAACGTACTGTGATTGAAATCTGTGAAATGGTTAGCAGATAAAAGTAAAGTTTTCAGGGACTTGATATTTGTAAACACTTGACTATCTATGTAGTTAAGCTTAGAGTTACTTAGATTACATGTTTTTAACTTCACCAGATCTGTATGGAATATATTGACAGGTATCTGCTGAATGTTGTTGTCTGCAAGGGATAACGTGTGCAGAGAAACCAATCCCTCAAAGACGTCCTGTTCTATATATGAGATCTGACACTGGCTTAGATCAAGAAACTGCAAAGCGGACAGTCCCTGAAAAGTGCCAGATAACAAGTTGAAAACAATATTTTGTTTTAATGATAGATATGTAAGATTCTTCATACCATTGAATAGAGATGTATTATGCTTTGGGATCAGTCTTTCATCCAAAAGGAACGATGAATGAGCAAAGTCCAAATATTCAAGTGACTTTATGAACTTGAATGATATTGTTAGTGGTATATGCTTGTCTGCTTGTACGTCATTAGCAACAAATTTTAGGATAGGTATAGGTTCATGAAGATCTACTTTAAATAAAGCTGTGCCTGACATATTCAGAAAATTTAGATTTGATAGTCCTGTGTCCTTGAGTATGAAAAGTATTGAGAGAATTTTATTGTAGGCTAAATTTAACAAAGATAAATTTAGCAAACCTTGGAAAGTCTGGCCTTCTATAACAGTCAGACCGTTGTCACACAAATACAATTCGCGTAAATTTGGAATTAGCCACATATATTTGTCAGGATTAATATCCTCTATTTCATTAGATTCTAAGTGAAGTATCTCAAGAGCATCCATTCCAGCAAAGAAATACGGTTCTAAAACTTTCATAATATCATGCTGAATCGTGAGTTTTGATAAACGATTAAGGTTTGATAAAAGAGAACTGCGATTCTCTAAAGTAGCATAACTGATTTCCAACTCAAAGAATCTAAAATTGTACAGTGGGTGAAAAAAATCTTGAGGAAATTTGGGTTTAAACCATGTATATTTTTCTATAAAGCCCAGACCTTTGATTTGTGATTTTGCAATACCAGTTAATAAGTCGGTCCATACACGATTCATGACTATGTCTAGTCCACCAAACAACACAAACTTCATATGCAAAAATGAAATGAAATCTGGGTCAATACATAGCAAAGGGTTAGAAGCCAAGTCCAGGAAGCTTACATTACAATCAATTTGAAATGTATCCTTTGTTATTTGTTTAAAGTCATTGTCAGCAAGAGAAATTATTTTAAAGTTCCCTTTGTCTTCAGGATTACATGCAATCTTGAATTTGATAAGCCAATTATGACCAAGCTTGAGGCTCTGTATGAGAGGGTCGTCTCCAAGGGCATATCTGACATTTCCTGTGAATGACGTCAATCTACCATGTTGAATCGACAGGCTGGTTAAATGTTGGCCTAACATCAGTGATTCTGCTTTTAAAACACTGAGGTTAATATTTTTATCAATATTCAGATACTGCAGAAATGTGAGGGGAACAAATGTTCCTGATTCAATAATTCTTATATCATTGCCTTCAACATTCAATTGCATCAATTGCAAATAATTAGAAAATGATGAATTAAAAAGTGATGTGATGTTATTGTTACGTAGCGACAGCTTTTGAAGATCGGCTGGAAGATAATCAGGAACTTTCTTTAGGCCTAGTAAATCGCAATCAGCTGATCTTGCATCTTCTTTGCATGTTACTTTGGATGTACTCCGATATTCTAAAACCGATGTGATGAAGCTAGTGCTTCTTTGTTGAGGAATTCCTGAAGAAAAAGTCATGCAAGTAAGGAACACCAGCAGCGTAAATGAAGTCATTGTTTGCATCTTGTATCGGGTGGTTTGATATCTGTTTTGAATAGAGTAAAATATAAGAAATAAATATTGGCTCAATGTATGATGGTTGTTGTGTGCATGGATATAAAGCTGGTGTACCGGTAGTTCAAAACATTAGAAAACTTTGTAGTAGGATGATATCATGCACATTGGAATATCAATGATTTAATACATTAAGGGTACAATCAAAAGTAAATAACAAACAAAATGTAGATAGACATATTTCTTCTTTGTGTGATCAATATGAGACATCATGAAACATCATGTAATCTTCAAGATTGCAAATTTAATTTATTTTTCAGCATGTACATGTATATACCTTTTTTAGTGTACTTGATAGTAATATAATATCCTCTGGAGTGGCAAAGTGGTAAGGCTGCTGCGATGAAATGATTCAGAAGAATAGGATAATTGCAGTCATGGAAAGTGATAATATCTATTGTGAGATGAAAATAGAATTTCAACCGAAACAAACTCCTGCTCTTTCCAGTTACACCAAGGCCTGTAACAATTGAACATTAACCAATCAGAATCCTTGTTACATGCATTTTGTGATAAAAGTCTCACTCTGACCAATAAGAATGATTTTCTTAAAATTGCAATTATTGCAACAATTTATGTTTACAGAGCACACAATAGATTGCTGTTTAAGAGGGGTTATTTGACAAGGAGATGTCCAAAACAGCAATAATTCTTCTCATTGGTATTCAATAAATGTTTTTTGTATGTATTACTATCTAGTATCACACTCAAATTATTTGGTTAAAGAAGTACATTTAGGCACATTGAAATATATTGTACCGAAAGAAACTCATGTCATCAATTATACAATGTTGTCTTATTGAAACAGATATTAATTACCTTAGTGGGTAATATTAATTTCATTTCTGTCGTAGTCGTTGAGTGATTAGACAATTGAAAAATTGATCAAACCCTGGTACCACAATTTACATAATGTAGCAACCATTTCAAGTATTGCTGTTAGCCTAGAGTATTACATTGTGCATTACAATGTATAAAGTAAAAGTACTTTTAATCTCTATGGAAAGCATATCTAAAATGCAACGTTTCAAGCTACATGTAACTTGTATAGTATATTAGCTTATAGTAAATGGTGGTTGTATTTTACGAGCTGTGATTGGTTGAAAGCGTATCACGTGTCGTGCAACATTCTGGTATGTATTTTGTTATGTTGAACGGTTTTTTGTTATGTTGAAGGGTTAAATCCTGTGTTAAAATGAATGGTGAAATCGACTGCCTTGTTGCGCTAGCGCGTAATAACAGTAAAATGGTGCGCACAACAATAGACACGCGGTGCAACAATATACACACAATAGCTTAATTACCACCAAAAGTTTGGCAAACATTTTGCAAAGATAAAAACAGTGAGGCAAGGTCAAATTCTAGGGGTCTATTTACTATAATAAATAGTGCATGCTCTATAATGCAACATTACTGACTAATGAACTCCAAATACTAAATTATCCCTCGGGCACATCTGTTTCACCTCGCCTACGGCAGAAATGTGCCCTCGGGATAATTTAGTATTTGTCGTGCACATAATCTAGTATGTTGCATGGTAGAGCATGCACTATTTATATAATGGTTAAATAGCGTGTCTATGATATGGCTTGTTATGGGTGTCACATGGTGTTCAACATTTTGGTATCTTGAATGGTTATCTTATGAATGGAGTTAGTCACTTGTCTGATTCTGCTTGGTCAATTTAATCACAAATGATATGCACTCAAGCTAATATCAATGGATATGCGCAGCAACATTATACAATGTACATCATAATGACTTTATATAAAGTTGGAGACAATCTATATGTTACCAATACATCGAAAGATAACGTCACGTGTAAAAGAAAGAAAGGTAAGTGTAGCGGATACGGGAATTAACAAAGGGCATTGGCCTGTCAAGTCTAATCCTGATTTACCACACTTCAAAAAACAAACAAAAAACACAACAAAAACAACAACAAACATAACAGAAGTGTAACTGATAAAGAAATTAATCAGATATGATAATATAACTTAGAATAACATAACACAATATTAATCACATACAACTCATCAAATAGATCAAGTAAAAAGGGCTAATAGCATATTTTAGCACATTGCCAAAAAACAAACAAAACACAACAATAACAACAACAAACATGAAAGAAGTGAAACCGAAGGTGAGATTACTTGGATATGATAATATAACTTAGAATAACATAAAACAGAACATAACTAATCATATACAACTCGTCAAGTAGATCAGATTAAAAATTATTTTAAAAAAGTGAATTTACTGACTAAAAAAATATTGGCTTACATAGTACAGGACCTTCTTGAAATGCTCATAGTACCTTTTCAATATTTTTTGCTAAATTGTTTATTTATTAATTTATCTTGTTCTTTACCTGTTGACCTGTCCATGAATTTATTGGACTGTACAATTGTCATTTAATTTGTCCTTTATATTTGATATATTAGTTGTTGATTATTTTGTAGAATTTTGTTATTTATGTTCAAGTATTATGTTTCTGTGCACCTTGGGTGCTTTTTATAGGCAGAAAAGTTGTTGTACTCTACAGATTTAGAATTATTGTTTTCATTATCATTATTATTATCATTTACAGGTGAACTGTCTTCAGATCTCTTGTCTGCTCGGTCAGATAGAACTTGAAGGACGTCGTCCACCTCTGATGGTCAGTGGGCGCTCTCTACCATCCTTCCTACCCTACGAGACTAGTCCGAGGTCCGGGGGATACGTGGCGGGTCGGTTCTTGACGGGCATCAAACCACAGGAATACTTCTTCCATTGCATGGCTGGTAGAGAGGTGAGGTTTTGTCTTCAAGCTTTTGGAATGAAATTTGGTACCATGGATTCTTTCAATAAGTAACAGCTCATTAGTCTATTTTTCTTAAGCTGAACATATAAGCAGTGAAAGGTTATTTTTCTTAAGCTGAACATATAAGCAGTGAAAGGTTATTTTTCTTAAGCTGAACATATAAGCAGTGAAAGGTTTCACGGTGCACCAAGTAGTTTATGAGCTCAGATTTTGGTGATCATGTTCTCACCGTCTTCAGGAGAAATAATTAACAATTCGCCTGAAGACGGTGAGGACATGCTCACCAAAAAATCGATTGGGTAGGTCCTTTTCAGGACCACCCATAACCTCAAGAAAGAATACTTGTTGCACCTTGAAACATTCCACTGCTAATCGTTCTACCATTAGTGATAACTTCAATCAGTACTGAACATATGTGGCCCATCATATCAAAATGAGAGACAAGATGCCGGCACAGAGTCAAAGATATTGGCAAAATAATTCAATTTTGAATACTTTTCCTTATTAATTTTTACTCATTTTTTTTTCTTCACAAAGCAAAGATGAAATATTAAAAATTCAGAAAATAGAAATATATTCGACATTTTTTAATATTTTGCCAATTTCCTTGACACTTTACTGAGATTGCTCAGTGACTTGTCTCATTTTGATGTGATGGATCACATAAAGCAATACATGTATGTCTGTTTTGTCGAGACTGGCTAGAAGTGGCTGCCAATGACGCCTGTACTCACTTGTTTTGTATTAGTTGTTGTTTTCTTATTATTGATGATGAAAGAAAAACTCATGTTAAGAAAAGTTATTTCTTACACTGCTTTATATGAATTTGCTTTTATAGGGTCTGGTTGATACTGCAGTGAAGACTAGTCGTAGTGGATATCTACAGCGTTGTATCATCAAACATCTAGAGGGCCTGGTTGTTAACTATGATCAAACGGTAAGTTTCACTTCTCATCATGTAGAGGAAATGAAATGTGATTTGATCTATATATTTATAGAAGTGCTTTCGGTACATATTGAAAGCAATTTTGTGCCTTTGAATGGTCTTAACAGAGATATGTAAATATGTAAATAATGTAAATCATCATCTTCATCCTTACTTGAACTTCTTGATTTGTATAATACTGCAAAATTTAGAAATGATGCAACCAAATGCAATTTTTTATTCTAACATAAAGCACCAAAAGAATTTAATCTGATTTTCAAATTTTATGCAATAATTTGGAACTTGAAGTAATTACAATTTATGAAAACATTCCCACTTTTTTAATTCATTTCTTTTAACCCCCAATCATTATGGTTATTTTCTGTAAAAATGGACTTCTTATATACAGTGTGTCCCAGGAAGAACTATACACTTTTGAAACGGCTACCAAATAAGAAAGATATGGTGTTTTTGGGGAAAGATTCATATATAGAGATAGCTCATATCCTCAACTATTATTTGACACCAAAAAGTCCGAAAATAATGCATGCTTCAATGAGCAATGCCCACTTTTGTGCAGGACACAAAAACGAGGCTGCTCAGGAATTTGTTATGCATTTACCACCTGCCTATGGGCCGCCATGAGGGATCAAAAGCAACAATGGCCTGAATCGGCTAACAAAGACAAAATAAACCAAAAGATTAAAAACAAACATTAATAATATGAAAACAGAAAGGTTGTCCATTACATTGTTGCTTAATATTGATGTTTATTTCTGAACTTTGGTTTATTTTGTCTTTGTTAGCCGATTCACTCCGTTATTGTTTAAAGTGGGCATTGCTCATTGAAGCATGCACCATTTTCAGACTTTTTGGTGTCAATAATAGTTGAGAATATGAGCTTTCTCTATATATGAATCTTTCCCCCAGAAAAACATATTTCTTATTTGGTAGCCATTTCAAAAGTGTATAGTTCTTTCTGGGACACACTGTATGATGCATCATATCAAAATGAGACACAAGTCGCCAAGCAAAGAGTTAAGAAATCCAGTAGAATAATCAATTTTAAACACTTTCCCATTATCAGAGCACACATGAAACATTAATAATTCATAAAATCAAAAATAATTTTCCCTAGAAATTGAATTTTTTTAATTATTTTGCCAATTACCTTGACCCTTGGATGAGTTTGCTCGGCAACTTGTGTCGCATTTTGATATGATGAATCATATACTTCTTTATTCCTACTCCATGTTTAGGTGAGGGATAGTGATGGTAGTGTGGTACAGTTCCAATATGGTGAAGATGGTCTAGACATACCCAGGACTCCATTCCTGCACAAAGAACAGTTCCCGTTCCTGATAGAAAACGCCAAGGCTCAGCTCCCGTCCAGGGGTAAGAAATGTGGACTGGCCAACGACCCTGGCCAAGCAGAAAAACTATTCAGAAAGGTTTGTACAATCATAATTTAGTTGAAACACCAATTCATTGTCATGAGTCTTGACTGCAAAATAGAAGATAAAAAAAATCTGGATTACAATGACCATTATAACTTAATCAAACAACCCTTTCCGAGGTAACATGAAGTATCATTTAAAAATCTTGAGATCTGAATTAAACATGGCCCAAGTTGGTCTCTTGACTAAATTGTCTTGAACATTGTTGCTTTTACATGAGCCCATCTTGTGTTTTTTTTTCAGTCATGTATTTCAACCAGAAGTTCCTAAAATGAATGAAAAACTGAGCAGAATCCTCATCAAATGGACAAACAAACAAGAAACTTTTTTTTTTTATTATTGACTTGAAATGCTTGGACTTGGGCCATTCTTACATATTTACTGAACTGCTTTCTTTAAACAGGTCAAGAGATGGAAAGAGAAGCACTCGCATCGCTCCAGATCAGATAGAAGATCACCCTTCCTAGAGTTCTGTAAGAAAGAGTATGATTCCATCCTGGAAGAAGCTCAAGCCAAAGAAACCCAGACAGACGAAGCTGGTGTGTGGAAGGCTTATCACAAGGCTAAGAAAGAGATCATTAAAAGATGGAGAGGAGTTACAGATAGACACAGGTAAGTTCTTCTTATAGAGAGCTCAAGCCGAATTACATTTTCTTTCATTATGTATGTATTTATGCCAAGTCCCTCCGATCATATACCTACAAGGATTTAATTGCTTCCTTAGCTGTAAGATGAAGTAGAAACTAAATCGTGTCTTGATCAATTTTTGTTTGCAGGTACGAGAAGAAGACAGCACCATGCCCCGATCCTGTCAGCTGTCAGATGAGACCAGACAGATATCTAGGTGCTATCTCAGAAAAGCTAGAGTCTCTCATACAAGACTACCTCGATACAAGGATACCAGCGTCAGATGATACAGATGGGACTAAGAGAGAGACTGAGGAGGCTAAGCTGAAGGGTCTCATGTATAGCAAGTACCAGAGAGCTTTATGTGAGCCAGGAGAGGCTGTAGGTCTTCTTGCTGCCCAGGTTAGGAGTGTCAAGGATTATTGTTAGAGGGTCTTTAGAATCATAACATCACATTAAATAGATGGGATAAAGAGAGAGACTGAGGAGGCTAAGCTAAAGGGTCTCATGTATAGTAAATACCAGAGAGCTTTATGCAAGCTGGGCGAGGCTGTAGGTCTTTTTGCTGAACTGGTATATAGCGTTTTTGTTAAAAGGTCTTTTTAGAATCAAATGCAGGTTTTCTGCAGAAAACTTCTGTTTGCTACGAAAGGCATCATCAGGGTTCTTAAAAGACAATAGTAATAACAATGTGGTATGTAGAGTTCGATTACAAAGTAAGAACATTTGTAATTGTTAATTAATGTCTTATGTAATGAATCATAAATGAAGGTATGATATGCTAAGCGTAGCTCCTTACATTTGGTTTTGTGTCTTACAGTCGATTGGAGAGCCTTCTACTCAGATGACATTGAATACCTTTCATTTTGCTGGACGTGGTGACATGAATGTAACACTTGGTATCCCAAGACTTAGGTAAGCCATGAGAATGTATACATGTGTGTGTGGGAGGGGATGGTAATGGATGAAGAGGAGGAGGATGATGATGGTGGTGGTGATGGTGATGATGATGATGATGATGATGGTGATGGTGATGATGATGGTGGTGATGATGATGATGATGATGATGGTGATGGTGCCGGTGATAATGGTGTTTATGATGAGGATGATGGATAATGATAATAATGATGATGATGATGGTGGGGGGGGGGGGTGGTGGTGGTGTGGTGGTGTGTGTGTGGTGGTGGGTGGTGGTGGTGGTGGTGGTGATGATGATGATGATGATGATGATGATGAGATTGATGATGATGATGATGATGATGATGATGATGATGATGAGGATGAGGATGAGGAGGAGGGTGAATGGAGGAGTAGTAGGAGGATAATGATGATGATTGCAATGATGGTGATGATGATGAT
Source organism: Paracentrotus lividus (assembly GCA_940671915.1). Taxonomy (NCBI): domain Eukaryota; kingdom Metazoa; phylum Echinodermata; class Echinoidea; order Camarodonta; family Echinidae; genus Paracentrotus; species Paracentrotus lividus. The sequence continues at coordinate 35,705,403 of CALNVZ010001721.1, forward strand.
GATTGTGGTGGTGATGGTACAAATTTATTGATGATGGTGATGATGATGATGATAATGATAGTGATGATGGTAATGATGGTGATGATAGTAGTGATGATGATGATGAAGATGAGGAAGAGGAGGAGAAGGTTAATGATGATGGTGGTGATGCTGGTGATGATGATTGTGATGATGATTTTGGTGATGATGATGATGATAATGGTGACGATACTAATTTGTTGATGATGTTGATGGTGATGCTGATAAGAATTATATTGGTGATGTAAATTGGTTAATGATGAGGGTGATGATGGTTCTCATTGCTATCAACTGTATAATAATTTTAGTCAAGATTGTTGTACAGGGAGATATAAAGATTGTTATTCCTTTCTTTTGCTTACAGGGAGATTCTAATGGTAGCCAGTGCTAATATAAAGACTCCCAGTATGAATATACCATTCCTCAATCCTGAGATCTCAAGCAAAAAGATTGGCAAAATACGCAGACAGCTCAGTAGAGTCCATCTGTCACAGGTATGAGAGTATGCTAATAAAACAGCTTATAGTTTCAAGATACAAGATACAGATACATGTACAAATGCAAGATTCTTTATTGGTCCATGCAATACCAAGAAATTTGGCTTCCATTTGCTTTTCCAACAAGTTAAAGATCACCAAGCTATACATAGAAATACAAATAGAAAACAAACACGGGATTACGCAACTTTTGATATTCCACCAGATCTAGCAGTATATTGAAATATATTGATATATTTGTGCCTAGACACGATTATTTTAAGTTTCAATCAGAACAATGTACTGCAGTTCTTGTATACATATTATGAATTGAATATGTTTCTTATCTTCTTCTTTTATCTTTTGCTTTGATTTTCATGCATCCATTTCTAGGTCATTGAGGATATAGACATTTGGGAATCCTATGATTTTCCTACTACACAGTGAGTAATATATTCAGTACTTGTTTCCAGGTAGTATGTGGTAATATTACAGCCTAGTCAAAAATCATTAAGCCAAACTCTTTTAGAATTAAGGATTTCAGTGTTTTGAATCTTTGGAATAAAATCAAAGACGGGATGTAGGGACACAAGCCACTCACCAAGAGAGAACTCTTTGAATTCTTGAAGTAAGAAAGGGCTTCAATGACAAGAGAGAAAAAACCCTTATGAAAAAGAGCTTGGTCTAATATTTTTTGCCTGATTTGTAAGTATACTTTTAGAATGCAATACTTTTTGAACATTAAAAAACTCTTCTTTTTTTTCTTCAAAGAGAAAATTGTACATTTGCTCTTTAATGTGTTTCATTTGTTGACGCTACAATTTCTTGGAAGATATCTTACCAAAAAGTCACATTTCAATCAGATGTAACAAATATTCATGTACGCTGTATGAACTTTCTTTGTATATGGGAGAACTTTGGTATCAGATTTTTTTTTTTGTTTTGCTCAACATTATCATTATGATTTTATATTTGATATTTTATCTGTTAATGTCATCATTGATTGTCAATCTTCTCTACGCATAATGACGAGTTTTTCCAACAAAAAAAAAAGAACTTATAAAAGAGTTGTTTATGTTTCAGTCTACATTTAGTAGTTAAGAAGACTAAATAACCTCTAAATTTGTTTTCTATTTACTTTTTTACTATTTAGTGATCACTACCGTGTATACAAGATCAGGCTCAACTTCTTACCATACGAAGAATACAAGGTAGGTTGAAAGATTACTATGGCACATAGATGTAGCCAGGGAGATCATCATTACTTATTTACTATATATATATATTTCTTATTTGTATTTTTGCTTTTAAATGTTCACTGTAGCTAGATGAAAATTAAATCTTAGGAGGGGCTGGATTTATCTGTAAAATACCCAGATTTAATTTTTGTTTCAATATGAGAGAAAAGGATTTTTTTTTCTTCAAATTTAAAGCACATTTCCCAGTGGCTGAATAGATTATCAAATTCTGCTGTCATTTAGTAAAAACCATGGTCGTCTGAAATGGTTTATATTTGAGTTTAAAGCCATATTTTGGAAAGAGATGCACTTCGCAGATGTCTGACCATTGTTAGTACTTTCAGTCCTGTTCTCAATCATGTTTTTTATAATCGTTTACACAGGATGATCACAATGCGACCCCAGCAACCATCCTGTCTTACATTGAAGGAACATTCCTGAAACAGTTCTTGGAGATTGTCAAGAGAAAGATGAAAGATCTAAAGAAAGCAAAGTAAGCATTAATTCAAGTAAAATCTCTATTTCACATTGTTTGATTTGTCTTTAAACCATTGGTCAACCTGCACATTATTCCTGTGAAGAACAATGACTTACTTGTATCTGAAGCTAAAGGCCACCGCACACCTCACGATTGGTCTGCGACCCGATTTTGGAATAAAACGTCGTAACATTGATGTGAATATTGAGACATGGAACATCCTACTGTGCAGAGTTGTATTTCATCACAGTAATACTTATATGTTCAAATCAGTGACTATCTCACCCTCCTTATTAAGGTAAAAGCGAGTTCAATATCTAATCATAATGACGTCATCGCAATTGCACAATTGGCTACGATTTCAAACCAATTTGGCCTTTACTCAAAAATAAAGGCTTGCAATTTTGCGAAATTCGATATTAATATTCTTACAGTTAATCTGATCCTCTAGTAATAAGATCCTATTCATTCATACTTTCGGAAATTAAGCAAAATGCGATTTGTTCCAAAATAGGATCGTAGACCAGTCGTAAGGTGTGCGGTGGCCTTAAGGTAACTACTGTAATTGGGCACATAATTTCATATTTGTTTTCTCATTATGAGGTTAATTGTCAAATTATGATTCACCCAAAATGTTAATTTAGACTGCAACAGTCCAACAATGACATCTCACTCACTCCCCCCCCCCCCTGTCATTGACAGAGAACACGAATAGCTATATGATGCAATTTTTGCAATCTAACAATCAGAATTAAACAGATTTTAAATCAAAGCTGTTAAGGTGAATTTTTACTGATATTGATGAAATATTATTTGACTTAAATCTTTGTCATCTTTGTGTATCCCAGCTTTGCATCATCCAAGAAATCCAAGTTGGATGTAGATGGTGAAGCCGGTAACGCTGCCCCTACCCAAGAGAAAAATGGAACGGACCCATCCCTGCAAGAAGATGAACCTGCTTCTGTGGCTAGGAAAGATCATTCTATTTCATCAGAGGGGAGTGGTGATGAGGAGGGTGATGGAACAGCATCTAAATACAAGAAGAGACACGATGAGGATAAGGAGTATGAAGATGATGGGGGCGAAGAAGTGGAGGAGGAACAAGAAGGAGAATGGGAGGAGGTCTTGGATTCAGGTTAGTAAATGTATAAGGAATACGAGGATGATAGGAGTGGAAAGTAGAAGCCCTGGCACCCGTAATGCGCTTTGAATTTCTGATGAACTGGATAATGTATCGACTATGTTGTACTTGCACTTGTTTTTGTTTTTTTTTTTTTTTTTTTTTTTTTTTTTTTTTTGTGATCGTAATGGAAATGTAAATGTTCTCAGGAAAATGACTGTTATATTTGGTCTTTCATTTTGCAGGCGATGAAGGAAGTAGTAAAACCAATAGTCCAGGCACCCCAGATGGAGATGATGGTGGTGATGCTGATCAAGATGATGATGGTGGTGATGATGCGGATGATGAAGCAATGGAAGAAGACTTGCTGTCATCCCAGATGGAGGAAGATCAATCATCCAAGAAGAAGAAGAAGAAGAGACATGCATCTATAAGTGATAAAGAGAGAGACCAGAGAATACTGGTAAATGAAAGATATACCCACTAGATAACCCTCTAGCTCTCAAACAGCCTGCCAAATTTGTTGTTATTTGAAGGTAGAAGCTTGCATAGGGGATTCAAATACTGTAACAAGATTTACAGTTTACCATGTGGTTAGTCCATAAAAAGACTGTTTGAGAGAGTAAAAGAGGAAATGGAGAGTTAGAGAAAGTAGAAACTTGATAGGTAAGATAGAGAGTGGAGAATAGAACTAGAAGTATTCTTTCTTGATTGAGTCCCGAAAAGGACCGTGAACCAGATGAGAAGTCGAGAGAGGAAGGCTTTTGGTAGTAGAGATTGCTTGACGTTTTGGACAGTTTGGCTGTCCGTCTTTATGTTTAAATTTGTAGTGGGAGTACTACCTTGTTTTTAAAAAATCCTCTTGTATCCATGCTGGTTATAACAAGAGTAGACTAAACTAGCAATATTAATGTAATGTGAGTCCTATAACATTGACTTGTGATGTTTTTATATCTTTATGTAGGCTGTAGTGAACCTGAGTACGATGATGGTCATGTATGATTTTGATGCAGAAGATCAACTCTGGTGTGAATTCAAATTTAAGGTATGTCGCTATGGCGATCACATCATCCTGAAAACAATGTAGTTGATGTTTCTGTGCACTTTTCATGTTATATAAAACTTGATTTCCCAGTGGCACTAAGTTCAGAAATGTGTCATTCCAGCTCTCTCCCTAATTTAAGTGATTGGTAGAAGTTTAACATCTGCAGACAAACTATCAAATATCTGCGGCATTATTTATGGTATGGTTTTTTAGGTAATGAAATGAAATACAAATATTGAAGCGATACCAGTAGGCATCAGGTGCCAGACAGAATAGACCTTCTTTTATACAAACCCTCATCAAAAATCTTCACTGTGGATTGATACTAAATGTCTTAGACAGGGAATTGAGATAAATTAGAAGATTTGTTATATCTACAGGGCACTGGCCTCTCTGTGGTAAAGCTACAGTTAATCTTGATAAAGTCAAATCTGTTGGGACCGAAGAAATAGCTTTGACATGGAGAAGTTCAAGTTAAACTTAGGCAAGGATGATTTTAGTTGATTGTAGTTCTTCATTCATAACAACTGATATCTTGTTTTATCTTTAGGTTGATTTGACTGACAATAAACTAGACATGGCCTCACTAGTAGAACTAGTCTCAAAACAAGCCACTGTTCATCATGTACCTGGTATTTCTCGCTGCCTTGTGTCTGGACAGGGGAGTGGTAAAACTAAGCTACTCACGGAAGGAGTCAATCTACATGTAAGTATTAATGTCGCAAGTAGAACTAGTCTCTAAACAAGTCACTTTTCACCATGTACCTGGTATCTTATGCTGTCTTGTGTCTGGACAGGGGAGCGGTGAGACTAAGCTACTCTCTGAATGAGTCAATCTATATGTAAGTATTATTGTCACAAGTAGAACTAGTCTTTAAACAAGCCACTGTTCACTGTGTACCTGGTATCGGACGCTGTCTTGTGTCTGGCCAGAGTAGTGGCGAGACTGAGCTACTTGTTGAAGTTGTCAATCTACATGTACATGTAAGTATTTATAGATGGTCTTGAAAGTAGAGGCTTGCAGTGTGGATTCAGAAAATATGATATGGTTTATGGTTGACAAGGTCTAGAGGGATCAGGAAATGGAAAGTACTCCTGAAGCTAAGATGGACAGTCAAGCTGCCCTGATTACCAAGCCCCCTTTACTACTATAAGCCTTCCATGTCTCTCGCATTTTTATCTGGCTTACAGTCCTTTTCAGGACTCAATCAAAAGGAATTCCTGTACTCTCTATTCTCCCTCTCCATTTCTACTTTCTCAATAGTCCTTTTCAGGAATAACCACATGGTGAACTGTAAATGTCATCTTAGTACATGTAAGTATTTATATTATAAAGAGGTGTGCTGTAGTTGAATAGTTGCAGACTGTCAACTGGCAACTTCACCAAATTAATTTGTTTGGTACGACACCAAGTACATCCAGCACACTCAACCAAGGTGAGGTAAAAGGATACTTGTAGGAAGAAATTTTTGGAATGCTGTATGTGTTTTATCAGAAATAGGAAAAGAGTCCTAGTCAGACCTAACCTCAAAAAAAAAAAAAAAAAAAAAAAAAGAAACGATGCAAAAATTTCCCAAACTTTTATAGTGTATCATTCTTTTCATTTCAACTCATTTTTGTTGTTTTAACAGCAAAGCAAAGAGATAAAAACAGTCTTTGTATTCTAATCTGATTCCATTTCATTTCAGCCTCATTCTATCCTTTTCTTTATTCCTCGAAAAGCCTAATAAATGGGTTCTTCTAATGTAACAATGGAATTCTGAACATTCTGCTCTTCTGTAAGGTCAATAACTTATGAACTGGTATATCTTATTTTCTTCAGGAACTGTACAAGTATGACAAGCTACTAGACCTGAACAAGGCATACACCAATGACATACACTCAATGGCCAATGCTTATGGGATAGAGGCTGCATGTAAAGCTATCATCAAGGTAATATCTGCTTTCTAACTAAGACAAAATAATATGATCATTGCCGATTAACAATAATCGAGTATTCATTTGTCTTGCAATGTACTGTGTATTTGTGATACCTCTCGTAAATAGTGATCACAAGTTTTTTAGGAAATTCAAGATCAATCTCACAAAATATGTTTACTACATTGTGTAGCTTACAAGTTGAATACAAAAGCTTCCAAGTAGCACTGCAATTATTTTGCTAGTGACAAAATGGCTCTCTAAACGCTGTTTATTTATATGGAAACTGGGGATCCAATGCACTTTGCGGGCCCAGTGAGTCACCGTCGATTCATTTCCTGAACTTTCTTATTGATTAGGGAATAAAGTATATAGCAATCAAATGACTTTCTCTTGTATATTTGTCTGAGTGATTAATTGCCATGATGTACATCTACTATATCATCATAGTAGCATGATTTTCAGTTTGATTCATCAAGTAGTTAATGATAATTTACTGAGCTCCCTGTTTTCATGACAGTGTTGAATAAATCATTGTTATTAAGATACATATCATTTTAATCAATATCAGTCAAATTATAAATCATTTAGTGGAAATTGTGGAAATTGTAAAGTTAAAACTTACAACAAACAATTCACATTCACCTCATGATGCAACAGCAATTGGCAAAACATCACAAACATAGTGAATTGTAAGTTCCAACTTTACAATTTCCACAATTTCGAGTAAATTACTTATAACTTGACTGATATTGTTTCAAGATTACAGGATGAATTATAATATTCATGGATTTATCATTTTAATCATATTGTTATTTTATAGGAGGTACGTGATGTGTTCTCCGTCTACGGCATCACAGTAGACCCTCGCCATCTCTCATTGGTTGCAGACTACATGACCTTTGAGGGAGTGTACCGACCTTTCAATCGCATCGGTCTGGAATCTAACGCCTCTCCTCTGCAGAAAATGACATTTGAGAGCTGTATGAGGTTCCTAAGAGAGGCTACCATACAAGGTAGGTTCAGGGGTCTCTATCCACTTGGTCTAACAGCAGTTGGTCCAATACTCTGATTGTCTTAATCCCACATGGGCTAAACCCATTTGGTCTACTAACAATTAGGTCTAATTTTCCCTTAGTGTAATACATACTTGGTCTTATTCTCACTTGGCCTATGACCACTTGGTCTAATAGTTAAATTTTCTACTTGCATCCAAAATCAATATTTGGTCTATTACAAGTTTGTAAATGGAATTGACTAAGTGGACATTAGACGAAATGGGCAATAGAAATGAGAATTAGACAAAATGGTAAATAAGTAGACTAAAAAACCAATTGATTTAACCAAAGTCCCAAATTCCTTGTAGCCAGAGTCCACTTGTGGGGTTAGGTACCTTCCCAAAAGTTAAAGCCGCGGCCCGCTGCGTGAACGCCGCATTGCGGTGCTTTATAATTAAGTCAATGGAAGAATAATACTAGGGGAACGGTATATCCTGCCTATAAGCCCGCTGTGCGGCGTTCACGCAGCGAGCCGCGGCTTTAACTTTTGGGAAGGTACCTTATAACAGCCATCTTGTGTTATTTTGTAACTTTATGACAACAATAAATGAGGTAAAATCCATTTTTTCAGATGAATTTTTGTCACATGTGGTATGTAAGAAATACAGCTTTGGGCGTGAGAAATTCATTTCAAGTGGGAAAGCGTGAGATTTTTCAAAAATGGCCTTTTGGCAGGAGATCTTACGGCGAAAGCGTAAGAGATGGATTCTCTATATGTGCTCTTTATAATGGGAGTAGACTGTACTGTAATTTGGTAATTCTGATTTTAACCATATGTTCCATATACTGAACTGAAGACCGAGTCTGTATGAATTGCATGTTTCTGCAAAGCTTAAGCTATTGTGTGATCCTTTTGTCCGATGCATCAGTAAACATCAGACAATAGGATCACATAATAGCTTCACACGAATTTGCAACTCTACAAACTCAGTCTTTGCTCCAGAATACTGGCCAAGGTGTTCTTTGTGTTGTACTGTATTTATTAAAAGCAGTGATATTTATAAACCTTTTTTTCTTTTATCATTTCAGGAGCTAAGGATAATTTGCAGTCTCCCTCAGCTAGGCTTGTAGTAGGCAGAGTAGTGAACGGTGGGACTGGATGCTTTGATCTTATACAACCTCTCATGTAGGAGTATATTATTGACACTTGCATATCCTTAATATCACTATGAGATGCTGCAAAAAAAAACATGTATGTCCCGTTTTCATTTTCCACACTGAATTCCTGTTGTAATCGCACAAGTTCAGTTTGTAGAGGTCTTTCTGTGCACAATAAACAAACAATATATTCGGTATTATTGTTATTAAGTATGCGCTCTTTCTTCGTGAATCCTTATGTTTTACACATCATTTAAAAAATGTTATTTTCTCTCACTATATTTCTTTTATGAAATCCATCTTGATCAATTGCCTTGGAAATAAATAGAAAACTTTAATGTAAAAGCAATTATATTAAATGTATGTTAGAAGATTTTGGAAGAGACATGTTTGAAAATGTAACTACATGTGTATTTTAGAAAATGTTGTCGTATAATTATGCCCTGTATACCATGTGCTGAGAAAAATATATCTTGTTTGTTCCAAAGCTATTTTTAAATATAAATTTTTGTTAATTGTTATGTAATTTCTGGTCAGTTTTCATCTTTATTCGAATCCAATTTTGTCTAATAACCATTTTGTCTAATTGCCTTTCTTTTTGTCTACATACAATGTATGTGATTATAGTTACATGTAGGCTATTTCCACTTCATCTAATACCCACTTGGTCTAACACTACCGAGTCTGTCTAATTAAATGAAAAGGGCCCATATTCATACAACCTTACTAGCTAGTTGTCAACTAATTACATAGGAAACAGTCCAGAGTTAGGTGGCTAACTAGGTCTATGAAGGTTTTATGTATATGGGCCCTGCACCAAATGGATATTTGGCATAATGGGGGAAAGTATTGTTGTTGAAATTGGAGTTATACCGTTAGAAAAACTGATAATCGACCAAATGGGAATTAGTCCATGTGATGACAGGATGAAACGGCAATTATACCAAATTGGTATTAGATGATATGAGAGTTAGACCAACTGCTAGTAGTGCTATAGAGTGTTAATGAATACATCACACTGCCATTTCAAAGGCATGAACTTCCATTGATTTGTTAAGTGGGTATTAATTGACCTCAGAGTGAACTCCTATCTTCTCTAAAAGTGCCCTATATATTATGTAAAGTTCATCGTGTTAAAACCAATCACTTTCATAGGCTATTTTGAGGTGAAGGATATATTAATAGCAACTGCTAATCATCAATTGTCAATAATTATATCTGCCTTTTTTTTTATTTATAACTATTTATACCCTACAAACAGTCAGTGTATGAGACTGGAGTAGGAGACAACTTGAAATCCACTATTGTGCCATGAATCATGTTGGTTTATGAGTTAAATTGGAAAATTGGATGGTGTTTTGTATTCTTTGCTCCTATCACTGTTTGACTTTTATTTTTCTGAATTTTCCCCACCCACTCTGTGTTTTAATAGTTTATGTATGAACTACATGTACATACAGGTATGGGACTTAAAGCATTTTTACTTTCTATATTTCAAATAAAGAAAGAAAAGTGTTGCACACAATAAAGTATCACTAATCAAGAGACTTGGTGAAATAATTACAATATCACCTATTTGTCAACCTTATGTTTTAAAAGAAACCATTGTTCTCCCAACAAATGTGATGATAGTTATGAGAAATTTAAGTAATATTTCATTTTTACATGTATGCATTTTTAGTGACATTTTGGTAATGTTCCTTGTATATGTTCCTTGTATATGTACATGTACCATGCAAGTCAAGCAATATCTCTTTTCAGATATACTCTAACTTTTTTTCTTCTCGTGTTATTATTACTTCTTTGTTTTTTTGTTGTCTTGTTTTGTTTTTGTTTTTGTTTTTTTGTTTTTTAATCTTTTCATGTTGTACTGATACAATATAAAGGTTACGGATATGCTCTGGTATTGGTTATTCAGTATTCATCTGGATTGCATGTAGTACAGGATTATGTAAAAGTCAATATTAGGAAATATCATTCCATTATTAGTTACACTATTAATCACAGTGATTATGATGACCGATTGCAAAGATTATGAGAGCAATATTTTAATACCCTTTGAGAGTTCTTCAAAATGAGCCATTAAATATGATGTATGTCTTTGTCATGATATGCTGAGGGTAATAATTCCGGTGGAGCTCAACTAATTAGTCATACTGGATTTAAACGACTTTGTATGATCTATAATTGCACAAAATACATTATATACATTTACCAATGTTCATGAATAGTTATTTTTGAGCATTGAATTCAATATATGTAGGATTTACTATAAATGTCTTCCAAGAAAAAGAGGATTAGAAATCATTTTGATCATTGAAAACAAAATTGAAATTGAGTTGCTGTTAAAGGACTTAATACTGCTTTCACATGTTGACTTATACAGAAAATGCTTTCACCAAATGGCATATATAGTGACTGTTTGGATTCTGAATGTGAAATGGGTCATTTCATATTTATGTATATTGTTGACTTTATTTTTGATCACTCATGATGAAACAAGCTAAGAAGAACAGATAACGAATAATGTGATTGTCATTTATTCCATTTTGACAGAATTATGTTCAAAAGGAAAATAAATATTTCTTGTATAATACAAAGTTTTTGATAATATACATAGAGAAATGGCTTTGGTTTATTTACTTAATATGGCTACAGATAAAGAGTGATAAGTCCAGAAAAATACATACATGAGTAATAAGAAAGGTGGAATGTATACATTTTTGGCTTAGATGTGGACAGCACATAACTTGCTTTAAAAAAATGCTGCTCAGTATTACAAAATGATATTCAAACGGTTAAACATTATAACGGGGGTTGAGTTTAGCAATATAATAATTTCAACTTGCCCCCAAATATAGAATTTTTATAGAATTAATGACCAAAACGACAAGTGAGTGATGAGTGTGAGTGATTGACAAAATAAATATATTGACGAAGCTATGCAACATTTAAAAAAAGTGACCATTTTAAATCACCTACAGATTAAAATATCAATCCAAGTATCATTATTCTGATAATTTATGTCCCTAAACAGCGTTTACAATGTATAAAACTGTAAATCTACTTGCAAATTGTTATCTATTATCTTTGGTCAATCTAAAGTAAATTAATTTGGCAGGTACATGTAGCTCTAAGGAGTTAGCTGACATATTATACACAGCCTCTGCGTGCTAAAGAATTAATGAACATGTAGGCACAATATCAATTTAAAGATATCCTGATAACCCAGGAACATCTTTTAAAAAAATAAACAACCAAAAACAAAACACAGCTACATGTATTTTCCATTCGCACCTCTGAATATGCTAAGCTAAGATGTGTAATAGAATGTTTAAAAGCAGAATTTGGGAGACCCATGTGAGATAGTCGAATCATTTCTAATCATAATAGCTAAAGTCATAGTATGAAGGTACTGGGGGGCATTTCATCAAAGGACTTGTCAGACGTTTTATCCGACAAACTGTTATAAGCTACTGAAATGCTTGCATCTGATTGGCTGAGAGCAAACTTGTCGGATAAAATATCTGACAAGTCCTTTGATGAAATGCCCCCCTGATTTACATTGTTGTTATAAGAAATGTTTTGAAAGCAAAGGATATTCTTTCTTTTTTTCTTCTTCTTTATTGAAAACCAATTACTTGAGATTAAAGACAATAAAGTGACACTAATGAACAAATTTGGGACATCACATTTATACTCTCCGTTTTCAAGTCGCTCAAAGTTTTACATTAATTTGAGCAGTTTAGTGAAACATCCCCTCTACTCATTTGTCATGTTAGACATAAAGGCCATATTCACAAGCTTAAATCTGCAGTTTAACTATGGTTAGCCAAATGTGACATAAATGTCTACATTGTTATGTCCCTTACAATGTTACTGGATTCTGGGTTCATGCTTTAATGTTTCAGAAAACTTTTGTACTAATCATACCCAAGCAGTTGTTAGTACTTAGTTTCAGTACCAAAATTCTGATAAATCAAACATCTGCTGTTAGAAATTATGTCACATTTTGCTCCCCATAGTTAAACCACAGATTTAAGCTATGGCTTAACTCAGTACACCTATGTGAATACGGTCCAAAGTCACTCCAATGGTTAACATAGCACACGATATCATCCGTCAAATGGTAACAACATGATAATTCCGGCCACAGCCCGACTTCGCATCTTTTACAGTTTGATTTAAGAGTCTCTATTTTTATTAAAACCAGTCATCATCTTCTTGAGTCTCTATGGTGCATTCTAAGCTGTACAGCTGGACTTCCGTTGACTGTGGGGGCGCTATGACTGTCTACATTGTTCCTCTGCGCATACTTGCTCATCTCTGAACTAGCTCGTCTATCGCTCCTACTGCTCTCTCCCTTGCCACCCTTAGCTGATTTCTCTCTCCTCTATAAAAAAAAAATAGAAAGGAAAAAAATGCTTTCATCAAATAATGTCACATATTCCTATTTTGTTTCCATCAATAGAATATTGTTTCTAGTAGTAGGTACATGTATACGCCTGATAATTCTTGAGCACAACTTGCTCTCCACATCTGAAAACATTGCCGCACATAGGAGCAATTTAATGCATGAAGAGTGGACTCGTCTACAAATATTTACATTTTATTAGCCTGGGCTCTTGTAGAAAAAAAAAACATAATTGGTTCTCTTTGAATTAATAGTACCAAAAGCAGGTAAGATATGTATATGAAAATGAGGTTAGAATATAGAAAGACAAAAATTGGGTGCTTTTAAATAGAAAAAAAAAAACCCTGATTAGATGTATCCTAAAGTGCTGAGCTGTTAACATACCAGGACCCCGTTGCATAAAACTTCTAACCAGAGTTTTTTCCGGTTAAAATCTGAAAACTCTGGTTAAAGTCCGAAAACTCCGGTTACAATATTTTTCTGGATTTTTTACTGTTTTTTCCATTGCATAAAAACATACCAGAGTTTTCAAAAGTATTAATGCAATAAATTTTTAGGGAGTTTTAAAACTCAGGCTGAATAACCTAAGAAATAGGTCTACATAAGCTGAGATTTTTAACCCGAGAAAACTCGGGTTAGAAAAAAAGTTTTATGCAACACCACCCAGGTATTAGCTCAACAAGACAAAATAGTATATGGAACAATACACATTAATAAAACATTTGGTCCTCTTTAAATTTATGATGCAAGCAAAAGCCATGGGTACACGTAGGTCACATGAATAGCTAAGTTTAAAGATAAAAAGACACAAAAAAAACTACAGTCAACTCAGCATAAGTAAAATAATCGCCCAAGTCAAACAAATTTTTCAGTCCAGATTATAGATGACATATGTTATTCACCTCTCATAAGTCAATTTTCTCCAAACTCAAAGATATTTCTATAGTCCCAAGAGATTCGACTTAATAGGCAGAGTTACCTGTAGGTGCTTTTAAATTTTTTTATAAAAACTTAATAAAATACAAAATAAGACCCTGCATGATGATACATACCCTGAACTGATGAGCTGTTGAGATATTAGCTGCTGGTTTAGGTGTGATCAGAGATGATAGTTTATAGTAGTCTAGAAACGTCTTTACTAGATTCCTCCCAAGCTTCATGTCTGAACAATATCATGAAGGAAACAATGTCAACAATATATCATTCAAATAAGATTCAAATTCTTTTTCAGTTCAACCATTTAACCTCTCACTTACTGTACCTTGATGATTTTGGAATGTATATAACAATAATAACAATAATAATGTGATTTGTATTGCGCACGTATCCACTCTGTAGAGTGCTCAAGGCGCATTATCATATTATTAATACCCGGCTTAGCTAGGCTACCCCGAAAGGCGCTCACAGCATTCAAGGAATTTCTTCCTACCGGTACCCATTCACCTCACTTGGGTCAAGTACGGCAAATTTGCAGGTTGACACCTTGCCGAAGGATGCTAGTGGTATGGACGGGATTCGAACCGCGTACCTTGTGATCGTAAGCCCGCCGACTTATCCACTCGACCACACCACAAAAGAAAAAACATTTGAACAATGTATCATTTAAATTCAACGTATGATTGAAGTTCTTTTTTAGCTCAACCAGTTACGCTCGTACTTACCTTGATGGGTTTGGAATGTAAATATTGGAAAAAATACATTGTATATCCTAAATTTCTACGCAAAGTGGTTATAATCACTTCTCCATTTCATATTTGGAATAAAGGATAGATTAACAAATGTTTCAGTCAATTAATGCTTACAGCAAATCCAATGCAAATTCATTTTAATTGTAAACAATTGTCACATTTGCCCTGTTCTTTAATGGCATGTTTTTTTTTCATTGCTAAAAATAGGCCTATGTTCATTATTTGTTTGAAGTGAATATTTCAATGAATGCTTGTAATCTTAGTTATTATAGTTTTTGCTAAATGAACAAGTACTGTATGTACTTATGTTACAAATAAATTGTAATTGCTTTTGCCTTCATCAGAAGGAAAAACAAATTCCAATCAAATTTGCTTTTTGAAATAATTTCCTTTTCTGTACTGTTAAAAACTAAGTACAATAGGATAGACAAACACTTATGTACACAACACAAATTCTATGATTAAACACAACAGCCGATGATAATAGAAGGATATGTAGCACATAATTACAAATGATAATTCTCCATGTAATAGGACAAAGGATTAAAAACTCCATTATTCCTCTCAACTGAATGATAATAATTGGCAATGAATAATTAATTTTCATTTTAAATTAACTTGTGATAAACACATTAATAGGCTATGCATTCTATGTCTCACTCCCTTTCTACATGTAGCTCTTCAAATCGCCAGTTTTTAATAAGCTTCAATAAAAATATTGGCAAGAAATGAAAATTAGGGTCAGTAGCCAAACTTTCGTTAATTTTTTGGTCGGATTTGAATTTAAAAAATGAAAGTCGGCAGGTTTCATGAGGGTCAGTCAGATTACAGCAAACAAACTTTTTTTTTTTTTTAATGCCTATCTCTCCTCCATCCACTCTCTAAATCTTTCTCTCATTATGAAGCTTTATCTTTTACGATTTTTAATCTTTCTCCCCCTCTCTTTCTATCTCCCCCTTTTCCGCTCACCCTCTGTTTCTCTCTCTCTCTCTCTCTCTCTCTCTCTCTCTCTCTCTCTCTCTCTATCTCCACAACTCTCCTATTCTCTTTTATACCCCCTTGTCTTTCTATCTCCTTTGTGTTTACTTGTTCTCTTCATTAATACACACACACTATGCTTACATGCACAGGATACATAAGATTAACAGACAAGTATCAATTAACTAATTGCACAAACAAAAGACAATAGATCTTGTTCACTATTGCATATCCACTATTATATAGAGCTACTTTATGAGTAATTTCATCTCGTAAATGATTGCTGATTAACTGTTGCGTGTCTCATCCCATACGTCCGTCACCAAGGACAAATTACTATCTGTTAATAGGGCTACCTGCATGACAGCCGTCTGACGAGACTTTCTCAGGGGCAGACTTTTTTGTTTACATTATCATGTCTGGGTGAACGCACTTTTGACACATGACATGCACAGGTAGACGATGAAAATGTAAAGTACAAATTTTGTTGATAGTCTGTGGATCAGTTCTTCTACGAAATGAATTTCAGAGAGCAGAATAAATATTTTTTTTAATATTTCCGTGAACTTGAAAATCATGATGATAAAGATGATGAATTCACTTCATGTGATTCATTCTTGTTAAGGAGATCATATCAATTTGCTGTAATTATACGCTTATTCTGGGTGGCCCATGGGGCCCGGGCCCTTTGGGTAGGAGTGCAAGGGGGTACCAAAAAGAGGAGAAAGGGCGCAATTTGACCTTTAACTTAGGGGCGTCATATTGATCTTTAACTTAGGCGGTCCCTGTTTTTATAAGTTTTTTTTTAAAGAAGTTTGTTAAATTGTAGCAGAATTTCAGACCAAAGGGAAGTATTCTTTTTACAGATTGTAAATGACCTCCTCTCCGACTAGGTTTTTTTTTTTTACAATACATGTATTTATGACAACTCCCAACATTTACATATTTCTTTCAAAAATATTCATTCAAAATAGGCTCCAATAATTAAGTTAATGTTTACACATCTACTGTAGATCTTAACTTGTAGTTGTAAAAGGATACAGCTATCTTCATCATATGGGACTACAGTGGAAGATGAGCTAGGAGTGTAACAGTAGAATGAGACTTCCAGAGTGTAGCACAGTGAGTTCTCATCTAAGATGCCACCTAGGAAACGACGACCGGTGCCTGCCTTCACTGAATCTCGGTTGAAAGATGTGTTCATCTAAAGATAAAAAGAAGACGTATTATTAAGATAAAACCTGTGGTTTTTTAGATAAATGGTGGCAATCTTGGATTTTTGCCCTGCACACTTTTTTGTTGGACACCAAGCCAAAAATATTGTCATTTCATGTTGAAAATGGAAATCTGGGGGGAAAAAAACACAAAAAAAAAAACTGTTAACAATGCAAAATAAAGTATATTTGACCTAGATGTATAGCACACTATAACAATAATAATACCTTTTCATAGAGAGCTACATACATGTACATGTAGGCCTACATGGATCTACAAATGTAGTTACATTCAACTTCTCAATGTGCTTTACAGTATATTATTATCATACTGCTTATTGATTCATTTATTCAAATATAAAATACACCTCATACACAATTTTGTAATCTTACTTTTATATATTTGTGCCGATTTCAAAAGGCACTAAAATGTCAAGATCATTCAATAATGCATCAAAATTAATTGCAATATCAGAAGTAGTAAAGAGGTAAGAAAAAATTTTAATACAAGAAAAGACAAAAGGAGAAGAAGAGGAGGAAACACTGAAATAGTATTAGAATACCTTCATATTTGTATAATCACTCAAACTATTCTCTAATTGTGGTTAAATGCTAAATTTCCAAAGAATTGAACTATCATGTAATATTGAGAATTGCAACATTGCTGTACCATTATAAGAGAAGGTAACTTTTGGGCAATTGTTTTGATGCAGTCTTGAACAGTTTGAAGAATGAAGACCATCATACTGATAGACTTCTGATTAAGGCTCACTTCTAAGATTTGATAGTTCAGTACAGTTGAATGGTTAGTCAATGCAAAGAAATATTTCAATACAAAGTGACCTGATAAAAACCAAGATAGATTCAAGTATTGATTATTAAACAGGTAGAGGAAGAAGAAGTTCCATTTATGTCAGAGGAACTAAATTACAAATAAAAGGATCTAAATCAATACAGGGGTCCAAAATGGTAACGGCACAAGAGATTGGGGGTGGAGGTGAATACATGTAGATGCAAATGAGAGAGAGAGAGAGAGAGAGATGAGAAGGAGAGCAAGGAAGGGTGGGAAGGAGTAGAAGAGGGAGAAGGGTTGAAGAGATCAGAGAACAAATGCAGAAACAAAGTGATTACTTGGACGCTACTTTCACCGTAAAAGGAAAGAGAATTTCAAGATGGACATAGGAGAACCGCGGCCAGGTGAGACAAAACATCAACAGTTCCGACACACGCAAAATCAATGTTTGCCGGCAACCTGATAGCGCAGCCGACACTAAAATTGGGGCACGTGAGGCCGGGAGGTGAATTCAAATTGGCATCACCTTACCGGCAATTAGCCCTCTACGCCTCCCAAAATACGACCAGGGGTGATGAGGTACCCCGGGCTTGGTTACGAGACATGAGTTTAGGATGGAGAGGAATTGATGGAGTGTATCCCCATCCATTGGTGGATCTATGATGCGAGCTTTTGATCTTATTTGTGTGCGTTAACCCTGTTAACCTGCAGGGGGGATGGGTTGGGAGGAGGGGCGCGAAGAGACAAATATGTTGAGTGAGGGTGTATGTTTCACCCCCCTAGGCCGGTAGAAGGGGTGCGTGGTATAGGAGAGCTTGAATATAGGTAGAGTGGTGGCATAGTACTTTTGACTAAGATCAATCGATGACCAACCATATTTGGTTTGAGATTCATGTTTCATTGAGAGTGAGGAATAATATCAAAGTATCAGCCCTATGGCATGCAGCTTTTATTTCCATATATACCCAATGAAGGAACGATATTGCACAATTTGAGACTAAATGGTATAATACGGACAGTGCACTCTATATATGAACTGATACATTATATGAAATTAGATGAGATTTAACACCTTCATTCACTTATTGCCATTTTAACCCATTCTTCAATCCTTTCAAAACTTGGAAAGAAGAGTAAAAAATTATCCAACATAAACTAGAAATAATATTAAAAATGTTGAAACTTTGGGGGGAAAATCTGACTATTACATGTACCATCAAAATATAAAGTTGGTTTCGCAATGGAACATAAAAACATGCACCAATATGACAACTTAACTTAACAAAATGATGATTTAATTTTTTTTTTAATTGTGATGATGTATATCAAAAGTAACAAGTACACTGTCCTTGACTTTTATCCCCAAAGTAAAAAGGTATAAAGATCCCGAGGCATATGTACTTCTTTGATTATATATTTTGTTGGAAGTCAACGATTTCAAACACATTTTAGCAACAGAATTACGGAGCATCATCAAAATGAAGAAAAAAAAGGAAAAGAAAAGAAGAGAGGAAGGAGAAAAGTTTGTTGAGAAAGAATGAGTCATAGAGCTAATGTGACATTAATAAGTTTACTTTCATGCAACAGGGAGCCGATGATTAATCCACCTAACCGCTATGGTTCTAATCAACAACATAGACATGAACTTTATCATCAAAGACAAATAAAAGGAGACTTTAAGGGAGGATGAAAAAATGTGAAGGATATATAAGATGGAGAAGTAGAATCTACCATCATCTTCCTTCTTATTTCAGGACATTTACACCTCAACGAACAAACCACCTTCATCATGTACCTAGTGAGTCATCAACAGGAAAGGTAAACTTTTCATGAATTATGCAATAAGATGGAAAAAAGCTTTGAAATGAGCGAGCCCCAATCTTTCTTCATCATCAGTGAGGTACTTTCAAGGTAGATGTTTAACTTCCCGTCGATGCTATGTATTCCTTAGACGAATTCGAAGGAAAAGAAGACGTACTTGAGGTTTATGCTTGGATTGATGCGACCTTAAACTTTTAGCTATGACTGTTAAAAGGGGGATGTTCGGGGGACGAGAGACTAACGCAACCAGACGTACAAATCACATCCAATGACTCAAACTCATGTCAGCCGTGACATCATCACGCCACTCATGCATATTCATGAGCATCGACCGGTAGCGGGTGCAGGAGGCTGGGCTAGGAGTTTGGCAGTACAGCCCTGAGGACGTTAGGAAGCATTGAATCTTAATTAGCCGTTGGTTAATGCAGCCCACGCAAGAACTCTCCATAACCTTGGACCCGCTTCTTCATCCATACTCAAATCCATGTTGTAGATCATCTAAAGATTTTTTCTTTTCCCCCACATTAATTTTTTTATCTTTCTCTCTAGAAGCATTAACTTCAATGTGTCATTTCTCCATTTGTCTTTCTTCCTTTTGCTGCTTGATTTTTCTCATTATTGTAATAAAAATGAAGACTCCATCTATAATATTTCTTTTTCCAAGATTCCAGTTTATTTTAATATCTGTACTTAGTATGCTAATTCAAGATTCTGCTTTCTGTCTTATAAGGTATCTTTCTCTCCCTATCTCTCTCCAATATCTCTTCTCGTCCTCATTTTCCTCTCTTCCCTTTTCTGTCTATATTTCTCTCCCCTTCCCATACATGTATCTATACCTTCTCTCTTTCTTTCTCTCTCTTTCTTTCTTTCCTTCCTCTCTCTTTCCTTCACTGTCTATATCTCTCTCATGCCATCCCCTACTCGCTCTCCCTCCCTCCCTCTCTTCCCTTTTCTGTCTTTTTCTCTCACTTTCCGCCATGTACATTGTACGTCTATTACCCCCCTCCTTTTTATTTTGCCCCTTCTACATTGTATGTCTAAATTTGTCTCATCTTTCTAAACCTATACTATCCCACTTCTCTCTCTCTCTCTCTTTCTCTCTCTCTTTCTATCTCACTTCCCTTTACTGTCTATATTTCTCTAGATACCTTCCTATAACTTCACCCTCCTCTCTCTCTATCCAATCCTATGGATGTGATTATATTATTTCAATCTGCAATCTCTGCCACTTGACTGGTCCTTGTTCTGTAATCTGATTTGTATCTGTTAATCAACTCCCCTCTCTCCTTCACGCTGCGTGGGAATGTCAAGGCCATGTACTATCCCAAATCTACAGGTGATTCTTTCTTCACTTGGGAAACGACAAATGCTCCAGCAACAATTGCTCCTGGAATTCTTCCATCTAAGATGTAGGATTAGGGTTACAATAGGGTTTATATAGGCTTAAGGGTTCTGTAGAGGATGATTTCATACTGTGTCGTAAGGGATATGTAGACAACACTTATATATTTTTCAACATAATCTGATTTGTATCTGTTAATCAACTCCCCTTTCTCCATCACGCTGCGTGTGTATGTCAAGGCCATGTAAAATCCCAAATCTACTGGTGATTCTTTCTTCACTTGGGAAACCCGCAAATGCTCTAGGTGTTTTTGTTTAAGACACAGGAGCCCCGTTTCTCAAAACCGTCATCAGTCTAACCCATAGGGACACGTATTGTAGAATTAACATGCAATTCAATGGGATGTCCATGAACTTCGACTAATGACGGTTTCGAGAAACAGGCCCCAAGATTGCGATGGGGGGGGGGGGGAGGACCGACAAATATTCCGGCAACAATTGCTCCAAGGTTTTTTTTTGGTTTTTAAAATCTAAGATATAGGGTTGCGATAGGGGAAACCAATAAATATTCTAGGCTTTTTTTGTCTAAAATATAGGGTTAGGGTTATGATAGGGAGAACCTACAACTGCTTTGAATAGGATAATTTCTCAGGGAATTCTTTCGTCTATTGTAGGGTTAAGGTTAGGGTTTCAATAGGGTTTGGTATAAGGCAATTCCATGCTGTGTCGTGCGGGATATGTAGACAACCTTTAAAAACTTTTCAACATGAAAACAAAAGACCATTTAGGTGACTGATGATGATCCTCAAGTACTACCATAAGGCTAGGTGCACATAGAAGTATACGGTATCATACGGTAGTCGTTCAATCGTTATTCGGTATTCTCTATACGCTATACGGACACGGCGGGTCACAACGCGGATACGCCCAAGCTATACTCGGCCTTTTGAAGTAGATCCACGCATGCATGCAATGTACAAACAAAAGGAAAGTGGGTATACGCTGCACGAAAAAATTGAACATGCACGATTCCAACTATACTATACGAAACGCAACTATTCTATATTTTGAGTAGGTCCCTCGCATGTGAACCGGTTTTCGGAAATGCCATTCTACAACCAGTGAATGTGGCTGGTTTGATTTTCGATATTTGCGTGCCCTTGCAAAATGAGCCCGAATACCCGGGCAGTATAGCTCTATGTGAACCCAGCCTTAGGGGTTCAAGAATCAAGACTGAACTTGACAGGATTACACATCCTGTATGATAGACATGTAAAATACATGTAGTACTGTGTCATACTAGGGTTGGGCGAATCTCAACTTTTTTTTTCAAACAAGTTGTTTCTATAGTAAAATTCGACGTAGAAACTGAAAATGACAATTATTTTTGCATCCGACGACGTCTTACGTCGCTAAAGTGCAAAAAACCAAAATGTCCGCCAAAATAGCATATTATGCCCAATTATCACACTTTTTATACGTATAAACCACTTTTATAGCGTTTTTATATGGCTTTTGGGTGTCAGGGAACCCAACATAGATTAATCCACATAAGTAATCCTACTAAGTTGAACTGTTAGTGTAGTTTGGTAGTTAGTTTCAGTCAATATGAGCAAAAATCACCTCATATCAAAATCACTAAATAACACCTATAACCATACTAGGTACATTTGGTCATTGATAAAATTGTCAGATTTGAGCCTTTTAAACCATCAAAATCCATAAAGAAAAACAAATAAAAACCGGTTTATACCTATAAAGTGTGTGATGAATGGGCAAAATACACTATTTTGGTTTTTGGCACTTTAGCGACGTCAGACATCATCGTACACAAAAATCATTGTCATTTTTGGATTCTACATCAAATTTTACTATAGAAGTAACTTGTTTGAAATAACTTTTCAGAAAAAAGTCATTATTTGCCCAACCCTAGTCATACTGGACATATGAGACGTATGGAACACTACAAACACAAAACAAAAGTAACTATAACATGAATTAACCCTAACCCTATAGGCCCGTATTCTCAAAAGCCGCCTAACTTGAAGCTTAGCCTAAAGCTGTGGTTTAAATATGGCCTGCTAAAAGGGAATTAATTCTGAAAAGTAGATATTCAATTCATCATAATTTTTGGTAGTGAAACTACTCAAAACTGCTTGGGAATGATAAGTACAAAAGTTTCCCTTACAATTGAAACATGATTCCAGAATTCAGTGAAGGTGATAGGAACATGCAGCATAGACAGATTGATTCCCTTTTTAATAGCAGGCCATAGTTAAACCACAGACTTAAACCAGGCTTAAAGTTAGGTGGCTTTTGTGAATTTGGGCCATAGTGTCTAGTCCAGTGCCAAAGTTAGCCTTTTGATTAGTGTTAGGCATCATTCATTGTAATAAAAGAAATGTTAACACGCATATTTTCATTTCACCATAATTTGAATGTAAATGAGTTTCAAACTAACCATTGAGAAATCATCAGCATTTGAGCACATGAGTTTAGGGAAGACAGCTTGCTTCTCATAGCGTATTGGATCGTCATATACATTACCATACATGAACCCATTCATCAGTGTGGAATGGGCATGGATATCAACATAGAAATCAACCTCAATGTTCTGTCAAGATAAAACATAAATGAATTATAAAATGAGTATTATTGAGTATTAAAAAATAAAATCTGTAAAAAAAGGACCTATTCTACATTCTCTGATGAATATTATTATTGTCAGTAATCAGAAAATACCCACTGTAATTTAATTGTAACATCAAAAATATGACCACGAGCTCAAAATTGATAAGTTGCCCCAATTCGTCTCTTATTTGTAAAGTTTATTAAAATGGAACATATAGCATTTTCTCATTGATTTATTACACTTACAGGTATACTCCATTAAAACCTAAATTGGTATGTACCAAGAACAATCAGCTATGGAACTGAAATCTTAAGGACACAGGGTACCAATGTAAGTCCAAATTTTTTTTTTTAATGTTTTCAAAAACATGTGAGCCTACATGTACATTCTATATAAAAAATAAGTTGCCGTATTACAAAAGCTTGTTGGTTTTTTTTTTTTTTTTTTTTTTTTTTTTTTTTTTTTTTTTTTTTTTTTTTTTTTTTGGGGGGGGGGGTTTAAGCTTTTTAATAGACACAAATGTTTATATGACTATGTAATTGAGTATATGAATATAAAAAAAAAGGCCCAAGTCCATCTCTTAGCCAAATTGAGTTAACCATGGTAGGTTGTTGCTCATACATGAGTCCATCTTGTGTACAATTTACAGAACTGAATTCTGCTCCAAAATACCTGAAATTAATAACAAACTATCTCAAATCTCCATTGACTACACACAAAAATCATTCAGTTTTTCTTGATTTACTCGAAATGAACTTTCATGGACTTGGGCTCTTTTTATATTCATACATTCATATCATTATCTAGCGTATAAGCAAATTTCTTAGGGGGATATTTTCATGAATTTCAAAAGTCCATCCTTGCAAAAATTTCTACTTCAAAATAAGGCTACTTATAGTAATGAAAGGGTCACAAAAATCGCAAAATTATATACCACTTGCAAATTTTCCCCACTTATCCAAACTCGCAAGCTAAATGCAAAATATAATAGTAATCTGCAAACAAATAGGATTCCTATAACTAAAAATCACACTTACAGGATTAGCGTTCATATCAACTAGGAGTTGTTTGGTAGCATGTAAGGTAGGGTGAGCCCAGGGGGACGGTTCATGCCAATGTCTGTTTAGATCAAAACCCATCAGAGAACATCTATAGAGAAACAAAAGAATTGTAAATAAAGGAGGTTATTAAAAATTTCTTCATTCTTGTACAGCAAATATCACATCAGAAGATTCCCTGACATTTTCTCTGGCGACAATTGCTCCGCTCTAAATTCCATACATTCATGAATTTACATGTAAACTTTAGTCCTGGGCCCATATTCCATAAACTATACTTAAGCCATTTTGCTTAAGTCTAAGTATCTTTTCTAAGATTTTATCCAGGAAAAAAATTCTTAGCTTTTATTCAAAACACGTAAAGCACTTTGTCTGAGCTCAGAAAGCATTAAGCAAAAGTCTTAATTCTATTAATATTGTCATGTTTAATTTGTGGCCTCAAATGAGCTTACCATATAATCACCATCCAAGTTAAGCCACTAGGTAGTTAGGCTTAAAGTTAGGATAAAATTCGCTTTTCTAATGTGCGTATTTGTAGGAGCAACTCAATTTAAGACGTTTTACTTAGCCCAAATCAAAGAATTTATGCTCAACTGTTAAAAATAGGCTAAGCAAAAATACTCTTAATTAAAACCAAACTTTATTTGATAAAAAAAATTCTTAAATTTCTTGCTTAAGTCCAACATTTATGGAATACGGGCCCCGGAATTAACACTTTAACCCTACCTCTAAACTTAACCCTATCTCTAAATCTAACCCTAGAACTTACATTAAACCCTGTTGCAATCCTAACTCTAACCCTAAATCTTAGACAAAATAAGGTCTGGAGCAATTTTCACCAGAGCAAATGTTGTGTTGTGTCTCTTTGCCCTTGGAAATTTTTTTATATTGTTAAATGTCTAGGTACTACATGAATGTAAAGCACATTGATATGACCCTTGATTATCAAAATGTGCAATGTAAAAGCAAATTATTACCATTAATAACTCATTATAATGAATTGATATTAGTCCGAAAGGGTCACAGAGAATTTGAAGGAAACATAAACTGTAAGAGTAATTAATATTTAAGATGACTTCTCTTCTCCCGAGTGCACTTATCCCAAGTGTCTTATGGAAAGTAGTCAAGATTAATGAGAATATATTTGCACTTTTCAAAGTCTCTCTTTCTTCCTTTTTCCCATTTTTTTCCCAACAATTAAACTGAGCTCATGTTTGTTTCCTGGCACATTTTAAGTACACAAAGCACATTTGATTCTTAACATACTATGTATATTCTCTTAGGAGATGATCATTATCTTCGCATCAATGTCACTTACACTCGTTAACAATCACATCTCATGCATATTTCAACAAGTTATAGTCTTCAAACAACTTGGCAAAAGTACAACTGCTGTCACTTACTGCATATACTGGTACAGAAATTAACTCATTGACATTGGGAACAATTTACATCGGGTATTAAACCTGTGGGAATGAGTAGTCAATGGGTCAAACCTTTTGCACTATAAAGAGGATGTGTAACAGGGCATGCACATGTACACTCCGTCTGGAATAATGGGAAAGTCTGGCCTGAAATTCATAAAAACTACATGAAAGAGCAAAATTAAAGAAGCAAAAACTGACAATTTTATCATATTCAGATGGAAAAAAAAGTTACACAATGAAAATGCTCCAAATTTTATTGTCCGAAACGGATATTTATTTTGCCCCTTTTCTCGTGGGCCCGGCAGCCGCTGAGCAGCGCCAGAAGGACATTGCTCTATCCCTCTCTTGTTGAACGCCAAACAGGGAAGCAGCAACTACCATTTTTTTGGTATGATGCTGCCGGGGCTCGAACCCATGACCTCCCGATTATGAGGCGGACACTCTATCCACTGAGCCAACACATATGTACGTGAAACATATGTTTTTCATAATCTTCTGAATATGAAATATTATCATGAATATGCAATGAGTAACCTGATGATTTCATACCAACCTGTAATTTCCCAGATAGACTCCATCTGGGTTGAGCATAGGAACTACTTTGAATACTATATGATCCCTTAACACCTTGGCTATAGGATGCTGACTCAGCAAGAAATCTAGTAAACCTGAAACGAAAAAAAAGGAGAAGCAGATTTTAATTACCATGTTACTACTTCAGACTCGCTCTTGCCTCTCTGGTCAACATACAAAAACATAATCAGTGAATCTTAACAATAATAATAATAATAATAATAATAAAAGAGCAATTATATGGTATAGAAACTATAGTAATATATGTTTATTCTACCAAAGAGATCATACATAAATTCAAAAAGTATTACTGAGAAGTCTTAAGATGGGTTTTAAGCAATAAATTCAATTAAATTTTTTCTAGTAAATAACTTTAAAATACACAAGACTGGAATATTTGCAAATTGAAATAATTCACCAAGAATATTTTTTATAATCTGAAGAAAAAATGTCTTTGTACGATAATGTCAACTCTCATTGTATATATATATATATATATATATATATATATATATATATATATATATATATATATAAAGAATTGAATTCTGCGTCGGTTTTATGTTAAACTAAAAAGAAATACAATTTAAATGAAAAACCGTAGAGACAAAATATTTTCTGATATTTCGGGCATAGCCCTTTGTCAAGGAATGACAAATTTATTAAGCGTCAACTTCATTATCACAAAATGCAAAAACGCGCCAAAAAAGGTCGCGTAGCAACAAAATAGGATACGCCCCAAACGTGACGTAACAATACATCAGAGGAAAGAGAAGGGGAAATAGAAAGGGGGAAAGAGAAAAGGACAGGGAGGCAAAAGGAAAGAGAAAAGAAAAAGAAACGAGAGGGGGAAGAGAGGCAAAGAGTCAGGAGAGGAAAAAAGAAAGGCAACAGATAGAAAGGAGAAGAAGAGGGAGAAAGAGGGAGGGGGGCTGGAGGAGGACAAAAGGGAAAAGGAGAAAGAAGAGAAAAGAATTATATCTATACCTTCAAATACATTTAAGCTAATTTTTAACGTATACAAATACAGCCTACAGTGGATTATTCAGATGTTCATTCTCGATCTGAATGAAAACAAAGTGATATCATGATATGGATGTGGATATGACATCAAGTGGTAATGAAACACAATGATCCACACATTATATATATTTATTAATAACTTCATAGCCATCTTTTCAAACACATCTGGTATTGAGCAAGAATTTTTAATGTATGTAATCTGGATTGTGTTAGATCGGATACTCAATCTCGATCTAAATGACAACAAATATTCGGTATTATCACAAAACAGGATCCATACGTCATTTATTAATAACTTCATAAAAAGTTCTGAAACTCATGACTGTATACTGAAGGTCTTTTGTGATAATTCATTTTATGAAGGAATGTTTAATGTATAACATAGTGTGTCAGATCGGATGCTCAATCTCGATCTGAATGACAGCAAAATCATATGAATGAAAATATGATATCCGGTGTTATGGCAATAGCAGGATCCATACGTCATTTACTGATAACTTCATATAAAAAGTTCTGAAACTTATGACTAACTGAAGGTCTTTTGTGATGATTCATTTTATGTTTGAGATAAATTTTTAACTGATTAGTACAGATGATATGAGTCACAGGACTAGAAAAGCCCATTATCAGTATGATGCTACCTTGATGGTACAGGGTGTTCCAACAAAAAAAATCATTACTGGGATGGCCAATCATTCGTCTTCGTGAAAGCAACAATGAATTACATGAAATATTCACTTGATGCATCATTTCAATGTTCAGTGGCTCTTTTGTAAATTGTATGAGGTTTCAAAAGAAAGAAATCAAAATAAAGCTTTCATGATTTACAATGTATTTAAAATTTCATAATTATTTGCTTTCACCTAAGTCTTTTAGTGATAGCAAACAATTCCTGAAGTATTAATATAATGCATCATTTCAAAGTTCAGTGGCTATTTTTAAATTGTACAAGGTGTCTAAAAGGAGGACAATAAACTAAACTTGAACAAGTTGTTATTAAAACATTTCATGAATTCTTTGCTTTCACTTAACAAAGTATTTTGTGTGATCATCCTGGTTGTGTTTTTTCTTGGACACACTGTACTTGTCAGAAGGTCACATGTCAATTAGTTTTATGAACGAAACGCTTCATACCCCCATCTACATTGTTTCATGTTATCTTTTTAATTGATTTCTACTTCATATTCATTAAACTATGACCCATCCACTTTATTTCCTGGAGCATAGCCAATATAATCATTATTCTCATCTAATTCTCACTTTATACATGCATCCATCCCAGCGTCATTAAGAATATATACCAAATAAATCTATAAAACGAGCATATACATTAGTTCTGGTGCTAAAAGGATTAATGGAATTCTTTCATTGACTTTCCTGCATTTTGTATAAAGCAGAAAATGAAGGTCTGTGGAAAGTTGCGAAGTTAAAAATATCTCCCAAATAAATCTAGAAAATGAGTGTAATTATATTCTAGTGGGGAATATCAAAAAGGGAATAATTGAATTCTTTCATACATGTAGATTAATTTTCCTGTATTTTGTATATATTACAAAATGATATTCTATGAAAGGTGGAGATTTATTTTTTGTTGATGTACGGAGAGGAAATGGAATTTTATAAATAGATCATTTCTATCATACAAAATCAATCTCAGACACTTCTATCGTTATATCTCTTCTTTCCTGGCATCTCTCCAATCATACCCTTTTTTTTTCAATCTACACACGTCCCATTCCAGATATTTTTTTATTTTTCTTATCTCTTTTTTTATTTTTTTAGTTTTTGTCTGTACCTCTATATTTCCCTAAATGCTCAAAATATTGAGCTCTCTGTCTCTCTCTCCCTCTCTCCGTATCTCTCTTCTCGTTTTATGCAAACCTCTAAACTTCTTTTGCTGTCTGAATCCTCCTCCCACTCTATGACCAACCTTTTGTCCGTCATAACAATTATAATCAATTTTAAAGAAATATATATACATGTATGAATTCATTTTTTGTGTTTCTATATTAGGGTGGGAGGGGAGCGTTAACCCTCAACCCTACGACTACAGGCCTACATTTCTAATTTTGATTGACACGAGCCCAACCCTTGCATCTGTCTGGGCAATGGAGAGTTTCCCATCCATACACTCTCTCAACTACTAGTATCTCTCTTCCATGCATAGAGAGTAATGAATAATTGATTAAAAAACAATATCACCATTAATCCTTTCCAACCCTCTAGTCCTATATTAAGCCATGTTTGTGATGAATCGAGGATCAAGGTTGTTTTACTTCATCAAGAACTGACAGGAAGTTAAGGCGGTCCTGCACTAGCTTGAGGTAAAAAAATAGTGTGCTAATTGATGGGTCAGGGGGGGGTGAAAGAAAAAAAGAAACCGGTGCTGCACTAGCTTGAGCCAAAGTTTTGCATTAATGACCTGACCTGACTTTGAACAAACTGGTAACTACCGCTAACATACATTGTATACACACAGGTGCACGATAGAATCGGACTCATCTCGAGCTAGTGCAGGACCGCGCAAAATAGTGCACAATTTTGTGTTAAAACCACAAAATAGCTTGAGTTTTTTCAAAGAAACCCAAGATGACTTGGGCTGAGATATCTTCTAATTAGCACGTTATTTGAGAGAAAAAGCTTGATCTCCTTTGATCGGGCTAATTCATCAGATCACAAATAGCGTGCTATTAAATTAGCTCGAGCTAAGGCAACACCACCTTTAGTGTCATATTTTCCATGAGCCTTCCATTGCACTGACATGCTTCCAATGCATGAATGCTTTCGTGTTCTCAGATAATAGTCAGATAAATTACTAATTTGGCCTTCACATTGAGTTTAATAGTAGATGGTGTCTCATATCTATTAGTAGAGGCTGTTATGTCC
Organism: Paracentrotus lividus; assembly: GCA_940671915.1. Classification (NCBI taxonomy): domain Eukaryota; kingdom Metazoa; phylum Echinodermata; class Echinoidea; order Camarodonta; family Echinidae; genus Paracentrotus; species Paracentrotus lividus. Next base: position 35,735,700 of record CALNVZ010001721.1, read on the forward strand.
AAATATTGAGTCCCGTGAGATTTTTGTGCCAAAAGCGATTTTAAGAGCTAACTTTGTCAATTTGGGGGTGCTGAATCCTCAGGTAATATTGATTATGCATTCTCCCAATTTGTCATTAAGAACAAATTATTAAAAACAACCACAACATTTAGACTTCCCCTAAAATGCAATAATAATGTCTAATGTCTAATTGGTATATCATCAGAAAGTCAATTCCTGTATCAGACTGGTGATGAAGCAAATATTCATTTGGGTATATAAAAGACAAAAATGCAATTTTGATCTCAGACTAAACAGCAATTTGACCAAGTGAGAACTAGACCAAGTATGTAACACACTCCACACTCCAAATGTTATTGTCTGTAACAATAGCGAAACAGAAAATTCTTTAGCCCAATTGATTATGAGCTCGGCAGCCACTGAGCAGTGCCAGATCAATGTTGCTCTATCCCTTTCTTTTTTAACACCAAACAGGGTAGCAGCAACTTCCATTTTATAATGTCATTTGGTATGACCAAGGGGAAGTTAGACCAAATTGTTAGTAGACCAAATGGTTTTAGACGAACTGCTGTTTATAGACTAAGTGGATATAAACCCTCTAATATATATGATTACCTTGACAGACATATGATGCTGGTGTTTCTCCCGGGTGTACCCTGGCTGTAATCACTACCACTCTTTGCTTTACATCAGGATCAAGATTCTCTGCAAAAACACAAACAAAAAGAGAAAAAAGAGACTAATTAGTAACACTTTGCATGCTACATTGTACTTTACACTTTTTAAAAAAAGATATAAATGATCAATGATTGTGTGGAGAGAAAACTAGAAATTACACACACGATACAAGCAGTACTTTAAATTTTCAAATCCTTAGGAACCAGCTGATTCCCATATTAAAGAAGTTAATAGTAATATTAAAAAGATGAACACCAGATAGTAGACCAACCAAAACATGTTATATCAAAGACTGAGCTTTATTATGGGTTGCTTTTGAGTTAGTTTGTCATTTACAAACATATGGTTCTTTATTATTGAGGAAAATAGTGAAGAGACAGACATTCCACATATTGCTAATTTGAATTGAATGCATCCGGCATACAAAACATTTATATAACTTAACATTGAGTATTTGTCTTCTTTTTTTAATACTTTGTAATCAATTCCAATCTGATTTAATCAATATCCTACATGTGTATTCTGTCAGTAGTTAATATTCCCTGCTGAAATCCCCATGTGCCCAGGCACATGATGAACATGATATAATGTACTTTTTCTCGCCTTATCTATGTTAGCTCTACCATCCAGACATAATACATCTCATTCTTCAACGAACAATTCATGCTTTTTATTTTGAGTGATAGGCGGCCCACAACAAGAGCTTCACGCTAGCCCACTTCAATACAACCAGCTAATAAGACATGTTTTGGCACCCCAAACAAGATATGAAAACCACCCCCTCTCATCATAATAATTTGTTTGAAGTCCTCTCTCGAGGAAAACACCGCTATATTCTGTAAGTGTTGAACCAAGGTCAATAGGAGAAGGGTTTCAATCCCAATCCGGGGTGTTCATCACTTCTTCTAGTCCTACGTATAAGGAAAGGTGATGGAATTCAGGGTCTCCATCGCTTTCTTTAGTCCCACGTATAAGGAAAAGGTGATGGAATTCAGGAAGAGGTGGTAATGAGAAGTAAGTTCAGGCATCCGAGATGATTGAATAAGCAGCCTGAACTTGGCTCTCATACCTGCAACTTATTTTGGAGGGGTAGCCAAGCGGAAAATACGAAGCAGCTTCCCAAATTGTTGGGCTCATGCGTCAGTGGAGTGCACTTTCTTCTTGGTTGATGAGGCATAAAGAATGGTTTGAAATCCTCCTCCATCTCTCTCTCTCTTCATCTTTCTCTCTCTCTCTCTCTCTTTCTCAATCCCTCTCTCTCTCTCTCTCCCTCTCTCTCTCTCTCTCTCCTCTCTCTCTCTCTCTCTCTCTCTCTCTCTCTCTCAATCTCTTTAACTTTCTCTCTATCTTCCTCTCTCCCCATCTATCTCTTGGTTGATGAGGCATAAAGAATAGTTTTAAATCCTTCTCCTCTCTCTCTCTTCCTCTTTCCTAATCTGTCTCTCTCTCCTCCTCCTCCTGTTTCCCCAGCTCTCTCTCTTCCTCTTTCTCCATCCTTCTCTCTAGTTCTCTCTTCTTCTCTCAATCTCTTTAACTTTCTCTCTATCTTCCTCTCTCCTCCTTGGCTGATGAAGGCAAAAGAATAGTTTTGAAATCCTCCTCCCCTGTCTCTCTCTTCCTCTTTCCCCATTTTTAATCATTATAATTTTCATAGCATGAATATATAATATATTGGAACAGAAATACTCAAAAGGCCTATTCTGTATATCTTTGTGATTTGGTGTAGTTGGGCATTTCTTGCAAAAAGTCTAGATCACAAAACGCATATGAACAAGTAATCAGGCTGCAATAATCAGCAATGGACTAGCTGATGAAGATGTGAAACAACTTTCTTTGATTATTATTTTTTTTTTTTTTAGCATGGATACATGTATATCAATAAAAATAATCACAAAGCCTATTCAGCTGAGAGCCAGACGGTTGTTACATTGTATATCACAGTGCTGATGTGCTTCTTGTTCCGAACACACAAATTTGATGCATCATAACAAAATGAGACACAAGCTACCAAGCAAAAAGTCAAAGAAATCAGCAAAATAATCACTTTTTAGATACTTTCCTATCATCGTTTTTACTCACCTTTTTTACTGAGCACACATGAAACTTCAGAGATTGAGAAAATCAAAAGTATTTCCCCTAAATTTAACATTTTTAAAAATTATTTTGTGTAATTTCCTCGACTCTTTTCGACTCTTTGCTCGATGACTTGTGTCTCATTTTGATATGATGAATCACAAATGACCCCATTGACGACTTCATTCTCTCTTTCCTACAGGGACCACAAGGCATAACCAATGGTTAAAGTGAAATTATTGTTGAGGTCACAAGATTGAATTGTGGAACTGTCTCAAAACGATGTGGAATGAATGAGAACAATGCACCTAAGAATTATTATGCGCTGTGAACTTTTGGAATCAATAAAATTATAAGAAATTATCCAAATTCTACGGAGAGTAACATGCACTGCACACAAAAAAAAAGCAAGTATGGGATTACACACAAATATTCCACCCCAACATTTTAACTGTTTTTGTCATATTACATGTAGGCTATGACTATGACAGCATTTGAGGAGCAATCCTTTGCAGTGGATCTTTCTACTATGATTTAATTTTCTACCTAAATTCCATGAAAATAATTGAACATGAAAAACAATTTTGTTCATCTTTCCAACTCTCCTAGATTCTCTTTAAGGAATAAATACACAGCCATATTTTGATGCAGTCATTCAAGTATTGATGCACATGAACTGAATTAAGATGCAGAGAGTGAGGTATGGAGTGGAACAAGAACATGGGCAAGACACTGGTATAAGGATCAATCTTCACACCATGCTATATACCCATGGGTAATGATAGGCTGAAAAACAACACACTCAATTCAAAACTATAGGCGGGGCTGCACTAGCCTGGACTTGACAAATAGTGTGCAATTTCTGATTCAAAGAATCAACCCGATAAGAGAATTTTAGGATTTTTCTCTCTAATAGTGCACAAAATTGGGTGAAATCTCAAACCTAAAGGCGCGGTCCCACTGGCTTTTTAGGATGATTTGCGTATGAATAGCGGATTGTTTGTTTTGTTTTTGTTTTTTGTTGCGGATGAACGAAATTTGTATACGCAACTCATGCGCAATTAATCCTCCCGCCAGTGGGACCGGGCCTTAATCATCATTGTGGGCTAATTTCCAAACTCAGGCTTGTTTTGAGATTTTGTTTCTAAATAGCAAGCTAGATTGAGCGGTACTAAGCCCGATCCAATCATGCATATATCGTCTGTTAAGAGCCATAAGGGCGCTATTGCAGATCAAAGATATTCCGTTTGGAGCCATAAGGGCGCTATTGCTGTACAAAGTCAATGGTATTAGCGCCCTTATGGCTCTCAATGGAACATCTTTGATCTGTACTAGCGCCCTTCTGGCTCTCAGCCGACGATATGATGCTTCTTTGTGCAAGCTTGAGGTCAGGTCGTAAAAGAAAATCTCAAGCATTAGCTCAAGCATTAGCTCAAGCTGATGAAGCGTACATTTCGAGCTTCAACTCTCTTCGAGGTTTTTTCCCTTTCAGCCCGCTATTTCTCAAGCTCAGGCTAGTGCAGCACCGCTAAGTATAACACAAGAAAAATTCCCTACCACCCAGCCCAGCCTAGCCCAGTGAGCTAGCTAGCTCCTATGGGTCACGCACCAATTCAACGTGAAGGAGATGAATTATCAAACTTGTAACGGAACTCATGCGTGGAATGCCTGTCTACATTACATGGCAGGCAGGACAGCTCCCTCTGGGGATAACGCTAGGAGAGGCTTCGTAGCGCATCTTCAAGTGCTAATCAAACTTCGTGAGGTAGGAGAAGGCTCTAAGGTCACAAATCTTGACTTATTTAATGTCCCTGCATGCATGCGATGACTTTAGGCTGAATGCATGAGAGGAAAAGACAACCATGAGGTGTTTTAAGCATTCTGTTGGTGAAGTCCACAGGGAGACTCACCTGTACTGGGGAGTGGTCTCGTTGGAATACATCATCAGGTCATGAAGTGAACTTTCACAATGATTCTTGAGAGACAAAAGGACATTAATCATATGTGAAGGTACAGGTAAATGTCCTTTTGCTCTGGAAATACAAGACAGAATTCACTGACAAACAAACACGGTTGGGCCAGAGTCAAACTCATGCAGGTGCAAAGAAAAACATTGGCATGTTCATAGGCTGACTTAATGCTGAATGCATGAATGGGTAAGAAAACCGTTTCCCCATGAGGTGTTTTTGGCATTCTGTTGGTGAAGTCCACTGGGAGACTCACCTGTATGGAGAGTGGTCTCGCTGGAATTCATCATCACGTCATGAAGTGAACTTTCACATTAATTCTTGGAAAACAAAATGGCTCTGATGAAAGAATTCACTGACAAACGAACAGGGTTGGGCCAGAATCAAAGTCATATAGGTGCATAGAAAAACATTGTCATATTCATGGGCTGTTCTTTATACTGAAAGCATGAGTGGTCAAGACAACCATTTCTCAACAAGGTGTTTTTAGCATTCTGTTGGTAGAGTCCACAGGGAGACTCACCTGTATTTAAAGGGTTTCTCACTGGAATACATCACCAGGTTATGAAGTGAACTTTCATGTTCATTCTTGAGAGACAAAATGGCATAAATTACATACTGAAGTAAAGGTCCTTCTGCTCTGAATATACAATACAGAATTCACTGACAGACAAACAGGTTTAGACCAGAGTCATGATCATGCAGGTTCAAAGAAAAACATAGACATGTTCATGAACTGACTTTATCCTGAATGCATGAGAGGATGAGACAACCGTTTCTCAACAAGATGTTTTGGGCATTCTGCAGGACGAGTCCACAGGGAGACTCACCTGTATGAAGAGAGCTTCTCTAATACATCACCAGGTCATGAAGTGAACTTTAAAAATGAATCTTGAGAGACAAAAGGGATTTAATTATACGTCCCAGTACATGTAAACATCCTTCTGCTAATGAATATGCAAGACAGAATTCACTGACAAACAAACAGGGTTAGGCCACAGTCATGAAATTGCGAAGAAAAACATTGACATTTTCATAGGCTGAATGCATGGGAGGGTATTTAATTACAGACAAGCATTTCTCAGCAAGGTGTTTTTGGCATTCTGCTGGAAGGATCCTCTTGGATGCTCATCTGTATGGAGAGGGGTTTCTCACTGGCATTCATTACCAAGTTCTGAAGTGGACTTTCACATTGATTCTTGAAAATATTTTATGATGCTTCCTTGCAAAAAAAAAAAATTAAATAAATAAATAAATAAATAAAAAAATGTCTTGATTCCAGTATTTATAGTAAAATTTTCATCATTGCATGTTGCTATGTCTGGCAAGCTTAAGACCCATCACTGTGAATAATGCAAGCATTTGGATATCTTTGTATATATTTGTGAACTGGGCTTTTTGAAACACAAAACAAAGAGCACTGATCACAAAAGCACATTAACAAGTAGTTGTCTAATGAAGATATGAAGTAACTCTCCAAAAGCGATTTAATCTTTAAAAAATCTTTGCCTCAAGATCATGATCCCCCCCCCCCCCATGAAATAAGGAATGCTGAATTATATTATCTTACAGAGTCATTTCAAGTGAAATGCATTCTTAGTTTCCCCATAATATTTTTGGGCTTGGTTTGTCCATTTGGTATGTCTATTTTACCAGTTGATGAGTACCTTTAATTTTGTAGTTGAAAAGTTCAATCTCTACTCTAAACTATTGCTAAAGACCTTTTAACATGATAAATCCTACCAATTTCTCTATGTATTTTAAATCTAAATCCACATTACTCAGAACTTAAGGTAAATATTAAACCTAGATGTATCCCAAGCTTAATTCAACAATGTCTTACTGCAATTGATGTATAATATTAGAATTTATTGACAGCTACTCCCCTTTCATTTTCTTCTTTTTTTTTCTTTTTTCTTTTTCTTTTTTTGCAAGAGACTTTTTGACATTAAGATCCTCCGATTTCCAGGGAAATTAGTCTGGGTTAGTAATCTGAGTTGATCCTATTCCATCCTTATACTCTTTCCATGTGTAAGGATATTGACAGACAGCCTGGATATGCTTCCCAAATTGTCACGCATTTTGGAGGATTTGTACTCCATTAAATCTTTCCAACTGGTACAATAAATTAAGATTTGTTGGTTTTGTTTTTCTGAAGAATAATGGAGTAACAGTTTGTAATTAAAAATTTCTTACCACATGTGCAGGGAATAATCTTGATTTTGTGATGTAGGGATTGGCTTCGATAGGTCTTTGGCCTTTGCCGATCACCTGCTTCCACTACATATTGCTATGTTGTGATATTGTTTAACTGTTCTCTTTTTATAATTCTTGCTTATGTTTTATGTATTATAATTATATCTATTGTTTTTATGGATGTGAATAAAGTGAATTGATTATGATGTATAGATATTCCTCTATTTCTTACCCCTCCCCTTCTCTCTCTATCTCTCTCTCTCTCTCTCTCTCTCTCTCTCTCTCTCTTTCTCTCGCTTTCTTCATCTTCCTCTCTGTCTTCTCACTCCACCTCTCTTTCTTATTGATATGTTAAGTAAGCAGCACTATTCAGCAGACAAGATACTCCTTCCTATTCTCACCACTCTTTTACAAGCCTATATCCTTCTTCTTTCTCCTATCTCCCTTCCTTTTCATCCACAATCTCTTTCTCCCTTCCTTTCTCCCTCTCCTTCCCATCCTTTCTCTTCATCCAAATTTTAAGTGAGTAGTGCCATCCACAAGACAAGAACCCGGTATCTTCACATTTTCACCACTCTTTTACCCTCCTTTATTTCCCTTCTTTCTCCTTTCTCCCTTCCCTTTCTTCTCCCTATCTCTCAATCGCTTTCTCCTTCCCATCCTTTCTCTTCATCCCAATGTTAAGTGAGTAGTGCCATTCATGAGACATGATTCTCATACCTGAGTAAACAAAGTAAAGACAGGATTGGACGGGCAATTCTAATGAGAGAAGGTAGGCCTTGTATTTTCTTCATACCTAAATAAGTATGGAGGCATGCTTGACCGACCAGAAAATTTCAAGGTCACAATGAGTCTCCTTTTTTTCATTTTTTTTTTTTTTTTTTTTAGGGGTTGGGGTTCGTACACATCTTTCAAAACGATCCTGCTTAGCACCACATTCAAAGCTTCCTAGAAATGTAATGCCAATCTATGATTCGGTGATTTTTTTTTAAAAACCATCCTGTCTGATATAATCTTTAAATGGACTTAAAGAATAATGTCACTGCTACAGTTTTCTAATATGACCATCCAATAAAATGTACAGTTATGACCAAGTCATTAGGGGTAGGAGGAATGAAGTTCAAACACCAAATTTAATATTTTTAATGCTACTTATGTCCACAGTGGAAAAGATATTTCGAATCAAAAGAATAAAGTGTTAACCCACTAAGGACTGAGCCAGAATATATTTGGGCTGAGGTCTGTGGGAAAAGTGTGTTAAAGTCAAATCAGCTCGTCTCCAACAAGTTAATATTTAATCTTAACAACAGCAAAATAATTTTTCTTCTTATTCATCTCAATATATGACACCATACAATCTAACTTGCTCATGTTTATTTCCCTCGTCAATACAATTTTTGTTAAGCTCATACCACACCTTACGAGCCTGGAAAAATCATACATTCAAAAGAGAAACATTGAGTGGGAGCAAGAAAGGAAAAGTCAATATCTTAGAATCAACAACTACCAAGACTTTCTTATAATCTAAGGGACAGAGACAGGCACAGTGATGTGGGAAAACGTTGAAATGAGATGGAAAAGAAGAGACATAGAACTGAAAGTAGACTTTGAAATCTTAGTTTATGATTGCTCCAATGCATCTCCCATAAAACAATATTGAAGAAGGGTTTGAAGGTCAGGTGCATTCATGTTATTAGAGTAATGAAGTTTTCAAGGTCTTCACATTTCTCTTAAGAAAGCGCTTCTTCGCCTTGATGATAATTACTTCATCTCCAAACAGCATACCTGGGAACATTTCTTCCCATCTCTTGATCTTTCACCACCTCTCTTGCTCTCTCTTCCTTTCTTTCTTTCTCTCTTGTCTGTCTCTCAAACAATCTCCCTCTATCAACTGCTCCATCTCAGTCCTTCTCTCTTTATCTCTCTCTCTTCTAACTTGCGGCATTCCGTTTTTTCCCCTCTCTCTCTTTCTATCCATCCAGCTCTTCCAATCCATCTCTCTTTCTCTTTCTCTCCATCTCTTTCTCTCTCCCTCTCTCTAACTTGCTCTCCTTTCTTTCTCTTGTCTGTCTCTCACACACTCTCCCTCTATCATTTCTCTGTATCTGTCCTTCTCTCTTGTCAACTTTCTGTATTTCCATTTCTTTCTCTCCATCTCTCTCTCTCTCTCTCTCTCTTTCTTTCTTTCTTTCTTTCTCACTAGTCTGTCTCTCACACACTCCCCTGTTTTCAACTTCTCTGTCTCTCTCCTTCTCTCTAGCTCAGTCTTTTTTCTTCTCCCTCTCTCTGTCTGTCTGTCTCTGTATTTCTCTCTATTCTGTCTCACAGGCACATCCCATCTTCACATCACTTCCTCAGAACACGGTTTTGATTTTCAGCATGGCTGATCCCAAGACCTGAGCTGGTCAGAAGGAATCATTTCTACCCCACCAACCCAACGCATGAATCATTAACAGGCTTCCTCTACGCACCCCTTCTCACTCTCGTCATCTTCCTACCACCGGTATCTTAACTCATCTTTTCTTGTTCCAACAAACGAACTTCATCAATCTACTCATCATTCAGGAGAAATCTTATCTTCAGTATTATCTGTTTGCTCAAGAGTAAATGTGAAAGTAATAAAAACAGATGACTCTACCTCTAAAAGTATACAACATTTGTTTCATCAAAATAAATTCTTTAACCTGAAATAAAAGTAACCAGCTTCCAAAAATATAACAATACAACATTTATATAGGGATAATGTTCACTACTTTTAAAAGTAAAAAGACAGGGAGGGGAGAGAATAAAACAAAGAAAAAAAGGAGGAGTGCCCCCCCCCCCAAAAAAAAAAAAAAAAAAAAAAAAAAAAAAAAAAAAAAAAAAAAAAAAAAAAAAAATAGAAAAGAAAATTAAAGAAAATGGGATATGGAACTTCATTAATGGAATCACTAATAACAGATGAGAAGAATAAACGCTAAAAAAATCAGAACATTTTGGCTCAAATTTACCTGTTGGTAGTGTTACCTCATGAAGTACAGTCTGTTTTTAAAAAAATGGAACAGTCGGAAAAATAATATTTAGGTGTGAAATATTTTCAAATAATGTGTGTATGTGGTATCAAAATAAAGCCAAATAGTTTTCCTTGCTGATGCGCTTTGTTCTGTATATTTTGCTTTCGTACAACAAAAGTTATGCTAAATTTTGTGCGACGAAGAACAAATCGAAATTGAGCACTTCATGGCCATTATGCGAAACCTATACACAAAGGCATGGGACGGCGTGCAAAAATTGATTTTTCTTTATTGTAGAAAACTAGTCATATTTCAAAAATTACAACACCAAATGTGATGAAAAAACTGCAGTGAAAGCCTGATCTTCCTCCTTTTTGAAAATACCAAACAATAGCAGGCTGTGATTAATCTTCATACTATAAAAAAATGTTTTCCACTTGTACCATTTTATTTGACACAGACTGTAGAAGTTGTGGAGTCAAACCAAGCATAAGACTTTTTAAAAAAATGGGACCTATACCTGCCATTTACATGTAACAAGGTACTTGGGGTATTAATCATGTTATGCAGGTACCGCTATAGAGAACAGTAAAATAAGAACTGCAAAATATTTTTTTTATTACTATGATTAAAAAGTGGGGGAGAATGATAGAGAATTGATAGGGGAAGAAAAGAGAGGAATGCTATAAAAATGATCAGAACTGTAAGCTACATATCTCGCAGGGGCTTTATTTTTGTGAATTTTGTGAGCCAGTCACTGAGAAGTTTTACTTTAATATAAATAAATTTAGAGTTATGAAAACCTTACAAAAAAAAATTGGGCTTCAGAAATTTTCCCACTAGTTCAAAAATATATCTATGTGAATATACTGGCTTATACAGTATATTGGTATTGGGGGAGTTAACCAGACCAAGAGAGCCACGTATATCATCCATTCCAGACACAACTGCAGAGGCGGTGCTATTTTCAGACCAGTTTTGTGGTCAATACTGAACCCAAGCATGTCTCAATATAATTAGCTTTGCCTGGCTTACTCCTACAACCGAGCTTTATATCTTCAAGTCTGTGAGAGAGGATGTTTAAAACATTGAATAATATAAATCATTTATTCAGGAGTTGAATTATTTACCATAGCATATTTAAAAAGGTATAGGGGGAGTGGAAGAGAAGTTAGTTTTTTATGACGTCTTTCAATCACAAGTAAAGATTTTGAATCATATCTCTATATGTTTCTTTATTTATAATAAAAATAATGATAATGATGATCTGGATTTGTATGCATAACAATTATGTAGACTATGTCTTAGGCTCTTTATAAGTATAATATTAAGAACTTAATTTTGAACCTTTCAAAAGTGAATTACATGTACTATTATCTTGTCTTCATGTGCCTGATAACTGTATACCTCACATACTGTAAACAAAAACAAAAAATATTTCTAAAAAAAAGTTTTGTGCTGCAAATCATGAAAGTATCTGGATTTCATACATTTTGGAAAGCCAATACAATATAGGGGACTCAGTGCACTTCCGAATCTGTCTTTAAAAATGGAGATATTACATATTACAAGAGTTGTCTGTAATGATAGAGTTTATCAAAACTTTGATTTCCATCATTTTCTATCATTTTCTTCTCTGTTGGTTGGTTTGGTCTGCCTCTTTCTCCTTTCGATCGATTCCCTCTATTTCTGCATGTTCATGTACAGCTCCGTCTGTCTTCCTTATTCTTATATAACTTCTGACTTTCTCTCTCTCTTCTCTACTTTTTCATTCCCCCTATCTCTCTCTCTCTCTCTCATTTTTTTTCTTCTTCTTCCCTTTTTCCACTCCCTCCCTCTCTCTCTTCCAACATATTTTCATGTTTCCCCTTCTCTTTTTTATTTCATTTTTTTTCTCTCTCCCTCTTCTACCCTTTTATCCCTTGTTGCTATCTCTCTCTTTCTCTCTCTCTCTCTCTCTCTCCCTCTCTCTTACTTTTCAAAATCTTTTCCTATCGCACAGGCCTATTTTATTTTCCTCTTGCTCTCTCTCTCTTCTCTCCTTTTACCCCTCCCTTTTTATTCTCTCTCTCTCTCTCTCTCCCTCTCTCTCTCTCAATCTTTCTCTCCCTCCATTACCTCTCTGTCATCATACATCTTACCTGCCTATCTCCTTATTTTCAATATTTATTTCCACTCTTCCTCTCTCTGGTTTATTCATTGTCTCTCTCTTCTCATCCCTATACCCTTCTTTGTCACTCTCTATCTCTCTCTCTCCCTCTTTTTCTTTCTCTCCCTCCCATTAATTCTCTGTCAGCATACATCTTACCTGTCTATCTTACCCCTGATTGATACAATACCTTAATAGGTAACTCGACAACCATCCATCAATCCTTACCTGTGGGACTACAACCCTAAACTTTCTTTTACTACCGCCCATAAGCTCCAGCCTAATTAATTCCCACCCATGTTGACAATATCGCTTTGAATTCGCATCACTAAATCCCAACTCAAATAGGTGACGGTTCTCCTTTAACCAAAACCAATGACATTAATTTGTCTCGATGCATTGGGACGGGGACATAAAAAGCATGATGGGAAGCGACCCAGGCACAAATGACAGACACGATCACGTAGAATAATAGTGGTGGGGGCGGGAATGAATGATAGAATGAACAATTGATCTAAGTCCGATTGATGAATGAGTATTTTCACAAGGAACTGGAGGATCTCACTGTTTATTCAATATTCAATAGGTAGTTAGGTTTACCACCATGGAAATACCATAAAGTGGGCTCATGATTGCCCATCAAACATTTACACTTGTTTACTATTTATCAGGTTTTATGGCAAAATGTACATTAAATTTAAGTGCATCTTGGAAATAAAGCTCATTTCATTTATTGGGTGGCCAACAAACATTAGCTTGTTCTTTGAACATGTACATGGATGCCATTATTATTTGTTTACAAAGTGATTTTTACCTAGATCATTCAGCAAAAGTGTCAAACTATCATGTCTTTTAGGAATCATCTACATCTAAAAACCCACCTTTTTTAATATCTGTATAATTGTGTCTTTTTAAGCTCTTGGTTTTTTTTCTTACCTTTTTATATTAATGTTTCGCATACATGTAGTTTGTGTCTTTCCAGAAGTATCTAAGAACCTATATTTTTAATTCCTGTACAAAGTTTGTCTTTTTAAGGTACATGTCTGTTAGTTTGTTGTTATTTTTTTATTTTGTTTTTCTTTTGTTTTGTTTTGGGGAGTTGTTGTTTTTTGTTTTAGTTTTTTGTTTTTTTGCTTTTATTCATGAAATAAGAGTTTGTATGTGATGAAAAATTGCTTTATTATTTAAATGTTTTATCATTATTATAATAATGGTATACATGTAGCTAGTATAAATAGCTTCTCACATCCCCAACGAATGTTTCCATTTTTTCATTTTTTTTTAAGCATGGCTCATGGATCAAGCTTGTTGAATGTCATATTAATTTCATGAGAGCGAAATATAATTACTCATATCTGATCAGATTAAAGCTCCTATTGGCCTTGATCCACACACATTCACTTTCAATTGATTATCAAGGACAGTGCCAGACAAATATACATTTAATGAACATTTGAAATAGCATGCTCAAAAGGCTACTGATTAAAAAGACCTTCAAAAACAAACAAAGGGTAATTGTTATCTAATAAAACACTTTTTTCATACCAGCAGTCAACATTATTGTGTGATTTGACACACTTGCAATGCTTAAGGTGCGATGGAACTATATTGGTTTTAAAATCAGCAAATGATTTACTTTGAAGTAACTTTAAATGATGCATTGTATTCTGATATCAATTTTGAAAACAACTGAATTTATAGAAATAATTTGCAAATTTAATTTGATAATTCTAACTATTTCAGTGATTTCAACAATTCTTAAATTGTAAAACCACTGCTGGATACAACAAAATGTTGCAGATATTATCCAGTCTCTCATAAAAAGTATTTTTTAGGTTTCATATGCAATTTATAATCATTAGTACTTTTACCGACTTCTATTACTTTCATTGTAATCTTTACATTGTAATGGCAGTGCATGGAAGCAACTTTTCCTGTATTTCAAAGTGGTGTGATCATTAATTAACTTATATTGTATCACCATAAACATGCTACTAACATGGGAAAACGTTAAGCTTGATAAATGAATTAAGAAAGTGATCACTTAAAAATTCAATTCAACACCCCACAAATGAAAACTGTGGTATTTCTTGCGGAAATCTTATAATTCATTTTTGGTCGTTAGATGTGATATTTGCTTCCACGCAGTTTAACAATGCATAAAAATTGAAACAAATGATGAATTCATAGCCATTTGTGCTCTAATCGCATCCATAAATCATCAAATATCAGACTAATGACTCACAGGTTTATTTCCTTTCAATATTTCAGCACACAAAGAGAAATTAGAAGCAGTAAGTCATTTGGTTGATTAGCTCAAAGTCCCACCTCCCACTCTCGTCACACACAAGACACAAGGAAACTTATCAAACAAAACTTATGTTTTAAAACATGATTTGTAATTATATTTTATATTCAAGCCCAGATGTAGGGCAAAGAGAGCTCTAAATTAATATATACTTATATTTTTATTGTTTTATTCTCAACATCTTTATGTCATCTGAAACTTTTACAACTTATCACTATGGGCCATTTTTTTTTTTTTTTCTAATTTGTCCGTTTACATTTTGGTTGTAAAAAGATTACTTCCCCCCCCCCCCCCTCTTTCTCTTTCTCTCTCTCTTTATTGTCTTTCCAAATTCCCTGATAAAGAAACATCCACAAATCTTATTTTACTTTAATAATAGGTCTAATGAAAAAATTTAAGAGAATATATTAAATTAACAAGTTTGTGTATTGGGAAAGTGTCTTTAATAATAATACAAGGCATTAATTACTTTATGAAAAGAAGAATAAATAACATAGACCAGTTTACTCAGTTGTTACAATGTATGGATGTTTCTTCCTTTGTGAACCAATAAAATAAGGTATTCAATTAACCTTTTATCAAAGAAGGAACTACAATATTTGGAATCCAATTTGCATACATTAGTTGTTGCTATGTTGGGCTACACACAGACAAGCTCACTAGTTGTCAATAACAAACTTTGTTTGAAAAGTATCAAAGTTCATAAAATTAGTAAACCCATCTATTAACTGTATTAACGAGTTTGACCCTTCTTTTATATTTTCCAGCATTCCAGATCATTGACAAAATAAAATCAAACCTGTCCTTCAAAAGGACTGTGGAGTTGAACATTTTGATCCACTGACCTAGGAAATATACATCAAGTTATTTGAAAAATGTATGAAGCCATCTTTGACAGTTTCACATGATGGTAATTTACCAGGCTGTTGTGTGACATTCTTCAGAGAGACATGTAATTAACACAAAAGAATTGGCACAAACAACATTATTTACGCCAGTTAACATTCCTGCTATTGAGACAAGGAAATTAACTCTTGACTCAATTGCAATTGTCATTATGAATAGAACATTTAATTGTTATGGTTCATTTTCTCTTTTGCTCAAGAACTTGAAAAATGTGTCTGGAGAGAAATTTTCAGTATTCATGCCAAAGAAGACCATTTCAAACAGGTCTTGATACTAGCATGATTACACTGGGACAAATTTATAATAATACCCTTTCAAATTTTGCATTTTATTTATTTAGCTGCATGTACAAACCTACATAATAAGCAAAGGAAAGAATGTCTACTACACTTTCCTTGTAGCATTAAATAATAGAATACAAGTTCATATAGTAACAGCGATCAACCTTTTACTGTAACTTTGCAAACACAAACAAGTATTGTGGATCATTTTCTATTAAAAAACGGAACAAATAATTTATCTTTTTCATGGAAACAAAATATTACAATAAATATTCAAAGAAACAATTAAACGTTGACTAAATGCCAAATTAATATAGTAACATTGTGTCTGTGCCTGCCACACAACACAGCATTCAAAACAAAAGTTTGCTTTATTGCTAATTTCCTTCCATAAATCACACCTCCAAATTGACATTTAATGCGTCTGGCTGTAGAAGCCACAATGATCCCTTGTCAATGCATGGTATCATCAGCTCACAGCAAAAAGGACCCTAACTCACATCCATTACCAGCAAGTTAACGCCCTTTTGTCGCTCAATAATCAATATTTTGTATAGGCCTAATGGAATCATACGGGAGTGAAGTCCACATGGCTTATTATCCATGTTACGAAGCCCTCAACCAAAGAGTTTCATTCCAAATGGAACTAAATCCAATTTTGCACCTTCAGAAAAAAAATGCTATATATCAAATTTTAGCACATATCGAAAAAATGATATTAAAAGCTGCTTTTTGTTATAATTATTACTCTCAAAATACAGGTTAATACTTTTGTTCCAAGAGTGGTACCTAGGTCTGTACAATGGTCTGATATCAATAATTCAATTTCCATCAAAAGGGGATTTGGTCCCTTTTGGAACGAAACTCTTCAATTGTAAAGTAGTGAAATATGGAAAGGCAAATGGGTGTTGCCAAGTTGCTAATTAAGCATAATGGATAGAGATGGACGGGAAAGTAGTGGGCGGAAATGTAGGCTGTCATCTCACATTAGACATTGACAATCATAAAACATAGTTTGGCAGCACTTTATTGAAATCGGGCAAAAAGCAACACAGTGAAAGCACAAAGGGATTTTTATTATTTTGTATAAGTTCATAAAACATTTGCAAGTCATTCATTGTGGGTATGTCACATAATGTTAGGATTTATGTTTTTGGTGTTTTTATTTATAAGAAAAGGCACAAAAACCACATAAATTGTATCTGGTTTTTGTTGATTAAAACATCTTTGATAGGATTATTAACACATTATTAAATTGAAATGATATTAACCAAATTCCAAATCCTTGTGGGTGCAGTGATAACAGTGATCAGTGGTTAAAACTATAAAAATAATTTACCAACATGTACATAGATATCATAAAAGATTTAGCCACCCAAAAAATCTTTTATGTTATCAAATGTAGATTCAATTTTCTTTTTATAAACAAGGAAACAAGCATGGACACTGAAAATGTATTTAATTTTGGGGGTTTAACTTCGTATTTTTGAAGAAAAATGTTAAAGAGAAAAAGTTAACTTACCAGGAGCAGTTATTGTGAGTAGATCCAACCTTCTCTGTTGCTGTATTTTAAAAAATAATAATAATAATAAAATCAATTTTGTTAGTTTTACTTTTCTTCTTTCATCTGTAGTATAAATCTATTTATTGTTTGAGTGAGTAGTTGTGCAGATTCACACATACAGTGAAATATACTGCTTGGAAAAAATTATTTGCTTCAAGAATTCCAAAAAAAATTCTCATGTTGTCTGGCGTGTGTTCCTGCATCCTGTCTTTGATTTTATTACAAAGATTCAAAACATTGAAACCCTTATGAAAAGAGCTTGGTCTAATAATTTTTGCCTGAGCTGTATATTGAAAAGTCTTGCATACAGTGTAGCTACGCAAGATGCAGTAAACAGAATAGTATCAATAAGATTATTTAGGGGGAAAAGACAATAGACTTTTGAAGAAGAGAACCATTTTAATATTGTTTAAATCATGCATTTCTTTAAATTCTAATTTCCCATTTCTCATTGTATTCAAGTGGGGGGGGGGGTGCTTGGAAAGAAAATAAAAGTGAGATGAAAGTATCTGAGTTTAACAAGGGTAATGATTATGAGAGTGACAATGGCCTAAGCGGAGACATGCAACAAGCTGAAAAAGACACTTTAATGTCCCTCCCAGCATAATTGCTACCCATCCCTTTCCTATTATGAGCAATAATGACAAGACAAAAGTTCACTCAAGCATGATAATAAGAAAGCTCATTTAGGTAATAGTATCGAGATATAATATGATGTAAAAGTATACGTCTCGTTCACTTTGGTTCTGTTACTTTACAGGATATGCCATAACACCACTATTTAATTTCATCTCATCAGGGGTTTTTAGAGAGATGTTTATGTTAATAGCCTGGATGCTCAAGGCTATCCTTTACACAGCAAATCACAATGATGGTGACCAGTTACTTAAAGGAGGAGTCCGGGCTGAAATGAAAAAGTTTTGTAAAATTAAGTAAAATTCATCAAGCACAACACAGAAAATTTCATCAAAATCGGATGAAAATTAACTAAGTTATGCATTTTTTCAGGTCTTGATTTTTTTTGTAAAACAGTTCTTGGCAGTGGTCTCATTGTCTCATTTGAATATTTGAATATTCAAATGAGCAAACTGATGATGTCACAGTCCCCCTACTTCTTGTGTATTTTATTATATGAAATCCTTTTTATCTCATTTTTTCATATATTGCGTATACAGAAAATCTGTCCCTCATACTGAAATAAGTAAAAGCACTTGTGACCTTGAACATTCCATAAGGATTAATCCGTGTTTTTATGTCCTTGGGGCAGAAAATCTTGATAATTGGTATTTCATACAATAAAATACAAAGAAAGTAGGGGGACTGAGACATCATCAGATTGCCAGTTTGAAGAACTGTGTCCTAAAAAATTCAAAACCTAAGAAAATTCATAACTTTGCAATTTCTTACCCGATTTTGATGAAATTTTCAGTGTTGTGCTTTTTCGATTTTACTTTATTTTTCTTATAATGCAAACTCCAGCCCGGATGAGTCCTTTAAGAATTCCCTTCTCTCTTTTGTTTCTTCCGTCCGCTAGAACAGGGGAATGATAGCAGCTAAGATAGGTAGTGACAGCCATGGGTTCTGGTGGCCTGGCTGACTTTCACCCTCGGCTAAGCCCGACGTACCATTAGGGAAATTACAGGTTGCGCAGAGGAGAGTTTCTGGGGTAGCGCCGCACGCAACTTCTTTCTTATGTGATTACACGGGGCTTAAAGACAGTGGAAGCTTTATGTTTTGTGGTTTCTTATTATATCAACTATATTAGGTTTAATTGGACATCCATTACATGTGCATCGGGTATCATGGGGCTGGTAGATGATATCATCATACAAGCCTATCAAAGCAATTATGAAAACTTGACAGTTATTACATCACATGGAAATAATTTATGAAAACAAATATAGTTTTTCAATTGTTTTACCCAAAATATGTAACATTTACCTATTGACCAATATATCAAATTGCTATTTCTTCCAGGGCCTTTTATTTCAAGGGCTCCTCAATTCTCTGTCTGGGTTGTAGGAATTTGTATTGATCAATCCAGCTTGCATCATCTGTTGATATGATATGCAGACCTCTAGCAAACCATATGGTCATCTACAGCATATTTTTTCAAGATTCCATACATTAATGGAATGACTACGAAACTTTAACCCTGGACTCAACACTATACCCTACCTTACAAAAACCTAACCCTTGTTTCATCAGATGTGTAATAAAAGCCTGTGCCTTTTTATGTTTTGAACAGAAATATGGCGCATTATAAATGTTGTGCATCAACATCATCATCAACCCGAACATGAAACCCTATTGCAACCCTAATCCTAACCCTACAACTTCCATGAAATATAGCGCTGAACAATTGTCAGAGAGGAAAATGTTGTGCCACCCATAAAAGGGCCATTTACATGTGTCTACATCTGTAAAAGAGAGCAAAAGTTTGGGGCAAGACGCTAGTGTACAATGAACTTTGAAGCAGTAATGTTTACAGCAGTTCATGGTAGACAGGAAATGATGGCTCCCGAATGTTCAGGGTTCCATTATGATGACATCAAGAGACAAACTTACTACTTCCATCCTGAGTTTAGACGATGGAGATTTATTGGTCAGAAAGCACTCACTTGTCTCACTAAAAGGTAACCACAGAGTTTATAGTGAATGAATCACTGTCACAAACGTGCTTCAAATTACCCACCCATTACACCCAAAACAATATAAACCAACCCTAAATTCAGCAGTGGGCCAGCGAGCACAGACGCAAAGGTTTTTCGTAGTAAATATAAAATAAAAAATTATTTACTGAGACTAATACCAAGCAAACAACCAACCTGTTGCAAATAGTCAATTCTGACCCAACGACATAAAATACAAGAAACAACAACAACAACCTAAACTAAAAATCTTATCTGATTGGAGGTCATTATTTCATCAAGCAGCTTAGTTCTTCATTGAAAACAAATAATGGATAATAATTTGAAAGAGATAAAAGTTCACATGATAGTTCAATTTTGAACAAAAAAAGTTGAGGAGAGTAAGAAAAAAAGAGATAAACAACTGGTGATAGAGAGAGAGAGAGAGAGAGAGAGAGAGTCCAGTGGAGATAAAATTTAATTAATTAATTAGAAAAAAAATAAAAGATCTTCATGTATATCAGACAGAGGAATTTACCAGAAAGAAGATCACTAAATAGGATAAAAAGAAGGCAAAACAGTACATTGCAACAAGTTTCTACATTGTATATAATCCTTTGAGGACTGGGCCCAAATAAATTCAGCCTGAGGTCTATGGAAAATGTACATGTATGTAACATTGTATAGGCAAATCAGCTCTTCTCCAACAGGTAAATCTTGCACAGATGTGAAGTATACTGCACACAGAAACATACAGAGGCATAGAGGGGATTGTGAATGGCTCCCTCATTGACAATAAACAGATATGCAGTAACCCAAATGTTGGTGGCTATAAATGTGAACTGTAGTGGTTCACTTAAATTAAGCGAGCTTTGAAATTCAACCATATTCAACATAATGAGAGGGCACAGTAATAATATACACTCCATCTGGTTTCAGTACGTTTATAAATAAGAAAGAGAAAGAATTTTACCTTCCAATCTCTATCTCAAATTTCCCTGCAATTTACGAAATTAGAAGGAAAATGTGTACAGAGAAATATTCAGAAACTTCATGAAGCCTTTCACAGACATTGTGACTATCTACATAATTTTGAACAATGAGATCAAAATTGTATGTTGGTTGACAAAATAATTTAAAAATTATGTATATCTACAATGTTTTTTTCAGGGCTTTGTTTTGTTTTGGATATTGTTTTGTTTTGTTTTGTTTTGTTTTTTTTACTTTGATCTTTCATGTTCATCATTTATTTTGCAAAATCTTTACATTTAAATGCACTAAAATAGAAAGCCTACATTTATCCTCTGTAGTTACATACATGTATCAAAATCTTCAAATAAAAAAAAGTAGATATTACCAAAAAAAAACACTTTGTATTTTCTGTACCTATTGATCTGCTTATTCCTAATGAAATTCTATACAAACAAAGAGAAAACATGACAAAATACATCATTTCAACAACAAAAAAGAAGCCTTGTACATGTACATCGACAGGACTCCTATTTTCCGTAGCCATAAAATCTGCTTCTATTCAAAGAGAAAACATGTCAAAATACATTACTTTTAAAAAAGGAGCCCTGTCTACGTCTATACAGACAACACAAACAAAAGAACAACCTGTTGTTTGTAATTAACGGCCTGGATTAGTACGACCTTATTTCATGGCCATACTAAAAAGCTTTCACTATTTGAAGGAATAATAAAATACACTGGCTCTCCAGTAGACAAAAGCTACATGCATGCACTTTATGGAGTGCGTTTTCAAGGACAATTGGGAAAAGGGGAAAAAATATCCATTATCTAAAAACAGCCGATGTGTCCCAAATAATAGGCTAAACACGGGTGAATAGAAGATGTACATTGATGAAACGACTGATGTCAAAACTGCAGACATTAGATTAATATGCTTAATACTGATAAATTGATTGTTCTCTAATGTGTAACATCAAGGCTGCACTATTATACAGCCACAGATATGATGCACACCATAAAAAAACACTGTATTTTACGAAATGTACATTTGCTTTGAGAAATCATTATTTACATGTAGTGAAAGTTACTTTCTTTGTTGGTCTGAAGTTATGGTTCATACATTGATTGCTGATGTTGTATTATGTAAATTTTATTTGATTTAATTCTAATTTTGACTGAATAATAGGTTTCTCTGATATTGTCATTTCATGCATTGGCCATAATAATAGGGATTTAACTGGAGTCTAAATTAAGAGGGTGGCTTGTGCTCCCTCTCTCTCTCTTTCTCTCTTTATCGCTCTCTTTTTCTCCCTCTCTCTCTCTCTCTTTCACCATCTTTTATTGAACTCATTTCCTTTTTTTTCTTTCTCTCTTTTCCATTTTTCCTTTCTCTCTTTAAAATTTCCTTTCTCTTTTTCTCTCTTTCCATTTCTCTATCTTTTCCCTTTTCTCTTTGTCTCACTTTATGACCTCTCCCCTTTCTCTTTCTCATTTTGTCTTTCTCTATTTCTCACTTTCCCTTTTTCTCTTGTTTCCTTCCCTTTTCTCTCATTTCTTTCCCTCAATTTATGGCCCCTCTCTTTGTCTTTCTATCTCTCTCTTTCTCTTTCTCTCTTGCTTTCCCCTTTATTTCTGTTTCTTTGTCTCAATTCATTCCCCCTTCCCACTTTCCACTTCTCTTTCTCTCTTTCTCTCCCCTCCCCCTCAAATGATAAACAAACATGTGAAGTCATTTACCTGCTTTTCAGCATCATAACACACCTGTTAAAAAGGGAAATAAAAGCTTTCACAAGAATAGGGGAAATCTGGCACAATCAGAACACAGGTCAGCACCTAAAGCACCAAACAGTGTCAATTATGCGCATGATTTGAGCGAGGTTTTAAACTAGAGAGGGGGTCGGCAGGTGAAAACATAAACTTTGAGATACAGGTCGACGTTCAGGTGCGTGGTCTTGCATTATAAATGTAACCTCAAATGATCTATACAATGAAATAATCAATAATGAGTGTAAGGAAAGGTGAGCTGCTTTTTAAAGCTTTATTTATAGGTATCCTCACCACTTCCCAAACATCAAACATCTAGAAGTAGACAGACAGACAAACCGACAGAGAGAGAGAGTGGGAGAGAGAGAGAGAAAGAAAGAGAGAGAGACAGAGATAAAAGTAAGGGAGGCGGAAGAAAGATAAAAGGAGCAAAGTTCAACAGACAGACTGCTGTGCTCTCAAAATTGCAAGTAGAGACTTATTATACAAGAAATGTACGCTCTTGAAAGAAGGAGGGGGAGAAAAGTAGCTCATAAAACAGCATTTTGATTTTTAAATTACTAAACATATTGGCAAAAATCAAATGTTAATTATGTACGCTATTAAAAGTTCAGGTATCACACACACACACACACACACAAAAAGAATCATTCAAAAATATGGTTGCACAGACAGGCTTGAGAAAATATTTAACTACAAATTACAAAAAAAAAACCCACCCCCTTTTCTACGAAAGCAGCTTTTTAAGGGTGCTATCTCACTTCGCGGAGACGTCTCCGCGACAGAATAGAAATTTCGTCTCCGCGACGGATAAATACTATTAGAGACGTCTCCTGAATTTCGGAGACGGGTTTTTTTCATAAATTCTCGCGGAGACGTCTTGGAGACGTCTCTAATACTATCTATCCGTCGCGGAGACGAAATTTCTATTCTGTCACGGAGACGTCTCTGCGAAGTGAGATAGCACCTCAGGTTGAAAGTTGACTTTCATCCAAATTTTTCAAATTTGTATTTTCATTTTCTTTTTTTAAGCACGAAATTGCATGTACATGTACTGTGCACTGTTTACTGCATAATTTACCAAGCTATTTTAATTGATGAATATTTCTTTACTGGGGGTATAACGAGGTATTTTAACAACATAAAAAAGAACTACAATAATGGGAACCCAGTTTGCACACATTACTTGTTGCTCTGTCTGACATAGTTTAATGTTGGCAAGAAAAACCTTTCTTTTTAAAACAGTATGTACAAGATTTGAATAAGTTAGTAAACAGGGTTATTCTGATCAATGGATTAATATGTGTGTGGAATCCCCTGCCCTACTCTCATTATCCGTGTTTCTTTTTCATTCTTTGTTAGTCAACATGCCACTGTGCAATGCAATGGTATTTTGCTCAAAATATTTTATACATCAAGTAATTTGGTGAACTATGTCAAAATAAACTTGCATGACACTAATTGACTAAACTAGCAACATCAAATCCTTACAAAATTAAACACTCAAAAGGGGGTCTGAGTTAAACTATTTAAGATAGAGTTAGCACCTGTTTGGAAACCAAATACCTAATATGGACTGGTTTGTTAACATATTATATGAGCAATAGTAATTAGCTACTTGAATAAATTCAAAGGTTATAACATCCATGGAATCTGCTTTGAATACATCGATTGATGCTATGGCAGACAACATTCCAGTATATTCATCAAAGCCATTGAAGTTTTACAAATATAAGTATGATTCAAAGTTCAATTAACGAGCAAAGTATGTTCAAATGTTCAACTTTTCAACTGTAATTCATATTATCCAAACATATGTTTGGATTTCTTGAGCTAAAACTCTATAAAAATAAATACATAAATAAATAAAATCTTAGAATATGCAGCAAATTTTTGTTGAAAATATGCAGTGTATTTAGTTACCATTATTTCATGAATTTTGTATATATTTAGACAGAGAGAAAGATTCTTGGAAAACTATACCCCCCCCCCCCACAATTACCCCAAGACAACCACCTGGACAAGAATCCCAGGAACCCCGCCCCCCGTGGAAAACTACGCCACAAAAAAAAACTAACTTAGGTGGTTATTTCACTAGCAGAGATGCCTAAAATCTGTCTCATGACAAGTGAGATACTACCATATCCCTATTAACCTTAATTTTCAGGGGAAGTTGTGCTGGAGTTAGTTTTCCAAATTAATTATTTGAGAGTCATTTTTGTTGAGATAAGCTTAGAATGTTCATAAGTAAACTCCTTTGATTATCAAAAGATAATCATTATGAGCATCAGGATGGGAGGGAGGCATGTTTTGCCACACAATGAGATTTTTCTCGTTATATTTTCACACTTGCCAAATGTACTACGCATCTGTATGTGTGAAACCAATTAATATACTGGCTACCAACTGACACAAAATTATTTAAAAGCAAAATTTGTAGATTTGGCCAAACAAAATTAGATTGGGAAAATGAGTGTTTTGGCAAAAGAATGATTTCAGCTTAATCACTGAATTAATTAGACTACTCTGGCCCCATAATCGGCAAATTTTTCATTTCAAGATTAATTGTCAATTAACCAGATGAGAAAACCCTCAATATATTCTTTTATATTACAAGACATAACCCTTCTCTCTACTTGACAAATATTTCATTGCAAATTCATGAAAACACCTGATGTGTGCATGTAATGTGTACATGTACAATGTACTTGACCATTTCATCGCAATCAACAAATCTAGGACATCTTTAATTTCATCAAACTCATTTCTAAATGTCTTCTTTTTTAATTTTTTCATGTAATTACTTAAAGCAGGATAGTATACATTCATGTATTTTAAGGGAAAGGATGAAATGAAAGATGAAAGATGACAAAGATGAAAGAAAACAGTGAATTTTTTAATATGCAAGGCTGGGTTTATTGTAGGAATCAGACAGTAAGAGAGAGATGAGTCCTTCCTGGCTAGACTGCAGTTGTCAAAGAGTTAAGAAATTCACAGCAGCTAATCTAAAGCCTGAATCCAGGATGAACTGTAGGAGTGAAAGAGTTAACGGTTGAGGTGACAGACATGTCACATCTGTCAAATCCTGAGGAAGAGACATATTCCATTCATCATAATTCTAATCTGACAGCTTTTTTGTCCCACTTTCTCTCTTTTTCCCCCAACGAGTGATGAGATACGGCACGCGACCGACCATGGGCAGTATTCCCGTCGCAGCTTGAGTTGGTCAGACACAAGAGGGGGCCGTCACGGTTCCTTGCACGTCCATACGGTGTGGTGGCAGGATCCCACGGCAAGCCACTCGCCCTACCCGCTGTGCTTGCGCTAAGTCAGGCACTTAATTCATTATCTCACGCTGTTCTCTTCTTTCCTGCTTGTTTAGCTAAACATGGTCGGGGAAGTGAACAAGAGAATAGGGGAATTCTATTGAAAGAGGCTTGATCCATTTACCCCCAATTCATGAGATGGTTAAATAATATCAAGCAAGTTGGAAATGAATGAACATTAATGCATTTGTAGCAAAGTGTCTCATTCACCAGCTGAGTCTTATTCAAAGAGGAAACTTGTCTTTTGCTGAGAGAAAATAAATCACTTCAATGGTTAATTGTTGATACCTGCGGTGAATAGATTTTTAAAAAATAACTTTTAGAGTTGTTCCACATCCCTGTTCCAAACCAAAGGCACAGAGAAAGCAAAGCTACATGTATGACCTCAATTTTCAGAATAAATACCCCAACAAAAAAATTTTGGTGCAGTGCCCTACATTAGAAAACATAGAAATGTATCAATAAAATGCATGATTATTAGACAAGCTACCTCAAAAGATCGACACATAATACTGTATTTAACCTTTAACCTGTTGATGACTGACCCATAAATACAGAAAGTGTCCAGTTCCCGGTAGTAAATGGGTTAAAAGTAGATTGACAATAGAAGTTACAATAATAATACAGAATTCACTGTGATACATCGTTCAAAAGAAACAAACAATGCAGTGCGTATAAAAAAGGGGACTGTATTCAAAGGCAGCTCTTAACTAGTAACATATAATTTAAGATTTTTTGTAAAGGTGAGGAGTTCATCCTTAATTATTTAATACAAATAAATACAGAAAATAGACAAGGTGGGAAGATGGGCGCTCTACCTTTTTTTTAATACGCATTGTAGACTGGTGATCTTACTACACAAGTGATCATTATTTAAGTTTCAAGGTGTAGTATCAAAACAAATATTGGAGATCAAGAAATCTACCCAAATATGCGCTGTCACATGTAGACCTACATCGTATTAGTCATTATGCATACAAACTTTGTGTTGTATTCAGCATCAATATCACAGGTGTCATATGCTCTAGATTTTAAAATTGAGAGGAATCATGTTCATTTGACAATATCCCAAGAGATATTTGCTCACACTGTATCATATCAATTCCCACAATCTATTCTGGGATGGGATAGAGAGAGAGAGAGAGAGAACGAGAGAGAGGGGAAGGAGAGAGAGACAGAGGGGTGAAACAGAGAGATAGGCAAAGAGACAAGAAGAGTGGGAGAAACATTTGTGGAAACAGATAAATTTACAGAAACACGAACAGGGAAAGGGATAGAGCAAGAGCGAAAGAAACAAATACACCTGTTAAATGATGGCGAGAGGGGATACATGAGAGAAAAGGAAGATTAAAAAGTGAGAGAAGAAATTTAGAAAGAGAAAAAGAAGGAGTGGTGAGCAGATGGGAATAGATTGTAGTAGAGCATGATAAAGAATGTTACAGAGACATAGAAAAGGGAGAAAGAGAAAAAGAAAATGTGAGATACTAACAGAATGGACATTTTAATGGGATGGAGATAATAACAATAGAGAGAGAGAGATAAGTGAAATAGAGAAAGAGAGAGAGAGTAATGAGATAGAGAGAGTTATCATATGGAGAGAATGAGAAAAGGGAAAGCGAGACAGGGAGAAAGATAAAAGTGAAAAAGATAGAGCCATGAGATGAAAAGAATGGAAGAGAGAGAAAGGGTGAGAATTATAGAGAGCAAGCAAAAGAGAGAGAAAGATAAAGAAAGTGATATTGAAAGAGAGAGAAACAAGCAGAAAGAACACAATGGGATAGAGAGAATGAGAATAAGAGAGAAAGAGAGAGACATTGAGGAAGATAAAAGTGAAATGGAGAGAATCATGAAATGAGGAGGGGATGGGAATTAGAGAACAAACAAGAGAGAGAAAATCCAACAACCAAAAAAAAAAAGAAGAAGAATGCTTCTAACACCTCTTTCTGCTATCACCAGATAATAAAGGAAGAGAAAAGGAAACATGCTCCGTACAGATACAGCGTTCCAATCTCCGCTCCATCTCCCCCATCCCATTGCTCGCCAGTGATGCGGTCCAAGAGAAAATAATCACACACCTCTCTTTTTAGGACGCAGAGATAACAGCGAGATGAGATGGGGCGGTTCAGAGTCAATGTACTTTTTGTATTCTGCATGTGATAATCTGTGCTAGACAAAAGCAAACATGGGTTTGGGTACAAGGCACCTGTTTGTGTTATACATGGTATGGGTGTTTAGAGTAAGATTGCTTGGGACAACGGGGTCAGGATGTCTTTACAATAGGTACATTCAAGCCGTACAGGTGATACGTGTCAAGAAGACGGATCGCTATCCCTCGCTCAACGCCTCATAATTTCCATCCCGGTTCAGGGTACGAGTGAAGAATACTTAATAGAAAGTACTCATTCTCTACAATAGCAAAGTGCTTAGAAACTGCACACCCAAGCTATTCTCAGATTTGCTATTATAGTGTGACCTTTTGAGGTTTCCAGGTCTCAGCTCCGACAATGATAATAATAATAATGATCATACTAATATACATTTACACCGTTTCTAGGTGCCAATAAACACAAAGATCCAATTTCCGTAAAGATTGACCAACATGTATTTAGATTTAATTTTGCTTTGAAGTTCCAAATTGATGCAGTTTACCAAAATGCACATAAACATGATTTAAGAAGAGAGACTTTGAAGGAAAGAAATATCAGCCCAATCATGATAGCTACAATTTACATTTACAATTAAAGAAAATATGCAACAAGTATAATAAATCTTGATTTTACCCAATTATGTTTCCCCCATTGCAAGAGATGCACTTCCAGCGCACCAACGGGTTTGCTTTGTTTGTTGTTGTTTTTTCTATTTTCTTTTCTTTTCTTTATTTTTAAAAAGAAAGCTTCTTCATTATGTTTAAACAGACCTGTTTGGACTTTTTGCCCACATCCCCTGATTATTATTGACTGACATATATTTCTTTGATATACATGTACTGAGTCACAAATAAATGAATATGACTCTTCATCTACCTCATTCAATAATGATTCCATTCTCGTCATGCTCTCTTTTTGTACTCTACAATAATTGTTATGATAGAATAATATGGATTATACCTATTACCTGACTCATCTAGAGTATGAAATCACTTTCATAAAACAATGTCTGCAATGCAACACATCTATACAACGTGGTCAATAGATATAGATAATCAACTCAAATACAATGCAGGAACTATTTCCATTATATAATTGTCTATTCCCTTATTCCCTTCCGTGATGTTGTGTAACACGCTTGTGTAATCTACAAGCTTCTTTCTTCTCTCACATCAAAGAGGAAATTAGCTTCAGAACTTGTTAGTATTTTAATGTCAGATGTTTAATTAAATGTAGTTTTCGTTCCATATGAGTCTGTGTATTAGTGTTGGGAGGTACAGTATAACACTAACATAAATAACTATCAAATCAATAATAGAGGGATTGCAAAGGACGAAAGTTAATTGTCTTATGTCACAACAAGTACCTCTTTTAGATAAAGAGCAAATATCCTTTTGGTTTAGTACATTAAGTGAGATTTATCTATTGATATCAAACAGGACATTTCTGATTTACCAACTTGCTTAATTCTCTTTCTCGATTATTAGATTATTGAAATGTCTTAACATATTATTGTCAATTATTTGTTGTCTTGTTCCATTTGGAAAAACAAAATTAAGATACATCACTCCAGCAAATAACAACATTAATGACTCACTATTCAAATGAGTAAAAATCAAGAGACAAAAGACGTAACAAAACTAAATTAAACGTAAACTTGTTAATTAATTACATTAATCTTACATATACAAGATAGGGTTGAATGAGAAGATCAGGAATTATAAATTGGTATAAATAGATTTGATATCAATCTATTTCCGTCTGTTATAATGCAAGTCCTAGCAGATTAAGAATTGGAAGAAAAAATTAAGTTTCTGCAACATTTCTGAATGGGAAGCGATGTACATTGTACATGCACATCAAACATTTGTTTTTATTTCATCTATTTTTATGTTGAAGAGCCCGTTCATTGTGTTTCCGCTCACATACATGAAACAAAAAATTTAATCAAAAATAGGACATGACAGAAGAAATGGGATTTTTTTTTTTTAATGTCTTTAAAAATGTTGGACAACAACAGCAAACAATAGAAATTGAAAACAATCCATTGAGGTAGAGTCAGTTTTCTTGCAAACCTTTTTGCAAACACATCTGTGTCTTGTCTCTGTCTCCATAAGCCGCTATTTTAGTCGACATATTAATGCTAAAGATGTGAATAATATATGATAAGGAAACGGGGTGCTAACTCCAACCCTCAAGATGACATGCACTATCCGTCTACAACCAAGAGACAAGCCACAATTTAAAATTTCATGCCATTGCCATGACGATACCAAGGCTCCGCCCCTCTCATCAGCTCTAATTTCTCGTTGAGGCCGCTTTGAACCTTCGCAGAAAGCTGCGTGTAATAAATCAGAGAGGCATCGGGCTCACACCTCGGCACGCTCCCCCCCACCTTGCCATCGTTAAAATGTGATGAGCTTCGAGACAAAGGGAGACTTTAAAACCAAGCACCCCTGCTAGACAATAGGACTCCACTCAACCAGTCTCCTGCTATGTTTCAGAGGAAAGGAAATAGACGAATTTTGCTAATTGATCAGCTAGCTAAAAGGTTATATCGCGTCAACCTTTCTACTTTTGGCAAAGTAACATTTTAATAACAACGATCACTTGCTTTTGGTAGCTTTCTAACTGTAACAGTAGAGTTGAAAATGAGGCAGATGAAAAAGTTGGCCCAAAATTTAAAAAGCAAAACCCAATTCTTCTATTAATCCCTTAAATAACTTTTGTAAA
>CALNVZ010001721.1:35766411-35800732 GCA_940671915.1 Paracentrotus lividus
ACACCATAAAAAACGAACTGTAATGTTTACAAATGTACATTTGCTTTGAGAAATCACTATTTACTTTAGTAAAAGCTACTTTCTTTGTTGTCTGAAAGTTATGGTTCATACATTATAATTGCTGATGTTGTATTATGTAAATTTTATTTGATTTAATTCTAATTTTGACTGAATAATAGGTTCTTTGATATTGTCATTTCATGCATTGGCCATAATAATAGGGATTTAACTGGAGTCAAATTAAGAGGGTGGCTTGTGCTCTCTCTCTCTCTCTTTCTTCTCTCTATCGCTCTCCTTTTTCTCCCTCTCCTCTCTCTTCTTTCACCATCTTTTTTGAACTCATTTCCTTTTTTTTTCTTTCTCTCTTTTCCATTTTTCCTATCTTCTTTAAAATTTCTTTCTCCTTTTTCTCTCTTTCCATTTCTCTATTTTTCCCTTTCTCTTTGTCTCATTTTATGACCTCTCCCCTTTCTCTTTCTCATTGTCTTTATCTTTTCTCTTTCTCTATTTCTCACTTTCCCTTTTTCTCTTGTTCTTTCCCTTTTCTTCATTTCTTTCCCTCAATTTAATGGCCCTCTCTTTTGTCCTCTATTTTATTCTTTCTCTTCTCCTCGCTTTCCCCTTTATTTCTGTTTCTTTGTCTCAATTCATTCCCCCCTTCCCACTTTCCACTTCTTTCATTTTCTTTCTCTCCCCTCCGCCTCAAATGATAACAAACATGTGAAGTCATTTACCTGCTTTTCAGCATCATAACACACCTGTTAAAAAGGAAATAAAGCTTTCCAAGAATAGGGAAATCTGGCACAATCAGAACACAGGTCAGCACCTAAAGTCCAACAGTGTCCCAATTATGCGCATGATTTTGAGCGAGGTTTTAAACTAGAGAGGGGGTTCGGCAGGTGAAAACATAAACTTTGAGATACAGGTCGACGTTCAGGTGCGTGGTTTGCATTATAAATGTAACCTCAAATGATCTATACAATGAAATAAATCAATAATGAGTGTAAGGAAAGGTGAGCTGCTTTTTAAAGCTTTATTTAATAGGTATCCTCACCTTCCCAAACATCAAACATCTAGAAGTAGACAGACAGACAAACCGACAGAGAGAGAGAGGGAGAGAGAGAGAGAAAGAAAGAGAAGAGATGGGCAGGGGAAGAGAGAGGACAGAGAAGTGGAAAGAAAGATAAAAGGAGTAAAGTTCAACAGACAGACTGCTGTGCTCTCAAAATTGCAAGTAGAGACTTACACTTAGAAATGTACGCTCTTGAAAAGAAGGAGGGGGAGAAAAGTAGCTCATAAAACAGCATTTTGATTTTTAAATTACTAAACATATTCGCAAAAATCAAATGTAATTATGTACGCTATTAAAAGTGCAGGTATCACAACACACACACACATAAAAATATGGTTGCACAAGACAGGCTTGAGAAAATATTTAACCACAAATTACCCAAACCCCCCCCCCCCTTTTCTACGAAAGCAGGCTTTTTTAAGGGTGCTATCTCACTTCGCAGAGACGTCTCCGCGACAGAATAGAAATTTCGTCTCCGCGACGGATAAATACTATTAGAGACGTCTCCTGAAATTTCGGAGACGGATTTTTTTTCATAAATTCTCGCGGAGACGTCTTGGAGACGTCTCTAATACTATCTATCTGTCGCGGAGACGAAATTTCTATTCTGTCCTGGAGACGTCTCTGCGAAGTGAGATAGCACCTAAGGTTGAAAGTTGACTTTCATCCAAATTTTTTCAAAATTTGTATTTTTCATTTCTTTTTTTTAAGCACGAATTTGCATGTACATGTACATGTACTGTGCACTGTTACTGCATAATTTACCAAAGCTATTTTAATTGATGAATATTTCTTTCTGGGGGTATAGCGAGGTATTTTAACAACATAAAAAAGAAACTACAATAATGGAACCCAGTTTGCACACATTACTTGTTGCTCTGTCTGACATGCTTTAATGTTGGCAAGAAAAACCTTTCTTTTAAACAGTATGTACAAGATTTGAATTTAGTAAACAGGGTTATTCTAATCAATGGATCAATATGTGTGTGGAATCCCCTGCCCTACTCTCATTATCTGTGTTTCTTTTTCATTCTTAGTCAACATACAACTGTGCAATGCAATGGTATTTTGCTCAAAATATTTTATACATCAAGTAATGGGTACTATATGTCAAAATAAACTTGCATGACACTATTGACTAAACCTAGCAACAGCAAATCCTTACAAAATTAAACATTCAAAAGGAGGTCTGAGTTAAACTATTTAAGATAGAGTTAGCACCTGTTTGGAAACCAAATACCTAATATGGACTGGTTTGTTAACATATTATATGAGCAATAGTAATTAGCTACTTGAATAAATTCAAAGGTATAATAACATCCATGGAATCTGCTTTGAATACATCAATTGATGCTATTGCAGACAACATCCAGTATATTCATCAAAGCCATTGAAGTTTTACAAATATAAGTATGATTCAAAGTTCAATTAACGAGCAAAGTATGTTCAAATGTTCACATTTTCAACTGTATTTCATATTATCCAAAAATATGTTTGGATTTCTTGAGCTAAAACTCTATAAAAAATATACATAAATAAATAAAATCTTAGAATATGCAGCAAATTTTTGTTGAAATATGCAGTGTATTTAGTTACCATTTTTCACGAATTTTGTATATTTTACAGAGAGAAAAGATTCTTGAAAAACTATACCCCCCCCCCCCCACAATTACCCCCAGATAACCCCCTGGAGCAAGGATCCCCAGGAACACCGCCCCCGTGGAAAACTACGCCACAAAAAAAAAACTAACTTAGGTGGTTATTTCACTAGCAGAGATGCTAAAATCTGTCTCATGACAAGTGAGATACTACAATATCCCTATTAACCTTAATTTTCAGGGGAAAGTTGTGCTGGAGTTAGTTTTCCAAATTAATTATTTGAGAGTCATTTTTGTTGAGATAAGCTTAGAATGTTCATAAGTAAACTCCTTTGATTATCAAAAGATAATCATTATGAGATCAGGATGGGAGGAGGCATGTTTTGCACACAATGAGATTTTTCTCGTTATATTTTCACACTTGCCAATGTAGTACGCAACTGTATGTGTGGAAACCAATTAATATACTGGCTACCAACTGACACAAAATTATTTAAAAGCAAAATTTGTAGATTTGGCCAAACAAAATTAGATTGGGAAAAGTGAGTGTTTTGGCAAAAGAATGATTTCAGCTTAATCACTGAATTAATTAGACTACTCTGGCCCCTATAACGGCAAATTTCATTTCAAGATTAATTGTCAATTAACCAGATGAGAAACCCTCAATATATTCTTTTATATTACAGACATAACCCTTCTCTCTACTTGACAAATATTTCATTGCAAATTCATGAAAACACCTGATGTGTGCATGTAATGTGCATATGTACAATTGTACTTGACCATTTCATCGCAATCAACAAATCTAGGACATCTTTAATTTCATCAAACTCATTTCTAAATGTCTTCTTTTAATTGTTCATGTAATTACTTAAAAGCAGGATAGTATACATTCATGTATTTTAAGGGAAAGAATGAAATGAAAGATGAAAGATGACAAAGATGAAAGGAAAACAGTGAATTTTTTAATATGCAAGGCTGGGTTTATTGTAGGAATCAGACAGTAAGAGAGATGAGTCCTTCCTGGCTAGACTGCAGTTGTCAAAGAGTTAAGAAATTCACAGCAGCTAATCTAAAGCCTGAATCCAGGATGAACTGTAGGAGTGAAAGAGTTAACGGTTGAGGTGACAGACATGTCACATCTGTCAAATCCTGAGGAAGAGCATATTCCATTCATCATAATTCTAATCTGACAGCTTTTTTGTCCCACTTTCTCTCTTTTTCCCCCCCACGAGTGATGAGATACGGCACGCGACCGACCATGGGCAGTATTCCCTCGCAAGCTTGGTTGGTCAGACACAAGAGGGGCGTCACGGTTCCTTGCACGTCCATACGGTGTGGTGGCAGG
Organism: Paracentrotus lividus; assembly: GCA_940671915.1. Classification (NCBI taxonomy): domain Eukaryota; kingdom Metazoa; phylum Echinodermata; class Echinoidea; order Camarodonta; family Echinidae; genus Paracentrotus; species Paracentrotus lividus. The sequence continues at coordinate 35,770,430 of CALNVZ010001721.1, forward strand.
ATCCCACGGCAAGCCACTCGCCCTACCGCTGTGCTTGCGCTAAGTCAGGCACTTAATTCATTATCTCACGCTGTTCTCATTCTTTCCTGCTTGTTTAGCTAAACATGGTCGGGGAAGTGAACAAGAGAATAGGGGAATTCTATTGAAAGAGCTTGATCCATTTACCCCCAATTCATGAGATGGTTAAATAATATCAAGCAAGTTGGAAATGAATGAACATTAATGCATTTGTAGCAAAGTGTCTCATTCACCAGCTGAGTCTTATTCAAAGAGGAAACTTGTGTTTTGCTGAGAGAAAATAAATCACTTCAATGGTTAATTTTTGATACCTTGCTGTGAATAGATTTTTAAAAAATAACTTTTAGAGTTGTACACATCCCTGTTCCAAACCAAAGGCACAGAGAAAGCAAAGCTACATGTATGACCTCAATTTTTCAGAATAAATCAAAAAAAAAAAAAAAAAATTTTGGTGCAGTGCCCTACATTAGAAAACATAGAAATGTATCATAAAATGCATGATTATTAGACAAGCTACCTCAAAAGATCGACACATAAAATACTGTATTTAAACTTTAACCTGTTGATGACTGACCCATAAATACAGAAAGTGTCCAGTTCCCGGTAGTAAATGGTTAAAAGTAGATTGACAATAGAAATTACAATAATAATACAGAATTCACTGTGATACACTCATTCAAAAGAAAACACAATGCAGTGCGTATAAAAAAAGGGGACTGTATTCAAATGCTCTTAACTAGTACATATAATTTAAAGATTTTTTGTAAGAGGTGAGGAGTTCATCCTTAATTTATAAACAAATAAATAGAGAAATAGACAAGGTGGGAAGATGGGCGCTCTAAATAGATTACCTTTTATTTTATACGCATTGTAGACTGGTGATTTACTACACAAGTGATCATTATTTAAGTTTCAAGGAGTAGATATCGACATCAAAACAAATATTGAGATCAAGAAATCTACCCAAATATGCGCTGTCACATGTAGACCTACATCGTATTAGTCATTATGCATACAAACTTTGTGTTGTATTCAGCATCAATTATCACAGGTGTCATATGCTCTAGATTTTAAAATTGAGAGGAATCATGTTCATTTGACAATATCCAAGAGATATTTGCTCACACTGTATCATATCAATTCAACAATCTATTCTGGGATGGGATAGAGAGAGAGAGAGAGAGAACGAGAGAGAGAGAGAACGAGAGAGAGGGGAAGGAGAGAGAGACAGATGGGTGAAACAGAGAGATAGGCAAAAGAACAAGAAGAGTGGAGAAACATTTGTGGAAACAGATAAATTTACAGAACACGAACAGGGAAAGGGATAGAGCAAGAGCGAAGAAAACAAATACACCTGTTAAATGATGGCGAGAGGGGATACATGAGAGAAAAGGAAGATTAAAAAGTGAGAGAAGAAATTTAGAAAGAGAAAAAGAAGGAGTGGTGGCAGATGGGACTAAATTGTAGTAGAGCATGATAAAGAATGTTACAGAGACATAGAAAAGGGAGAAGAGAAAAAGAAAATGTGAGATACTAACAGAATGGACATTTTTTGGGATGGAGATAATAACAATAGAGAGAGAGAGATAAGTGAAATAGAGAAAAGCGAGAGAGAGTAATGAGATAGAGAGAGTTATCAAATGGAGAGAATGAAAAAAGGGAAAGCGACACAGGGAGAAAGATAAAAGTGAAAAGATAGAGCCATGAGATGAAAAGAATGGAGAGAGAGAAAGGGTGAGAAATTAGAGAGAGAAAGATAAAGAAAGTGATATTGAAGAGAGAGAAAACAAGCAGAAAAGAACACAATGGGATAGAGAGAATGAGATAAGAGAGAAAGAGAGAGAGACATTGAGGAAGATAAAAGTGAAATGGAGAGAATCATGAAATGAGGAGGGATGGGAATTAGAGAACAAACAGAGAGAGAAAATCCAACAACCAAAAAAAAGAAGAAGAATGCTTCTAACACCTCTTTCTGCTATCACCAGATAATAAAGGAAGAGAAAAGGAAACATGCTCCGTACAGATACAGCGTTCCAATCTCCGCTCCATCTCCCCCATCCCATTGCTCGCCAGTGATGCGGTCCAAGAGAGAAATAATCACACACCTCTCTTTTTAGGACGCAGAGATAACAGCGAGATGAGATGGGGCGGTTCAGAGTCAATGTACTTTTTGTATTCTGCATGTGATAATCTGTGCTAGACAAAAGCAAACATGGGTTTGGGTACAAGGCACCTGTTTGTGTTATACATGGTATGGGTGTTTAGAGTAAGATTGCTTGGGACAACGGGGTCAGGATGTCTTTACAATAGGTACATTCAAGCCGTACAGGTGATACGTGTCAAGAAGACGGATCGCTATCCCTCGCTCAACGCCTCATAATTTCCATCCGGTTCAGGGTACGAGTGAAGAATACTTAATAGAAAGTACTCATTCTCTACAATAGCAAAGTGCTTAGAAACTGCACACCCAAGCTATTCTCAGATTTGCTATTATAGTGTGACCTTTGAGGTTTCCAGGTCTCAGCTCCGACAATGATAATAATAATAATGATCATACTAATATACATTATACACCGTTTCTAGGTGCCAATAAACACAAAGATCTATTTCCGTAAAGATTGACCAACATGATTATTTAGATTTAATTTGCTTTGAAGTTCCAAATTGATGAGTTTACCAAAATGCACATAAACATGATTTAAGAAGAGAGACTTTGAAGAAAGAAATATCAGCCCAATCATGATAGCTACAATTTACATTTACAATTAAAGAAAAATATGCAACAAGTATAATAAATCTTGATTTTACCAATTATGTTTCCCCCATTGCAAGAGATGCACTTCCAGGCACCAACGGGTTTGCTTTGTTTGTTGTTGTTTTTTCTATTTTTTTTTCTTTTCTTTTATTTTTAAAAGAAAGCTTCTTCATTATGTTTAAACAGACCTGTTTGGACTTTTTGCCCACATCCCCTGATTATTATTGACTGACATATATTTCTTTGATTATACATGTACTGAGTCACAAATAAATGAATATGACTCTTCATCTACCTCATTAATAATGATTCCATTCTCGTCATGCTCTCTTTTGTACTCTACAATAATGTTATATGATAGAATAATATGGATTATACTATTATCGACTCATCTAGAGTATGAAATCACTTTCATAAAACAATGTCTGCAATGCAACACATCTATCAACGTGGTCAATAGATATAGATAATAAAACTCAAATACAATGCAGGAACTATTTCCATTATATAATTGTCTATTCCCTTATTCCCTTTGGTGATGTTGTGTAACACGCTGTGTAATCTACAGCTTCTTTCTTCTCTCACATCAAAGAGGAAATTAGCTTCAGAACTTGTTAGTATTTTAATGTCAGATGTTTAATTAAATGTAGTTTTCGTTCCATATGAGTCTGTGTATTAGTGTTGGGAGGTACAGTATAACACTAACATAAATAACTATCAAATCAATAATAGAGGGTTGCAAAGGACGAAAGTTAATTGTCTTATGTCACAACAAGTACTCTTTTAGATAAAGAGCAAATATCCTTTTGGTTTAGTACATTAAGTGAGATTTATCTATTGATATCAAACAGGACATTTCTGATTTACCAACTTGCTTAATTCTCTTTCTGATTAAGATTATTGAATGTCTTAATATTTATTGTCAATTATTTGTTGTCTTGTTCCATTTGGAAAAACAAAATTAAGATACATCACTCCAGCAAATAACAACATTAATGACTCACTATTAAATAAGTAAAAATCAAGAGACAAAAGACGTAACAAAACTAAACAAGAGATTAGTAAATTACCGCGATGCGTAATATATGTCCCCGCCGATAATGTAAAATTCCCATTATATCACGATCAGTGCTATCACATAAGGCAAACAGAATCGAAATCGGGTAAAAAATGGCGAGGAAGTAGCATTTTGTAGCCAATGTACAATATAGGTCAAAAAGTCAAGGTCAAAGGTCAAAGGGGTCAAAAGTCAAAATTCTGTGAAGAAGTTTTGTAGTCCTCACCTAGTGCTATCATATAAAGCAAACGGATTCGAAATCGGATGAAAAATGGCGAAGGAGTAGCATTTTGTAGCCAATTAACAATGTAGGTCAAAGGTCAAGGTCAAATTCTGTGAAGAAGTTTTGTAGCTATTACCTAGTGCTATCACATAAAGCAAACGGATCGAAAATCGGAAGAAAAATGGTGAAGGAGTAGCATTTTGTAGCCAATGTACAATATAAGTATAAATCAAGGTCAAAGGTCAAAGGGGTCAAAAGTCAAAATTCCGTGAAAAGTTTTGTAGCCCTCACCTAGTGCTATCATATAAAGCAAACGGTTCGATATCGTGAGATATGTGAAAATTGGCGAAGGAGTAGCAATTTTGTAGCCAATTAACAATATAGGTCAAAAATGAAGGTCAAAGGTCAAAGGGGTCAAAAGTCAAATTCCGTGAAGAAGTTTTGTAGCCCTCACCTAGTGCTATCATATAAAGCAAACAGAATCGAAATCGGAAGAAAAATGGCGAAGGAGTAGCATTTTGTAGCCAATTAACATATAGGTCAAAAATCAGGGTCAAAGGTCAAAGTCAAAATTCTGTGAAGAAGTTTGGTAGCCATCACCTAGTGCTATCATATAAAGCAAACGGAATCGAAATCGATGAAAAAATGGCGAAGGAGTAGCAATTGAAGATTTTGGTCACATACGGACGCACGGACGGACGAGACGAGACGGATGGACGGATGGACGGACGGACGGATGGACGGACGGACACACATACGTACGGAGCCCGTTTCATAGTCCCCTGCTCGAACTCGTTCGGCGGGGACAATTAAATGTAAACTTGTTGATTATTTACATTAATCTTACATATACAAGATAGGGTTGAATGAGAAGATCAGGAATTATAAATTGGTATAAATAGATTTGATATCAATCTATTTCCGTCTGTTATAATGCAAGTCCTAGCAGATTAAGAATTGGAGAAAAAAAATAAGTTTCTGCAACATTTCTGAATGGGAAGCGATGTACATGCACATCAAGACATTTTTTTTATTTTCATCTATTTTTATGTTGAAGAGCCCGTTCATTGTGTTTCCGCTCACATACATGAAACAAAAAATTTAATCAAAAATAGGACATGACAGAAGAAATGGGATTTTTTTTTTTAATGTCTTTAAAATGTTGGACAACAACAGCAACAATAGAAAATTGAAAACAATCCATTGAGGTAGAGTCAGTTTTCTTACAAACCTTTTTTGCAAACACATCTGTGTCTTGTCTCTGTCTCCATAAGCCGCTATTTTAGTCGACATATTAATGCTAAAGATGTGAATAATATATGATAAGGAAACGGGGTGCTAACTCCAACCCAAAGATGACATGCACTATCCGTCTACAACCAAGAGACAAGCCACAATTTAAAATTTCATGCCATCGCCATGACGATACCAAGGCTCCGCCCCTCTCATCAGCTCTAATTTCTCGTTGAGGCCGCTTTGAACCTTCGCAGAAAGCTGCGTGTAATAAATCAGAGAGGCATCGGGCTCACACCTCGGCACGCTCCCCCCACCTTGCATCGTTAAAATGTGATGAGCTTCGAGACAAAGGGAGACTTTAAAACCAAGCACCCCTGCTAGACAATAGGACTCCACTCAACCAGTCTCCTGCTATGTTTCAGAGGAAAGGAAATAGACGAATTTTGCTAATTGATCAGCAAGCTAAAAGGTTATATCGCATCAACCTTTCTACTTTTGGCAAAGTAACATTTTAATAACAATGATCACTTGCTTTTGGTAGCTTTCTAACCGCAACAGTAGAGTTGAAAATGAGGCAGATGAAAAAGGTTGGCCCAAAATTTAAAAAGCAAAACCCAATTCTTTCTATCTAATCCCTTAATAACTTTTGTAAAAAAAAATAATAATTAAAAAAAATACAAAATAGTTTGGGAAAAGGCTTTTAAGAGTAATGTTTCTATTTTCAACTTATCTCCTACAAAACATAGGGAGTCTCGTATTTTTGTTTTATTTTTATTCTTTGTTTTGCATTACTTAATAAATAATCAATTCTTTCAAAACTCTTTCTCTCTTACATGCTCTCTCTCTCTCTCTCTCTCTCTCTCTCTCATTTTATCTGATAAGTTAACTCTGAAAGCATTTAAATCAAAAGGATTTCATGAAAAAGAAGGATATGGAGCCTATAGCTTCAATAAAAAAACCTGACCAACAAATTCCAGCCAAGTAGGCAGACTACAGTTAAAAGCTTCAACACAGGCCATTGAAGCTAATTCCCTTCTTCAGATCCACAATTAACAACAAGATGTTTGGGTCAAATTGGCAATTATTTCATTTGGTCCGTTCAAGCTAGCGTGGCGCCTCTCTTAAACACCAAACCTCCAACCTGTCAAAGACCAGTTAAGATTGGAGAACTTTCCATTATCTAGTATCTTACAATTAAGTACTTGTTTGGTATTTGCGCTTTTACATATTTTGGTGGTTTGTTTCATAAGAGCTGCTTCTGTTATGGGCCTTTACTTCCCCTGTTTGATTCCTTAAGTTTTTCAACAAACCATTTTATAAAGAATTTAATGCATATGTAGCAATCCCTTTTGATTCACACATTACAAAAAAATGTAGAAGTTTCAATCACTTGTATAATATTTATTCACTTCTATTGACAAGCAATATATTCTATTTTATAGAAAGGTGGATATTGAATATGGGAAAGACGCTGAATTTGCTTTTATTTGAGGAATTCAATTTTTTTTAAATTTGAAACAAAATTTAACACATTAAATAAATTTGTATAGTAGGTTAACATCTACCTAAGATTAAGAACAAGAAGATTAAGAACAAGAAGATTAGTACATACATGTATGTACACCCCCCCCCCCAAATCCCCAAATAATCTTCTTTCTTTTCTTTTTTTCTTTCTTTCTTTCTTTCTCTCCCTCTCTCTCTCTCTTTATCTATCTATCTATTTTTCTCCCACCTCTCTCTTTCTCTCTCTCTCTCTCTCTCTCCCCCCCAAAATTCATACCATTTGGTACAATCTACATGTATATAAATTGCACTAGCATATAATGTACAATATACATGTACATGCGAGCATACAAGTAATTTGCTCATGATATCACTCCAAATATCAAAAATAAGATTGCAGCTGCTGAATATGAAATGAATTTCATGCGTACAACTACAAGTATGGCTGAATACAGATCAATGAAAATGCCCCAAGACAAAACTTGTGAAATTCTTTTGGAAAGTAAGAAGCAAAGGGCATTCTCCAAATGTTACTAAAAAGCAAAGCCCGAGGAGATAAAGAAAAGCCGGGTCATTTTTAGTCCATCAAACAAGACATTCCCCGAGGCTAAGAAACAATCTCTATTGCAGACAACATAATAAAGATTGGAAGAGAATACCAACGTGACATACTTCATGTTTGGCAATGTTAAAGAAGTCTTGGAGTTCGATTTCTGTTTGTTGGCAAATCCATTTGTAGGGGACCTACTGAATTTACAGGAGGGGAGAATTTACGTAGGGCAAGCGCTCCATCTCCACAAGCGCCCGTGCCCCGTGGCCGGACCACTCAATGGTGCGCTTTGCAGAGGCTTGAGTGCCAGCGCAGCCCCGATGCAAATGCATGGCGGATGAATAATGGATGACGGTTATTTCAAACCGAAATCAAGTGCTTGTATGTGGTGCAGTGCTTTAGAGGATCTAGCCTCGCAGAAGGAATAAGACAGGGACCTCATGCATTTAGAGCAGAAATCAAGCCCTGAGCTACATACTCAAGCTAGTGTATGGGGGGTAGAGGTAAACAAATAAATGCACCAGGTATTCGACGGGGCAAAAGCATTTTGGTAGCAACGACTTAAAGCGAACAAAAAAAAAGGGGGAGAGCAGGAAATCTTTGATCGTAGCTCATAACTTTAGGGGGCACTTGTAAAGGCTTGGGTGTGCGTGTCAATCCGTAGAGATGAGCTGCTAGTGTGTTTCCATAATGCTTTTGGTGCTCTGTCACCGTCTCACTACCCTTCAGCATTTTTCCAATCAAGACTTTGGTTTCTGTGCCGAGAAGGTCCTCTTAGAGTGCTCCCGGAAATATTTTTAATAACCCTCGATTGACTTAAGGCTACACCTAACCATGAGATAGAAAGAGGTTGCGGAAAAGCAGTAGGCTGCAGGGTACTGTGTTCTTAAGACTATTTTTTTGAAACTCGGGTATGGACTTGAAATATTTCTCCATTTGTATGGGCACTCAGGAGTGACTTTGAATATTTAAAAGCAACTTGAGAGTTTTGTTTTCTTCAAGTTTTTGGAAGTTGGGAGCGCAGACCAGACACGCACTTCTAAATCACCTCGGTAAACCAATAAGACTGACATTTACTGAAAACACACCTGCTGTTTAACCCATTCAGGACTATTGCAAACATTTGTGGTTTGATTTAAACAACTTTTCATTCACATGTAGATATGTACATGTACCAGATTCATGAGCTAAAAGATGTACATGTAAGTCTGGTTTTCTTGGTTTACCATATTGCTTGACGGAAGAAAATATTTTCAAAGGAAAATAAGCAGTGCGCCCCACTGAAGTATTCCATCAAATCATTCTTTCAAACTTTAGGCATTACATTTTTTTTCTGTTGTATTCATTTTGTAAAGCCAACCTAACGCCCTCCCCCAAACTTTTTTTTTTGTTCTTCTTCTACATGTATTTCTTTTCTTCTACATGTACATGTATTTCTTATTCCTTCCCTTCCTTCTCTGTCTCTGTCTCTTTATTTCACTCTCTCCCTTTCTGGGTAATTGTACAATGGTACTTTCAAATAAGGCTTAAATCCATTGCCTTCTTTACAAAATCAATTCCCTATCATTTTTTATTGCGGTGCATAGAGAATGATAAAGTAATATAAAAGCGATCTATCATTATTTTTATTAATCGGTAAAATTTTCATAGATTTATCCTGTGTAAATGTCATGAATGTTCTATGTAAGTCCCTCCCCCGATAATCCCATAAATAAGACAACCTTTGCATGGATTGCACACATTAATAAGCCATAGATGTGAATCATGCTTTATCAGAATTAATTAGTTCTAAATCAGTTTCCAATCTCGACCCCATCATGCCAATCGGTTTGGCCATTGTGTGCTGGTAATGACGAGTTTTATGTTTGCGTAGTGGCGGAACAAAAAGTTAAGCTTTTAACAAAAGTGATATGCTTTTAGACTTCGCAAGTGGGATCCTTTTGTCTTTTAAATTATATTATATCCTTGTTTTTTAGATTATTCCATCCTTGTCCCATTTGCAGCACAAGAGAATGCATTACAACACGGAAATGACAGGCTTTTTGATATAACATCATGTTTGTTCATTAATATCTAGTGGGCCATTTTCCCCACTCTCTTTCAGGGCATGAATTTCAAATGTTGAATTAAAATTAGGTCATGCAGATTAATCCTTTCATCTTTAATACCTTCATGGACCGGAAATGGCAACATAGCAACATGGTAAAGTCACTCCAGAATACACTCAGGCAGATGTTGTGGGCTAAAATCTCACTTTAATCCAGTATTTTCTTTGTACCTTTTATTTTCATTAATGAAATTAATGGTGCTCTGGTCCCACAACAGAAAATGAGCTTGGTCTACAAAAAATTGCCCGAGCTGTAAGTCATGCAGATTAACCAAACTAAACAAATTATGATTTTAATAATTTGACATAAAATCTGAACTCTCCACTTTTTTTACACAAAATACATCTTTCTCTCTCTCCAACAGATATGCCATCAAATCTATATGTATTTTTGATCCATTGGGAACTGGGTGCTTCCAACTTATTAAAACTCTGAGAATAGAAAGATTGAGTTGTCAATATGTTAAGACGCTATTAAATGAAATAAAGATATGAAATAAAAAGGAAATTATGTCTTTGGTATAATGATAATAAACAAAAAGATACATCTTTTTGTATGTCCATCACAACAAATTATGCATCTCTTCTTCATGCTGTTTGAGTCTAACTGGTCACGACAGAGATATCTTGCATTGTTTCCTCCTCCATCAAAAAGAAGACTTATCCATACAATACACAACACCCTAAATCCCCTCATGCAACTTCGGGGGGGGGGGGGAAGCATTTTTTCATAAAACTCGACTTTGTGGAGGTGTCTATGGAAAAGGGATATTAAAAGTACATTTTAATGCACTCTCAAAATGAAGATTTTTATTTTCAAAAGACAGGTACACTGTACATACATGTACCTACCTAAAAATTGGTTTGAAATCAATAACTCAATTTTCATCAGAAGTGGATTTAGGGCCTTTTTCATACTTGTAAAATCTTCATATTTTATAGATTAGATATGGAGAGACAGAAAGAGAGAAAGAAAAAGAGTGTGCCTACGGACTCATTTGTCAGTTATCCTCCAGTGAATATAAAGTAAAAGCAAAGCAAGAATAGTGTGTAATTCCCTGCTTCGCTACCCATCCAATCCAATACATCATTCTCAATTAAATCTCTTTGTTTCAATGAAGCATGCAACCCCGCATTTGTTTATGACTTGAGGTCTTGTGCTATTAACAGTCCAAGCGAGATTGCCTTCTTGGCTTTGCCATGCCTAGGGTTGAGATTTGATGGTTGCTCGATGCTTAGCCGAGAACTTCGTGTAATTCTAATGAAGGAATCAAACTGAATCAACTCTCCTTTTTAGCTATCCTGTAATACCGACACTTTTCATCATTACACTAAATGGATTTTTGAAGTGACCTGCTAATCCTATAAATTAAATGCAGAGTATTAATAAAATTTGCATTCAAAAGCATATTGATCCTGATGAAAAATATGGATTAAAGTCTTTAATAGAAGCATGTGTATGAAGAATGCCAATATTCATTAGCTATTAATTTTGCCTCTGTTTAAATTTCATTTCATTATATCCTTCTCTTGTGTTTTTTGTAAATCTTTCAACCCTAGTATCAGCAGAGATGATAATTACACGCACCAAACTCTCTGAACCCATTCCTTTTGCATATTTTTTTGGAAGTGCTTGTCCTACAGAAAGATTCAGGCATTGGCATTCCTCAAAACAATATGACCACAACACATCTTTATTTATGCATTTTATTTCCAATAACATACTTTTTATAATTTTTTATAATTTTTTATAATTATTACTATTAGTGTGCATAAAATCATAATGTGCAAATGCAAACAATTGCCACATCAGGTGTAACCACCAACTATATGTAATTGTTGACAGCTGAGCATGCTGAGGAGAATCCCCAATAAGCCATTCAAATTTGTTTGCTGCTGTTCATATGTCTTTAAAAATTACTGGTCAACTAAAGACAAAAACTAAGTTTTTAAAATAAAACCATCTTCTTACCACACTTAGGCACAACAGCTCTCGCTTCACAAAGTCCAGCCTCCTCTTCTCAATGGCATTGAGGTATGTCTGTAGACGAGTGTAGGAGTATGGGTAGCAGTAGGAAAACTGATAAAGATCGGTGTCCTTGTCAAAGCAGAAAGCAAAGGACATGACATAGTTCTTCCTGTGGTCAGGACAGCGGTAGTAGTAGACGTTCTTAGATGGGATCCTCTGCCTGTGGGAAAAAAAAATCATATCTGGAATATATAACTGCATTTTGTGTCATTCTGCCATTTTGTGAGAAAATAACTGAATAAAAGGAACAATACAAAAATAAAACAAAAGAGAAGAAACAACTGGGGGGAAAATGAGAGACAGGGCTTGAAAAGAAGAAAAGTGTGTCATTCCCTAGAGCCATATATCTGTTCTCTGTAAGCATTCAAAAGCTCCAGAGGACATTTTTCTTTAATGTACATATATTTACGTTAAATGTTCCCAGCGGCGAGGGAAGCTATGTTTCTAGTCTATCTCTAGACATTTATCAAAGCAGAAAGCAAATGACACAACATAATTCTTTCTGTAATCAGGACACCAATAGTCGTAGCCGTTCTTAGATGGAATCCTCTGCCTGTGGGCGGATAAATATATCTGGAATGAAATTATTGCATTTTATGTCATATTTTTATTTTGCAAGAAAAGAACTGAACAATAGAAAAAAACAAAAGAATACAATAAATGAAAAAAACAATTAGAAAACAAGAGAGAGAAAACACTTTAAAAAAGATGAAAAATAGGTCCCTCTCCAGCACCAAAAGGGCTGAAGACACATTTCTTCAATTGATGTAATGCTACGTTTACAATATGTTTGCTGCGGCCAGGGGAGCATTTCGTGAAACAAATATTCACTGATTCCCACTGACAACTGTTATAAGCTACTGAAATGCTTGCATCTGATTGGCTGAGAGCAGATTTGTCGGATAAAACGTCCAACATGTCCTTTCATGAAACGTCACCCTGGTCTTGTTCTCTGTGCCATTGCATAAAACTAGCATTTCATCAATGGTAACTTAGAATATTTGAATATAATTAGCTGTTGAACAGTGTTACCATAGTACATGTAGTTACCGTTGATGGCAAAGTAAAATAATGGTAAGTTTTATGAATGATAATGACCACAGGAACAAACAGAGTGGGTTATTCACAAAACTGAAATAGATGTCCAAAATTATACTAGAAACTTGACGTATGCTATTAAGGTTTCTAGGTTTATTAAGGCATCAATATAAATCATACATATTGGATTCCATTTTATAAACAAAAAACATTCATATACATGTGGTACATGTAGTTAGGATTGAATAGAACATATATTTTAGAAAGGATATTATCAATGAATCTTCTCTTAATTTCTTATCATCAAAGTAAATAGATGTATTTTCACTTTATACACAAATTCTAATAGAATAAACAAATAATGCGCTGAAATATTTTGAGAGTTATTAAATTGATCTATTTCCGTAGACATGAGTGTGATAAAGTCGACCATTGCAATCAATCAAAGCTAATAAGTCAATGTCAATCACACTTACACCGAGAGCTACTAATGGAATCATCCCAATGCCCGGGCCATTCTTCCCTGTATTTTCTGGCCTCCAATAACAAAAAATTCATTAATTCCTAATAAATGTGAAATCTGGTGGAGTAGAGTAGGAGCCAGGCCTCAATGAAAGACCTTTGTCTGTTCAGAACTCATCCCACATTGATTGATAATGGCACTGAAGTGTATTGCCTCGAGCTTTCGACGCATCACTTCCCATCCCTACCTCACCAATAGACAAAACCCTCATTCCAACACTGCACTATATGTGGGAACTGAGCTGCTAGCTACATGAATGCATTAAAAATTGCAGTGGTGGACTGTGTGGGTTGGATGGGATATGACACCATATATGAACATGGTTAACACAGGGGTGCTTCTAAGCGCAGGATGAAGCTGGTTATAGCAGAATAAAGAGTAAAAATATATAAAAGATGGATAATTATCTTAGTTTATCAGAGATGGGCATGCAGCATGGCGTTAATTATAAACACCTCCAAGTGCCTCAGGTCAAACAATAAGGCTGAATTAACTTAATACACGCTGACAGGGAGGTTTCTACACAAAATATAACATCATTCAAACAAAAAGGTGCATGTATAAAGAGCAGAGATGCCACTCAGTATCAATGAAAAATCCTGAATTGGCAAAAAATTCAAAAAATTGCGCGTATGTGGCAGAGAAAGCTTAAAAATGGGCTGAAAATAGATAAAAATGCGGTAATTTGGAGTAATAAATTTCCTGAAATCAGGACTGAAATTTCCTAAAAAATGGCATCTCAGAAATAGTATCTTAAATCAGAAGCTGATAAGATGGCAGAATGTAGCCATATCTCTCTCTCTCTCCTTAACTTCATCTCTGTCTTTCTATCTGTCTTCCCCTCTTTCTCTCTTTCTCTCTCTCTCTCTCTCATGAGATGAGATGAGAGACAAGGCAGCAATATGTCTGTGCTACATCCTGACTCTATTTCAATTACAAGTACCCAATAAATTTCAAGTACTAAATTTCCTAATTGGTCTTCAGTTTAAGTACCTCACATACATGTAGCAATTATTACAGTAATTGTATATATTTGTATGTGTATCTTAAGGGGTTTTGGACCTTTCTACGATAAGTGAAGGTAGAGAAAACTGTATTTCACTTTCAAGTAAATAAGTACCTCTATACAATGTACAATAAACCTGGAATGTGAATGTTTGATTGAGGTTGCAAAATGAGCTTTAAAAGCCTATCACAGTAAAAAGAAAACATGTACAGAATAGGAAGCAAAAGATAGAAAAACATACACAAAAAGGGTAAAACTACTCCAGTGCATCACAACATATACACCCTTTTGTAAAGTCTTTTAAACTGTTGTATAAAGCGCTACATGTATATATGTAATTTATTGATTATTACTACTTATTATTATCATAAATAAATTGTAATTTAAGCAAAATGATGACTATTCAAACCTTAAAGGTAATGATATTAACATGATTTAAGCATCTCATAATTTGGTTTTTCATAATCAGTCATTTGTAACCACCCCCCCCCCCCCCCCCCCCAACTTTGAAAAAAAAATTAGTGTAGAACCCTACCAACAGTATATTGTACATGACATAATCATTTTCCACATGTGACCTTTGACCTTACCATCTTGTTCTGCTTGATGATTTGACCATTGGTGCCATGCCCTCTCTGTACAGGCTCTTCGTCTTGCTGAAGTTCACAATGTTGAAAATCACACGCTATACAGAAGACAATCAAAACCATAATTCCACAGTATATCAATTAAAAATATAAATAATATTTTGTCTACAATGTTCATGAATCAAGATTGAAATTTTATAGTCCATAATAATATAAAATTTTACTTCAATTACTTGGTGTTACATGAAAGGTAAACCAGGGTGGTGTTGCATAAAACTTTTTTTCTAACCAGAGTTTTCTCGGGTTAAAAAACTCAGCTCATGTAGACCTATTTCTTAGGTTATTCAACCTGAGTTTTAAAACTCCCTAAAAATTTATTGCATTAATACTTTTGAAAACTGTGGTATGTTTTTATGCAATGGAAAAAACAGTAAAAAATCTAGAAAAATAACTTTAACCGGAGTTTTCAGATTTTAACCGGAAAAAACTCCGGTTAGAAGTTTTATGCAACGGGGTCCAGTGGTGGATCCAGCATCAGTTATGACAAAGAATTTTATTGGCCCTATTGACTTGGGATAATAGCTGCAGTAAGGCCTAGAAAATTCCTTGTCAGATCTGATGCTCGATCCAACATTGTATACAATTAAAAATTGTTAACTTGGAAATTGTAATATGACATTTAAAATACAAAATAAGTTAAAGCTCAACTTGGTACAATGTAGTTTGGATTGAAATGGTTTAAAAACATGTACATTGTACATGTATGTCATGAATATTGTTCCATTTACATAATTTATACATGTACATGTACCTACACAAGATAAGTTTAAGTATCATGGATTATTTCAGTGAAATCTCGCCAGAACTATCACAATTTTTTGCGCTGATGGACTCACAAAATTTGCAAAAATAACCACTGATTCAGCACTCCCCATTTATGAATGAAAATTGATGATCAGTTCCCTCTACCACAAAGGTCTAACAAAATAATTTGAAAGAACAATTATGATTGGTTACTGGTCAGTCTTTTGAACAAAAAGCACATGTATGCAACAATGATTGTGATTGGCTACTGCCAATTTGGGATATATTGCAAACATATGTGTTATTAAGCTTAGGTGTTGCATACACACATACACTGAAGTGCTTAGATATTTTTGTACCAAGGTCAATACGATTGAATAAAAAAATATTGTTATCATATAATTGGTGACCATTTTTTTTCCACTGACCTGATCTGGCTTGGTGTTCTCTACAGTAAAGTTGAACCAAACTCTAAACCTTGGATTACATGTATCAGGTCTGACAAACAAGTCATATTCATGCTCTGTGATGTAATCAACACGACCAAGATTACCTGTGATATAAACAGTGCATGAAAAGAAGAATTAAAGAAAGCTATTTCATGTTCATGATATTAAACGATTCATTTTAAGTTCCAGGGGGAGTATCACAAAGAGTTATGTAGACTTAGAGCCACACTTAAATTAAGCATCACCTCATTGGTCAGATCATAGAATAGAATAGAATGGAACTGGTTTATTACAAACACATTAAACAAGCAGCTCGCATGCTGAAAATAATCAATTTACAATATGTTCAGTTTACAACGTGAATGATAGTATTTATCTAAAATAGAATACTGTTCAACAAAATCATGATGATTTGAAAGGAATTATTTTAATACTTGCAAGACGTTATTACACATTTTTTTTTTTTTACTTTTATCATACTCAGGGGACACACCCCATTGAAAAGTATATCAATGATATTGATACAGGATGCGTTTAGAGTTTAAATGTGGCTCTAAGTCTACTTAGGCTCTTTGTGAACACCCCTGGAACATTACTTTAATATCTTATTATTATCAAACAATAACTGTTAGGTAAAGTGACCCTGAGCAATGTCAGTTTTCACGTTTTGGAATACTCTTTTAAAAATATCAAATTCACAGACCAGGCTGCAAAATATTCAGATACTTTTTTTACAATGTCAACTCACACCTTAGATGAAACAAATCCTGAAGCAACTTTCCTCAGACTACACCTGTAGCTAATATCTAAACCCCACAGGGCACCTACCCTTTCCTGCACTCTCTGTATTTCAAAGGCAGTGTAGCAGACCAATGCTATGGTTCAAGATCAAGACAGTTATCATAAACCCTTGTAAGTAGTTAAGCTATGGTCCACAGTAGATTGAAAAGGTGTGAAGCCATTGTGCTTATAAACTGGAAGGATAATGCTCTTTTAAAGACCCTTAAGCTCCCCTGTCTTAAACATTGAAAGGTGACCAAGTAAAACCAATAGGACTTTAGTGAGATGTCCAACCATGGTAGATGTATTGTTCTCCAAAGTGCCACCGTATAAAAGTGGTACAACTAACTTGCAGAATAAATGGAAGATTCATTAGCATATATTTCTTTTCTACTTTGTTATGTTTCATTCAATAAATCTCTCAAGCATGAGTTATTCACTTGCTAGCATCCAGTGCAATTCCCATTGCTCAGTGCAATATGATTTTGACAATGATATTCCAAATTATAGATGCATGTCTCTCAGTAGTGCATTGTATTAAGTGTCAAACAAAAGCAGAAATATGAACTTTAATATGATGCACTTAACATTTCTTTAAATGCTTGCTTTAACTTAGAAAATGACTTGGAATCTTTCAAGGTTCATTTTTTTTCCTTGGACGTTCTGTATAGGTTACCACATCACCGGAACACCAAAATCCCCCGACAAGCACAACCCTCTCCAGGACAGGGTCTACACTTTTGCGAGGGTACTTCTTCAATGTTCAGGACATTGACATAAATTGAAAATTGACCTAAATCTGTCTATTTAAAGACATTACTTAAAATAAAGCAATGTAACTCACCACATTCAAAACATGCATCAAAGATGAGATGTCCAGGTTTAGGCTTTCCACTGTATCCAAGAGGAAGTACAGTGAACTTGCTAAGGTTCCCAACAACAGCATCATCAATTTCACTCTCAGAACCTGTAGGTAGACAAACAGAAAATAATATGTCAGTCAGGCTATATGCTAGCTACATTTACCAACTGCACTCTCTTCATATTTTTTATCATCAATCAAACAAAAAATTTAATGAAATTATTTACAAGAATTTATCTGTTGCAAACTCTGTTTTTTCTATTTTCTATTTTGATATATATATAGAGTCTATATTTATATATTTGTTTTGTTTTGTTTTGTTTTTTGTTTTTTTGTTTTTTGGGTTTTTTTTGGGGGGGGGGTTCTCCATCCGTCGTCATGTTACAATACACTGAGTGCAGCCAATGACGTGGTACGGTACTGACATGCGCAATCTGGCTGTAGCAATGACCCTAATGATATCAAAGAATATCAAAAGCCACATGCCTGCATGCAAACGATCTCATGTATATTACATGTAGTAAATGTGCATGCCACTTGATGCAATGCAGACTAAACCAAGCATTAAAATTTGTGGCACATGTCATTGCAAGCAGGAATGTGCAGTTTGCGATCGGGATCGTGAGGGTGCCTACCTTACTTAGCTCCACCACTCATCATCGACATCTTGTCAATATTTGGAGTGCAGCCTTAGAATAACTTGGTGCAGTTTCTTATCTTAATATAGAAATATTTATTATTTCATAGAAATCACATGCCTAAAAATAAACATGTGACAAAAGATTCAGCATCTCGATAGACGATGCTGCATCATTCTAACTTAGTGTCAATCAATGATTAATTTTCGAACACCCCTAACTATAGACAGCCCCGTTGCCGAAGGCGACGAGATGTAGAAGGAATGGAAATTAAACGTTGTGGTCAAAAACCAACGCTAGAAAAAAGGCAGAAAAAAGTTATATTTTAGGTATTAAAGATATCATCATTAAAGAGGCATCTTTAATCTTTTAATTGTTTTTCAGTAACTACGTGTTGGTGACTTACCTAAAATCATGAATATTGGCTGACATTCCCGAGACGTCTTGATGATTACACGGAAATCTCCATTCCGGGCTGCATTTCAAAATATCCAGCTGTGACCCTGCGCGCGCCAGGGCAACCCAAAGTGTGCTGCCTCGCTTTACTTTTCATATCGCCGTACGTGAGCGGGGTCACAGCTGGATATTTTGAAATGCAGCCCGCATTGGAGATTTTCGTGTAACCACCACCGAAAACCATTTGCGAAAGACGAAAGGAACACAGAATATCGAATTTTAAGCCTAGATTTAGGACCACTATTTGACTATTTGTATTTCCTGCCACCACGACAATAATAAGAAGTTTTAGGACCAGGTATTCTTGCTGCTCTATCAATTTTGTGTGAGTATCGATGTGTATTTATTAAAATTAATGACTCATTTTGGTCTAGGCCTATACACACATTACTACGAGGTCGATACGTAGTATCGACCTCGTTAACCAAGTCCTTCGAGAAAAGTATATTTTTGGGGGGGCCACTTTTCTCTTTATTTTGCTATGCCTATGATGAAAAACAACTACACCAAACTATACTACACACGTTTTTTGGTACGTAATGCAAGTTTAAACTAATTTTTACTGATATAAACATAGAAAAAAGGGAGAAAACTCACCGCATTAACTGCCTTGACCTGTCCGTCATGTCCGTAGTCGACGCCTATTGCAAATGGCGCTATACACACAGCAATACTATTTTGTTAAAAGAGTCGGCCCAAATCAACCCAATCAACTCAACCTTTTCCAAAACTCGGTATCGCCATAGAGCAGGCTCAAATTACATTCCTCGGTACCGGTGGTACTATACCCGTTGTGTGGGCGAGCTTGTGATTCCTCAGATCATCGTACCTCAGCGAATGAAAAAAAATATAGGTAGAGTTGACTCGAAGCTTCACGTAATGCTGATCTTGTCGAAAGATAAAGTGAATCTCGATTGAAGTCAGCCTAGTATCGATAACTCTTGTTTGGATTGTCAGCCTTTAATTTGAAAACAGCTTGTTAGTCTTCAAATTATTTACCTAGATGTGTGTGTAGTACCTTCACATTTGAAAGATAAAATGAATCTTGATTGATGTCAGCCTAGCAAGTACATTGCTAAACTTCTTCTTGCGTTGATATTATGGCAAGCATTTGGATACAACTATTTTTGCCACTCCTTTTTTTAATTTATATATTTTTTATTTTGGCTTTTTCTATTTGGAAAATTATTTTTCAGGCATAATTGTTTGTTTCTTGTCCTTCGTCCCCCCCCCCCCCCCTCTTCTTTTTCTTTTATATATATTTTTCTCCATACTTCTTTTTCTTCTCTCTCTCTCTCTCTTCTTTTTTTTCTCCTCACTTTCTTCTTTTCTTCTCATTTTTTGTTTATATCTCTCCCTCTTTCTCATCATACTTTTTTCTTTTCTTTTTTCCCCTCTCTCTCTCTCTCTCTGTATTTTTTTTAAAGCTTTTTTTTTTCTGGTCTCCATTCTTTTTTTTTTTTTTTCTAGCTCTCCTTTTCTCTCTCTCTTTCTTTTTCCTCAATGCTTTTCTTCTCTTTTTTTTCTCTCTCTCTCTCTCTCTTTTAGTCTCTTCCCTTTTTTCTCTCTCTTTTTTTTCTCTCTCTCTCTCTCTTTCTATCTCTTTCCTTTTTTTCTCTCTTGTTTTTTTTTCTCTCTCTTTTCCTGTCTCTTCCTTTTTCCTTCATTGCCTTTCTTCTTTTTTTTTTCTCTCTCTCTCTCTCTTTTTTCCTCCCTTCCCCATTTTTTCTCTCTGTTTCTTTTTTTTTTTTCTTTCTTTCTTGTTTATTGTTTCTATTGTTATTTTTTCTTTTCTTCTTTTTTAAATTTAATTATTTGCTTTGACCTCAGTTGATATATCGGTCAGCGATATAATCAGAATGGAATGCAAAAGTTACTCTCGGAAGTAGTACCTTTACCTAAAATAGTACCGCAACGGCGTTATTTGTGTTTTCGCCCTCTACGTTTTGTGAAACAGCATGTGAGTTTACCTAGACGTGTGTGTCGTATCTTCAAATTCAAATTTTCAAGTGTAAATTTACTCATTTTGGAAGGAAAAACAGATGACTCAACACTGATGCAAGTGTATCTACATAGTAAACAACGAAGTCATCTAGAAAACGGTACGTATAAGTCTTTATTTTCAAATTTATAAAGTAATTCATAAAACGCAATCGCAATTCTGTAGTGTAGATCTAGGTCGTGGGCTCAGAATGTTCGGGTGCATACGTGGGCCTATACAATCACCATGTATGTTCGACGGTCAGTTCCCGTCGCAGTCTACTCTAACGTTAGAACACCCCAAAAAGCAACTGCCAGTTCACTTGATTTAACGTTAGGCCTACTCAAATCGAATCATACCTTAATATAATTATTACATTTTACCAGATCACTGTTATCTCCTTCTAATAACGCCAAACTTGTGTGGGAGAAATCGCCTGAACTGTGCAAAAGAAACGTTTCTAAATCAGTCCAACACTTAACGTACAATACACAGCGAAGAGCACATGGGACTACAGATAGAAATTTTGCCACAAAGTCGGCCTCAAACAACCTTGCTTTTGTTGCATACATACTCATTTACAAGATCAGATTTCTTCAGTGCAATATCATCATTCCAATAAAGATCTACAGAAATATAACAAACCTAATGACAGTGTGAATAACAACGAAAAACTTACCGGAATCCGTTCGTTTGTCTGCCATTTTTCACAAATTCACCGCTCTGAGCAAATAATACATGCGCATGCGCAGAATATGGTTGCTTGGCAAAAAGACGCTATTTCGATCTCGAACTCGAGCTCTCGCGATGTGCAAAATCATCAACGTTACCCCCCAAAATAAGAGTCTATCACTGAGTATTGTTATCATTTATTTTTTAGATGTTTATTTTATCTAATCATGGTAAATGATCATCTCAGAAATCAATGATATGCTTGTTGGTTAATGATCTATTTTGAGGGACTTTTAAGGACAAATACTTCACAAGCTTTTTTTTTTTTTATAGAACTGGTTTTGAGCCTACTCCCGAGTTGCCAGACTCAGACTAGACATCATCATCATTGACATCACCAACAACTTTCATTCAATGATGTAGAAATAGAGACATTGTGCAGATTCTTTGTGTGAATTACAAAATGCATGTAGTTATTGAAAGACACAATAGCATCCCAAGAAAAGAACCATTAGGCCTATATTAACAAGTCTCCATCAATTTTACCATCACTATCACAACCCCACGTACTAGGGTAATACAGGGGGGGGGGGTGGAGAGCCGAAGCCTCCCCGAATCGTCAAGACTTAACTTTTTGATCTCTTTCCCAACATTTTTTTCTGTAAAAAATTCATTGAACATTTAGAAATTATATTCCGCTCGCGCTTTATTTTCAAGTTATTTAGGCCTACGCCTATATCACTTTCCTTTTTAGATGTCAGATGTGTCCTGATTTGAAGTTTGTTTGTTTTTTTGTTTTGGGTTATTTTTTTATTTGTTTTAATTTTTTTTTTGCAACCCCGCCCCCATTTTGTTTCCTGTCACTAATGACACGGTTTTTAATCCATTTATGTGATAGTATGCGAGAGGAAAGCTCGAACGAAATTGTTCCATCTATACAGGCATGAAGGGAGTTCATCCCCGTCTAGGCTTTTATTTTTTTTTTTCTAGCTCGTAAATATTTTGTAAAGTTATTCCCCTTTTTCCTATTCGTGACCTGAAAGCATTACATATTTAGCACATTTTGCAACTAAAATTATTGCTAACAAAATTACCCCCCCCCATTACAGGGACTTTTTAAGGGAAGCTGCATTTCAAAATTACCACCCCCCCCCCACCCCTATCACAGGCTTTGGAAGGAAAGGAAACCAAAGTTACCAGTATAGTTTTTGGATTTATAATTATTTGGGACCCTACTTTCAGGACTGTTTGAGATGGGATCTAAAAAGTAATTTAAAAAAAAATAGTTTTGGGGGGAAAATTGCTAAAAGGAACCCCTATTTCAATTTATCTTCGGGATTTTTTTCACTCGACTGAGCCTTATAAATATACCCGAATCTTCGAGAAATCAGGCGAGTATAATTTGGGTCGACCGCTTGAGTGGAGGTGGGGTTCATAAACCCCACTTGTTTGCATGGTGCCGCCGGAGCGTTTTTTGAAAGTGGAGGGCTAGCAAAAAAAAGTGGGGGGGGGACTGGAACAGGCTAAAATCTCAATGTATGCGTCATTTTGCATTTTTGTACATGTTGGGCTCAAAAAAGTTGGGGGCTGTATAGCCCCCAGCCCCCCCCCCCCGGCTCCGCGGCCCCTGTGTTGCGTGTAACTTTGTATCTGTAGCTCTAGTTTTATTTTGATATGCTTTTTCTGCAATAATAGATTGTTATAATTAATTATTAAGAAAACAATGATTGAATCCCACATTAATTTGCCAGCACAAATTATAGTTTGCTACTAAAGAAAATTGAAATATAGCGCACAGTATTACAGCAGAGGACTATTGGTTCAATTTATATATATTTTTGTAATACCTAGTGTACCACTAGGCTATTTGGGTGTCCGGACGGGTTGGGTGTTAATTAAACAACGCCTTGGAAAAGTTTTCATGCGTTTTGTTTTTGTAGTTTTAGACAAAAATTTGATTTGAAAATATTGAGGACACAATCAAATTAACATTGATGAGTGATAAACAGAATGACACGTATTCATAAAGTGTGGCCTAAAGTTAAGCCTTAGCTTAAAATCTGTGGTTTAACTATGGCTGGCGAATGAATGATGTGTTCTTTACACGTTTACTGTAGTCCTGGAATCGTTGCTTTTTAGTGGTTAGGGAAAACTTTGTAATCATCATTCCCTGCAGTTTTTTAATTGTTTAAGTATTACTAAAAATCCTGATAAACGAACATTTACTTTTCAAGATTGTTATCCCTTTTTGCTAGTCATATTGAACCTCAGATTTAGCAAGGCTTATCTTTTAGGCCAACTTTGTGAATACGGGCCATTATTTTTGGCTTATAATCCAAAGACAAAAAATGGCTTCAATTTTGTTAAATTCCGGAACATCACCCCCCCCCCCCCCCCCCCCCCCCCCCCCCCCCCCCATCTACCAACAATTGAAGAGAATTTAACGATTGTGTAGATAATGATTTGTACTTGTGAAAATTGACTTTGGCAAAGTGAGTACATATCCAGTGTACTACACAGTACAGTAGTGACATGTAAAATGCAGCGCCTGACTAGATCAAGATGCATATCGAATGGTGTAGCTAGCTACCCCGAAGTTCAGGGTGCTTATGACTTTAGTTTTACGGTAGGAGCTAGTGTATGCCTTGTATGCAAATTGTATACAAAGTCAAAACCACGTGGAACTATTTATCTACACACACGTGCTTCCCCTAGAAATTTTGTAAACAGTGGAAATGTATTACATTTTCGTGGGAATGCGCGTACGCGTTCATTTTGATTGATTATAGTAGTAGTTGATTGACAGGTTACCTGTACTATAGTATATTGCCATATGGTTTGTTGACTTTTCGTACACGTACAAGACTCGACTCTAATGCATGATAAAGTTAAGTTGGGATTATTTTTTTTTTCAATTTGAACATATTACACGTATGTTCTTTGTAAAACTGCTATATTGTGAGCTATGAGAGGAATTTTTGTCGGACTTTTATTTTTTATTGCAAGATCTTTGTTACGCTGGAAACTGCCTGGCATATGTCGACGTAATATGAAATTATGCAAAAAAAATAAGAGAATAAAATAAAATTGTTTAAAAAAATAGATAAAGAGAAGCTGAACATAGGATCTATTCATGAATAGTACATCATTTGAGATCTTAAATATACATATGAACACATCTATGATTTTCTGTAAGCACTTTCTTTGACGCTCAGAAACAGCAACATCCAGATTTAACGTTATTAGATCTAAGTAGTATAGGGTCTAGGAATCTTTTTCTTTTTACTTACAATTTATAGGCATAATGACCTTTGATAATTAGATATATCGATCTATTTGATTATGAAAAAAAAAATAAAGTAAATTGCCATGACATGTTTTGGATTTGAAAGGAAAACATACAATTGTGAGAACTTAACGGCAATGTTACAAACTGTTAGGGCCTAACCTACTTATTCTTTAACATCCTTGATTGAATAGCCTAACATTTCAGAAGAAAAATCGTGTGATTATGTAGGCCTACATGGTAAAGACAATACTGTAATAACCTTGCATTCATTGTGAAGAGAAAAGAGAATCTACAGTGAAAGTGAAGACAGTCCGTGTTATTATAAATATATTTTTTCAGTGACGATTTTGACAACTCATATTCCTGATGAACTTTTATCAAAATCAGTTTCGTCTTTAAGAATTGCGCAATCAAACGTTGTTTTGAGTCAGAGTCAGAGTCAAAAGGCGACCTACATTGCAACGAACGAGCACAGTCAAGACGACTGCATGCAAACCTTGCATAGATCGACGGGAAAATGCCAGACAGTCTATATATCTCATCACCTGCAAAATGCAGGTAGGTTGGCCCCTTTTCGTCGGCGCAGCTTCGGCGCCGTACGTACAGGTAGCTAGTTCGCAGGCGCCACTCAAGTAGCAAACGTACTTGCATTTAGACACTTTTGCCTTTATAAAGTAGTTCCGGAAATTAGGGGGCGTGGCAACTCGATTTTGAAGAAATAACAAATGACACGTGGGTACACGTACATGTGCTTTATTTTGGGGGACCATTGATGGCCATTCAATATATCAGCTGAAATACATTACGGGGCCGGGGCGGAACGTTCAGGAAATAAAATACAAAAGTAGACGTATTTAGTTGTAAAAACTTGTTTTACTTTCTTTTCTTTTTAGGAGGGACCGTAATCATCATCACCTACAAGACTGTCACCCACCCACATCCCCAAAGAAAATAAAATGAGTGGTTTCAAACGTATATAGTATACTCATATGTTAAATCGCCATTTATCTTTGCAGAAATTATCTTGGATCCTAGCTTATCGTTGGCAATGAATAATTGCCAAAAAGAATGAACTTGTAAAATCTCCCCTCTAAAATATATTTTTGATACATACTGTAGTAGACCCTATGATCATGATGACATAGATGTCAACCTTTTGAACAGTTTGATGTTAGCTAGCCTTTTCAATTCAATTCAATTCAATTCGTTTTATCAATCATTTAAACTCAATATATATATAAAAATCATACATAAATTACAATATTGTACAGTTTAAATGATTTGGGTGCCCCCCATCTTGACTCAACACTAATCGTCAGAGTGGATTTTTTTTTTCAAGGCCATGTATGCAAAATGAAATATTAACAATCACAAAGGTTTATTTTCTGCTATAACATTGACCTAGAAATATTCCATATTCCATCATGTATTCGGGTAAACTTTTGAATGTTCTATACATTACAGCGAAGGTTCCATGACTAATTCGGGGTTATAGCG
Source organism: Paracentrotus lividus (assembly GCA_940671915.1). NCBI lineage: Eukaryota > Metazoa > Echinodermata > Echinoidea > Camarodonta > Echinidae > Paracentrotus > Paracentrotus lividus. Next base: position 35,796,490 of record CALNVZ010001721.1, read on the forward strand.
CCGAGCCGCCTGCAAGTAAAGGTGGGTAGGGGCGTTTTTGAATACTTGGGGACCTGTGACGATACTTTCGTGTTGCTAGTTTCTATCAAGGCTCGGCAAGCTTTCAGACTGTCTTGAACAACCTTTTATATAGGTGTTATGATTCTTCATCAACTGATCAAAGCCTCGTAATTTCAGCCTATAACACTTTTTGCGGAGTCAAATCGCGACGGAGTCCGGGATTTGATAATCTATTTCGTTATATGCTGCCCAGTTACACAACAATTACGTTGTTGACGTTTTTTTTTTTAATATCATTCCATCTTCCTATTTTATCATTTTATTGTATTTCTTTGCTTTTATTTGGGAAAGAACGAAATAATCACTATTTCCACTTTGCTGACATATGACGTGGAAGGCATCCGTATAGGGATGCCCGCAGTAAAGAACTTTGGACGCACCGACGTCCGTAAGTGTCTGTGTGACTGCCCACAGGCATTTGAGTTTTTTTCGACAGCGAGGATTTAATGGGGGGTGGGGTATGCCATGACAAATTATCTGATATATGAAATATTTATTAGTATGCCCGGTATTTCTTAAACAAGGTTAAGTTTGCACAGGAGGTTTATACTCTGTTTTATATTTGTTGAGTGCTATTACCATGCGATCATATTTTCCAAATTACCTGTAAACCTATATACAGTGCATGTGTCCCACAAAATATGCTAATTACCCTTTAGATGGGTATAATATTAAAACTGACCAAAATTGATCTGATATATGAAATATTTATTATATGCCCGTATTCTAAACCACAGGTTAAGTTTGCACAGGAGGTTTATACTCTGTTTTATATTTGTTGAGTGCTATTACCATGCGATCATATTTTCCAATATTACCTGTAAACCTATACAGTGTGTCCCACAAAATATGCTAATTACCCTTTAGATGTGTATAATATTAAAACTACAATATCATATTATTTATACCTCTATATACACCCGTAAACTACAATCCATTTTCTGTAACTGGATGAAATCTAATGTGATATGGTCCAATAATCACAAGGATATGAGCATTTTTTCATCACACATCAGGAAACCTCTCCATCCAAGTTTTAATATCGAATAAAAGAAACCCAAGTTTGATCGTTAATAATTTGAAAAATATTTCAGTAGCGATTATGAAATTTATATCACTGTAAAGTCTGTGCAACTCATTACCATTCTAATGATATGTCTTTCAGCTCACCAATATCCCGCATCGCTGAACCCCATTGTTCTAAAAAAAGTCTTGAAAATTTTGAGTATTCACTTCTATGCTCCTTGAGATGCGTTATAATAAGGCTCTTCAATGAGCGTGAAAGTGAACCACTCACAATTTTCCAAGACATATTCATAACAATGTTCAGTGATACATGATATTGGTGAGCTGAGAGAGGTATCATTAAAATGGTAATGAGTTGCACTTTACAGTGATATAAATTTCATAATCACTACTGAAATATTTATCATCAAAGTATTTATGATCAAACTTAGGTTTGTTTTATTCGATACATCCGGTACTATACTCAACACAAACTTGGATGGAGAGGTTGTCTGATGTGTAATGACAAAATACTCATATCTTTGTGATTCTTGGACCATATCACATAAAATTTCATCCAGTTGTAGAAAACAAATTGTAGTTTACGGGTGTAAAGATATAAACAATACAATATTGTAATTTTAATATTAAACCCATCTAAAATGTCATTCGCATTTTTTTGTGGGACACACTATATACCTCCATGCAAACTTAACCTCTTGGTTCAGAATTTTTGTATAATAGAGTATACGTTTAACCAGGGGTTTCCAAAACTGCATCAGACATACTTTGAACGTGACTGAAGTTGCGCCCCCTGGATTGACCAGTGCACTGAAAAATAGCATAATCAAATGCAAATAAACAATCATTATACTTATAGAAAAGAAGTTTTAGATGTAAGAATCATGCACAAGATCAGTGCAGTTAGTTATGGGTTATATTACCATCATGATTCATAATCAGAAATCTCAAAGAAACCGCCAACAAAATTATGACTGTTAAACACTAACGATTAACCTATATCTTTTTCTTTTTCTTTTGCTATATTGTTTTAATGGTTTTCTGTAATGATTACAGGCCTATTGAGTTTTGTGTTTATTTGTGTTGACCCAATTATTCGCAAATATAAATTAGAACATTACAATTACAAAGCGAAATTACATTGGTTTAATAGCACACGAATCATATCAAAATATAGGACAAAATTATCTAATGTATTTGCCCCAATTATGACTTGATAGAGAACTATTTAAAAAAAATCATATTTGGTTCTGCATGATTCATGGCCGAAAATTAATGAGTTTAAACCTAAACCATAATTTTCTGTAAAAGATTTCAGTTGAAAATGTGGATAAGTAATTATCATAGCAAACAATATAGGTTATATATAGGGCCAATAATAATTTATAGTAATATATATATATATATATATATAAGTAGAGAGATTCTGGAAGAACATCTAATGTGATAATGGTCCAATTTATCACAAGGATACTGAGCATTTTTTTATTCACACTCAGGAAAACTCTCCATCCAAGTTTAACTATCGAATAAAAGAATCCAAGTTTGATCCTTAATTAAAGTTTGAAAAAATATTGTCCAGATACGATTAGAAAATTTTATCTCACTGCTGTAAAGTCTGTGCAACTCATTACCATTCTGAATGATATGTCTTTTCAGCCTCACCAATATCCCGCATCGCTGACACCCCATTGTTCTAAAAACAAGTTCTTGAACAATTTTGGAGTATTCACTTCTATGCTCGCTTGAGATGCCTTATAAATAAGGCTCTTCAATGACGTCAACGTGAACTCACTCATCAATTTTCAAGACACTACTTCTATAACAATGTTCATGATACATGTATATTCGTGAGCTGAGAGAGGTATCATTAAACAATGGTGAACTGAGTTGCACTTGTACAGTGAGTATAAATTGTCATAATCAACTACTGAAATTATTATCTTCACAAAGTATATGATCAAACATTAGTTGTTTATCATACATCTCGGTACTTACTCACACAACCTATGGATGGAGAGGTGTCTGATGTTAATGACGAAAATACTCATATCTTGTATTCTGGACCATATCACATAAAGACTTTCATCCAGTTGTAGAAATACAAATTGTCGTTTACGGGTTGTAAAGATATAAACCTAATACAATATTGTAATTTAATATAAACCCATCTAGAAAATGTCATTCGGGCAGTTTTTTTTGTGGGACCACCTACTATACCTTCCGCAATGACAAACTTAAAGCCTCTGGTTCAGAATTTTTGTATAATACGAGTTTATTACGTTTAACCCAGGGTTTCCATAAACTGCATGCAGACATAACTTTGAACCGTGAACTGCAAGTTGCGCCCCCTGGATTGACCAGTTTGCAACTGAAAAGATAGCATAATCAAACATGCAAAATAAAACCATCATATAACTTATTAAGAGAAAGAAGTTTTAGATGTAGAATCATGCGCACAAGATCAGTGCAGTTACGTTACTGAGTTCACACTACCGATCAGTGATTCATAATCAGAACATCGTCAAGAAACCGCCACACAATCATTGAACTGTTTAAACACTAAACGATTAACCCTATATCTCTTTTCTTTTTTCTTTGCATATTGTTTGTAATGTGTTTTCTTAATGATTACGGCCTATTGAGTTTTGTGTTTATTTGTGTTGACCAATCAATTATTGCAAGTTATAGATTAGACACATTACAATTACAAAGCGAAAATACATGTGGTTTATATAGCACACGAATCGATATGCAATATACAGGACCAGAATTTATCTAATGTATTTGCCCCAATTATGACTTATAGAGAAACTATTTTAAAAAAAATCATATTTCGGTTGCTGCATTGATCATGGCCGAAAATTAATGAGTTAAACCTAGAACATATTATCTTGTAAAAGATTTGCTTGAAATGCTGGATAACGTATTATCATAGCAAACAATATAGTTATTATAGGGCCAATAATAATAGTTGTAATAGTAATATAGTATATTATATATATATATAGTATATATCTATACTATATATATTATATTATAGGAAATGACTTGACAAACATCGAAACATCAACTTGGCAATCTCCCTTTTTGATATAATAGAGCGAAAAGAAATTGGTTTATAATGAGAATTTCTCATTAACAAACCAATTTTTCG